>JAAOMT010000283.1:201321-344642 GCA_016748015.1 Geosiphon pyriformis
AATACTTTATCTCCAATTTTGTAGCTAATTATATTATCTGGTAACTGGTTATCATGTCTCACTTTTTGTTGTTTTTGTGATTGTTCAATATTTTGTGCTGCTTTTCTTCTTTTGTTTTCTAAAGTTCCCATTAATTCATATGTTCTTCTAAGTAGTGTTTCCTAGAATGTTGCTTCCATGATAGTGTCATTTGGATAAGTTGGGATAGTAAGTTCAACTGGTAATGTGGCTTTTCTTCCATAAACTAGTTCAAATGGTGTGAATTGTGTAGTATCTTGTTTTACTGTTCTATATGCTAGTAGTATTGCTGGTATGAACAAATCTCATTCTTTTTCATGTTCGTTACTAATTTTCGCCAGTAATTCGCATAATGTGTGATTAAATTTTTCAACTAATCCATTTGTTTGAGGATAGTATGGTAATGACAGTAGTCGCTTGATTCCAAATTTTTGGCTAAGTTCTTTTAAGGTGCTGTTTATGAAGTGTGTGCCTTAATCTGATAGCAATTTTTGTGAACATCTATGTCGGCAAATTAAGTCTTCATGTATGAATTGAGCTACGGAAATAGCATCAGCTGTTTTAATAGCTCTAGCTTCTGGCCATTTGGTGAGATAGTCCATGACTACTGCAATATAATGGTTGTTTCTTGTTGTTATTGGTAAGGGTCCAACTAAATCAATTCCGATTCTGTCAAATGGCTGTCCAACTTTTATTGGTCTTAATAATTCCATTGTTTTTGCTCCTCCTCTTTGTTGGCATGGGTCACAATTTCTTATGTATTGGATTATGTCTGAACTCATTTTTGGCCAATAGTAATGGCTAGTTGCATGTTGAATAGTTGCTGTTTTTCCAAAGTGGCCTGAATGAATATCTGAGTGCATGTTAAATAAGATAGTTTTTTTTTCATCTGTGGTTATAATTCTTAATGGATTATCTGGATTTTGTCAATTCTGGTAATAAAGTATGTGATTTTGGATGAAATAGTGTTTTGCTAATTTTTGGAGCTTAATTAGCTCTTTTACTGGCATTTTTTTGTCTATTTGTAGTGTTTCCAAGTATTGGCTGAGGTTTTTGTAAAGATAGTTGTTTATTGTTGTTGTGGCAGATGGGTTGGTGATTTTTATGTGTGTCTCATTCTTGACAAACAGTCAGCATTAACATTTTTGGTACCTTCTTTGTATTTGATAATATAATTGTATGGAGCTAACATTTGTGACCATCTGGTGTATTTTTTTTTTAGCGCTTTCTTGTTATTTAACCAGACCAGATCTCTATGATCTGTCATAATCTCAAAGGGTTGGTACTGTAAATACGTGTCAAAGTAAACACAACTCCAGACTACTGCTAAGCATTCAAGTTCATGTGCTGCATAGTTTTGTTCTGCCATATTGAGACTTCTGCTGGCATAAGCAATTACACATTCTCTTCTATTATCATCTTTTTGTGACAGAATGGCTCCAAGTCCAGTTCCAGAGGCATCTGTGGCCAAAATGAATTTCTTGTTGAAATTTGGATAGATTATTATTGGTGATTCAATAAGCTTTTGTCTAAGGTACTCAAAAGCTTTTTGTTGTGCTTCAGTCCATTCAAACTTCACATTTTTGAATAGTAGGTAATTAAGGGGTTTGGCGATGTTTGAAAAGTTTTCTACAAAGTGGCGGTAGTAAGATGCGAGTTCTAAAAAGCTTCTAACTTCTGAAACGTTTCGAGATACTGGAAAATTTTTCACTTTGTCTATTTTTGATGAATCTGGTTTTATTCCATCTTTTCCAACTATGTGTCCTAAAAATGTTAGCTCATTTTTCCCAAAGAAACATTTTTTTAGATTTAGTTTAAGTCCAGCATGTCTCAATCTTTCAAAAACTTGTTGTAAATGTTGGAAATGATCCGTGAATTTTGACGAGAAAACATTTGTATCATCCAAGTAGACAACAACGGATTGCCACAAGATTCTGGAGTAAATTACGTCCATTAGTCTTTGAAATGTTGTGGGAGCATTTGTTAATCCAAATGGCATTACATTGAATTCATAATTGCCATTTTGTGTTGTGAATGCTGTTTTATGCCTATCTTTTGGGTCTATTTTCACTTGCCAGTACCCACTGGTCAAGTCCAGTGTAGAAAACCATTTTGCTCCTCCAAAAATGTCAAAAATTTTGTCAATTAACAGTATTGGGTATGAGTCTTTGGTTGTTTTGCTGTTTAGTTTGTGATAGTTGACACAAAATCTAATTTTTCCATTTTTTTTCCTTACTAAAACAACTGGTGAGAACTATGGACTTATTGATGGTTGTATTATTCCTTTTTCCAATATGCTTTGGACTTCTTCTCTGATAAAATTATGCTCTATTGGTGGAACACAGTAAGCACATTGTTTTTCAGGTCTGGTGTCTCCAGTAGGGATTTGGTGTTGAACCAAGTTGGTTCTTCTAAATTCGCCATTTCGTGAAAATATATCAAAGTATTTTAAAATTAATGCTTTTAATTGTTGCTGTTGGTCAGAATCCATTGTTTCAATGTTTAATTTGGCCAATTCTTCTGGTGTAAATTGATAGCATTCTAATGGTTGTTGCCAATTTATTGAAGTGAGTTCACAGTAGAAGATGATTTCTGAGAAATTTAGAATTTCTTGTGGTGTTGACGCGTTTTCTAGCTCCGTTTTGAGGTATCCAATAATGGTATCTTCCAGAATGTAGACAGGTTCTTCTGTGGTGTTTGCGATAGGAATTTTTATCCATTGAGCTTTATCAGCTGGAATAAAAAGGTTAATAAGTCCTATGAGAAACTGTTGGCAAGTTTTTGGATAGGGCTCAAATATTAGGTTTTTTTTTTTAATTGTCTTTTTTATTCTTATTTCTGATTTTCCATATGGTAGAAGCATGATGGACTGCTCATTTTTAATTGCCTTTTTCCTCTATTGTTTCAGTGAAATTCGCTTCAATTCCTTTTCCTGTCGATCTGAAACCAAAAGTTTTTCTTGTTATTTGTGACAATTCCTCACGATTTTCCACTGGCACAAATTTCCCAATTTTTACCAATGGTAGGAAAATTGCTTGTGCAATCTTTTTCTTAAATTCAATGGTATAAGGCTTTTCTGAATTGTTCTGTAGCAAAACCATCAAATTTCCAGTGTATCTGGAGTCAATTACTCCTTCTTGAACGCTTATTTCTTTTTTCGCGAGGCTTGATCGCAACACTATTTGAACCATTATTCCTGGTGGAATTTTAACTGCTATTTTTAAGTCAATTTTGGTGATGCTCCTGAGTGGTAACATTGTGGATTGGTCTTCTGAATAACGTAAATTGAATTCGGCATCGGTTGGATGGGCTCTTTTGGGTATTATTTCTAAGTGCCCGTTGTCGAAGTATCAGATGTTGGTCACCTGTTTTAGGTCAGTATAGGCTACAAATTTTTCTGACTCGGAACCATCAGGTGAGTCTTGTTGATTTATTGATTGATTTTGAGACTGCTGATTCTTAATTTCCATTTTTTTTTCTAAGCCCTTTTGTCTTGACACTCTTCACAGCACTGATTTTGGCATGGGATGAGACAGTTTTCGCAAAGGTAAGTGTTGATTTGGGTAAGGTATTGTTCTTGCTCTTGTCGAGTACATAGTTGTTGGTAGTAGTTCTGAAATTTGTCTACTGGGTCAAACATGTTGTAGCTGGCGATTTCGTCGGCTACTTCGGCTGACTCTTTCCAATGTTGTATTTCTTTAGTGGTTCCTCCTCTTATTTTGGCTTGTGCGGTGTTGTACAACTCATCCTCGTTGTGTGGATAGTGCTGTAGTCTTTTTAACGCTCTGTTAAACACTGCTTTGAATGGCGTTCCTCCTTTTACCCAGTCACAGATAAGGATCATGTATTGGCAAGTTGCGTCACATGTTCCTCCTCTGCCTGGTATGTCGTTCCAGTCGCACCCTTTTGGTAACAGTTCTCCACAAGCAAGACACGGTTCCTCATCCCATTTTCTGTGTCTTTCTGGGTAACCGTATTTTTTTTTGTTACAATGGTTACAATAGTAGTGGATGGGGTTTCTTGGGTCTTTGTTTGGTGTGCTGTACGCAGTCATAGATAAGAGTTTTTTCTTGCAAACCAAGCATTCTAGCTTTGGTCTGTGTTGCTGGTGGTTTTTTCATGAACTTACCTGGTTCCATTCAGATTTTTCTTTGCTGGTCCATGTTGGTACGGCTGGTAGTCCTGTTCTTTGGTTATCAGTCCAAGAGAGCTGATAAGTTTCAATGGCTGGTAGTGCTGGATTTTCTTCAAATTCAAAGATAGGTTTTTGGTTGGTATTGGGTTTTTGAAAGTGGCCACAGGTGGCTGAAATTTTGGCCTGGTGGCTATTATAATTGATCAGAAGCTCTTGGGTGGTCCAGTCTAAGGTGGCATTGGCTTTTGTTAGCCAGTCATTCCCTACTAATGCTTGATATTGTGTAGCATCCATTACTAATACTTTTGTAGGTATTACTATGCCATTAATTTCAAAAGAGAATGAGTCGATTTCACCATGAGGCAGCTTTGTACTTTCATCGGCTGTTATGATTTGGAACGTCGCGGCATGATCAACTTTGAAACCTAGTTGGTTTACTAGTTGAAGCGTTATGATGCTTCCAGCGGATCTGCTGTCTAAGATAAGTTTGATTGGGGTATTGTTTACAGTGGCTTCCGTATATATAGCAGTGATTGGGCATTTTTTGTCCAATGCTGCTCCACTGAACATAGCTTTGTTTTCCTCTAATTCAAAAGGAAAAATAGCTGCGAGGCTGCTATCTTTAGTGGCAACTGCCGGTGGTATTGTCTGGCTTAATTTGTTGGAGGAATTCTTGGTTCTGTTTATGTTTCTACTGTTATTATTTCCGATGATCAGATTTTCTGGTATATTAAGGTAAGTTTGTTGATAATTTTGGTAGTTTGGATTGGTTTGCTGATTGGTTTCAGCACGGTTTGGATTTCTCTGAACCAACACATTCTGGTTCCACATGGGCTGATTTCGGGCCTCAGGACGCCAATTCAGATTGGCTATCATGGGCTGTTGCTGGTAAACTCCTTGATTTTGATATGTGGTGGGATATTGGCGTGGTATTGGCGTGTACTGGTTTCTGGGCATTTGGGATGACGCATAGTAATTATTTTCGCATGCTTCCTGCATCATTCGCATTCGACATTGACTAATCAAATGTCCTACACGTTTGCAAAAATGACAGGCGCGCATTTCTGTTCTGAATTCCTGGCGCGATAAGCAATTATTTTGACTGTCACTGACTTCTTGGCTGCGTCTTTGGGGTGGTTGGTATGTATTTCTTTTTGGATCTGGGATGAAGTAACTTTCTATTTTCTTAGAGAGTTCCTCCCCTAATTGTATTACTCTTTTCTCTAATGTTTCTGTATTATTTTCCTCCATTACCATGTTAACCATTTAACTATGATTAGCTTCTTTCTTAGCCAATTCAAGAGCTCTGGTGAGCATAATGGCTTCTGATAAGGAATTAGGGTGGATAGGGCGTACTCTTCCTAAAATGCTGCCTTTTAATTCTCTAATAAACTAATTTAAAACCTGAGGATCAGTGTAGTATCCTTGTTTAATCGCTTCAATCTGACAGCAAATTCAATTGAATCGAGCAAGATATTGGGTGACAGTTTCACCAGTATTTTGTTTAATAGTATTGAATTCGTTCTGTAATTGGATTACAGCATTTGGGTCGCTAAAATACTTCAGGAGTGCATTTTTAAATTTAGCAAAGCTTGTGGGTTTTGTTTCCAGGCTTTGATACCATGAGTCGGCTGTGCCTTTTAGGAAGAAAGATAATGTTTGAATTGCTTTTTGGTCATTCCAGTTATTTGCATGGATGGCTTTTTGTGCTTCTCTGAGCCATGTGTGCACATCTGTTTCTTCTTCCTCTTCTGAGAAATCTGTTAGTCTTGTAATGTATAATGTGGTCATTTCGTTGCTGTTTTCTGCTGGTGGGCTTATTGGTCTAAGAAAAGGTGGGATGATATTTCCTTGAGCATCCCTAAAGGTGGCTTCTCTTATATCTGGTTCTTCCTCTTGATCACGAGTTTCTTGGTTTCTGGACTGGCTGCTTGTTCCAATGACTGGTCTTGTGATTGTTTTTTTACTGGTCTCTTTTTCGGATTCCGATTCAGACTCCTCTTCACAGTTTTTAAACCCCGTTCTAAATTTTGGCTAAAAAAGAGGGTTTTGGAATAGTGATAAATATCCTTCTGTAATTGGTATGTCTTTCCAGTTACATTGTTTAATTTTATCAGTATAACTAGGAGTTTTTGGCATTTGTGGAGTTGATGTTGATGATGATGCAGCTCCTAATGGAATTTGTATCTTATTTTCTGGTGAAAAATAGTATGATTTATCTTCTGGTGAATAAATACGTTGTTTTTTTATTGATTGAGTGACAGTTTTCTTTGGTGTTTGAGCTGGTGTTCCTAGTTTTTGCTGGTTACTTTTCTAATTAGTTTCTAAATTTTCTTTGGTTTTGTTGGCACGTTCCCTAGTGTTTCCTGTGGATATTGGAAAATTTTCATTGGCGTATTGCTCAATTTCTTGATGGATTTTGACAATAATTGTGGCTATTACTGCTACTTCTTTTGTAGTGTATTGTGATAATTCTCTATACAATTCAAGTTTTGTGTCGTGTGGTTCTTTTTCCTTTTCTATATGATAATTTATTCTGGTGTTGATATAATAAGTGAGGACAGATTCTGCTGGACAACACTCTTCTGGTAATCCAAGATCACTTTGATTTTGTGTGTAAATAGCATGGCAGAATTTAAGAACAGTAAGATTAGGGGTTTTTGTCACCACTTTTGTCTTTTTCTTTTTAGTAATAAATTATTGCTAATTATTATTTCTTTTTTGATTTTTTTTTCTTGTAGGATTCACCAAATGTTACAGGATGGTTTTCTTGTTATATTTAATTGCTGATATCCCATTTTAATTGCAATCAGTCTTTTGTGAGTTTCTCAATTCTATTTGTGTGATAATGTCACTGTTATACTGAAGGCTTTCTTTTTAATGTTGTGATGTAAGTTATTCTTCAATTCCTGATTGTTGTGTGTGTTTATGTACTCCTTCTCAGAGGCTGAACTAAAATCTACCCACTGTCTGGGGTCTTTTCTGAGGCTATTCTTGCAATTGTCTGATGTGTTTTTCTAATCTAGAAACACAGAATGCTAATGGTCTTTAGCGCTTTTTTTAATTCTTACAATAAAGCTTTTATCAATTAGTAACAACGTGAATAATCTTGATCAAGAATTATTCTTCCAAGAGATTCAGTTGATGAATGATAGTTTCATTCAATAAACAATACAAGTAAGTTTCTTAATACTTTGGGTTGTGATAATTCAGTTTTAAATATTCTTTTTCATTTCTTTTTGATTTAAAGGTTTCTTGGAATATTTAATTTGAAAGTATGATTTAAAGTGGAGTTTGTTGGATAAAATTGGATTTATTGCTTGATAAGTTATGATTTTTATTACTTGATTGTTTTTTTTCCCAATATTAAAACTACTATATATATACATGTTTGTAGTTCTATGAGAAAACACATTGTAATACTTTCTTTTTGATATTTCAACCTGGTGTTTGCTGCTATCACCAGTTGGTGTTGGCTGCTATTGTGAACTGGTGCTTGCCACTATTGCGAAATGGTGTTTGCTATTATGTTAATCATTAACTTTCTAAGATTATTACTGCGCTATATTATGATTGAATAGTTTGTATTATTTTTATGATTCTTTTTGCTAAATTCTTAAACTATAATAGCAGTTACCAATTTACCAACAGGCTTAACAATAAATTCAACCAATGTCAACAATTTGGCCAAGTTAGATTCCAAAGACATGAGTCAAAATAAAATCAAAGAATTATTTTCAATCTCAGAAAAAAAAGTAAAAGTTACTAATAGAAAGAAATCAAAAAAGCCCAGAGGGGCTAACATTTTAGCATAAGACTTTACACTCAGAAAGCATGGAACAAACATCTTGGGAGCCTTGGAAAGAAAAGACAAAGACATCTTACAATTTACAGCCAAGTGGCCTATTTCTTAACACCTAAAACAGCACCAACAACCAGATGTTTCTTATCAGATACAACATTTTTTAAGTGTATTAGTCTTAAAAATAGTAGCATCTAGATCAACTTGAGATCCAAACATAACCAGAGCAAACCAAAAATAATGACCAGAATTAGGAAAGCAAAGAATAAAACATATCTGACCACCAATTTGAAAAATCATATTACTAATTTTAAAAACAGTATAGTCAAAAAAAAGATTGACCAATTTGGTCTTAAACTTATTATAAAACAAAATAGTCTTATTCTGATTTACCAAAAAAAGAATCCTAATACTATCTTTGCTTACCAAAACTGACCAATAACTTAAAACAGATACAGCAAAGTTTAACATTTCAAAATGAACAATTACATATTGCCAAATATTAACAGACTTTAGCATAACATGAGTAATGCTATCAAACACACTGAAAACTGTCTTAATATTAGCAGCAAATATACTCAAAGGCACATCATACAGTATAACAGCAGCAAAAGGGGAACCAAACTCAGAAACCACCAAAGACTTGGCAATTTTTAGGGTGATCAAACAAATAAAACTTGTAAGCTCAACTAAAAATACAGCTTTCAGAGATACTTAAGGAGCAAACTTCATACAAAAAAGCTTTATATTGTCTTTTGACACTGACTTTGCATTCAAAAAACCATATACAGACTGAAAAACAGTCTTAATATGTGCTAATTTGATCTTAAAAGTAGCACCAAGCACTAAAGTAGAGGCCATTCATTCAGCAAACCTTTAATAACTAACAATAGTTTTTTAAGCATTACCAGCAGCAGCACCAAAAACCAAAGGAAGAAATGATTCAGTTTCCATTTGATCACTTCAGTTTTCAAAAACAGATAACACCACAGAAAATAGTTGCTTTGCTTTTAGAACTGGTAAAGATCTGCTAAAAAGCACTATATTTAACAACACAGCCAGTGGTTAATCTTGGTTCATCTTAGATAATGTGTTAGATGATGCTAATAGCATCAGGTGTTGAAGCTATAAAAGAAAAAACCAGCTTGTTCACTAATCTATTATTAAAAACTTTTGGGCTCTTGGTTGGAGTTGTTACTGGAGGTTTTTGGTCTCTTCTTAACTCTTGTATGTTTGTTGTAATGCTGTTAATTCACAATTATAGGAAGTGTTTGAACCTCCGATAACTGAATTTATCTTCAAATTATCTCCTATAATTTGAACTGCTGGGCTTATAAGTGGAATGGCCAATTCCATGCCAGTTACTTTGTATAGTTACGTTGTAATAAACATCAACTCTTTCCCAGGAATTGCTTGTTTAGAAGCTCATTAAAAATGTGTAGTTACTTTGCTGTGAAAATCAACTCTTCTACAGGAATCTTGTTTGTAGGTTACCCTAATAATTATAATAAGAAAATAAAAGAAATGTAAAAGAAATAGAATTTTATCAAAGAAAACGTTTTCTATCCAGGTCTGGAGTCACTAACAGTTTACTGAAATTGGTAGCTAATCAATTTCAAAATGTTAGTTGGGTTTTGGGAATTTTTCAAGTGCAATAATTAAAGAATTTGGTTTTTTGAATTATTTAATATTTATTTATTTCTGTGTGTGTTGGAATGGTTCTAAGTAATAAATCTAAAGTAAGATACATTTTCTCAAAGAGAGAAGCTCTTTTTTTATACAACTTGTTGTAACACTATTCTATGAACCTGAACTTTGCTCTTTTTTCAATTTCGCTGAACTAAAGATACATTTCAGTGAACTATAAGTTATTTCTGCAAACTATTAGATATTTTGGTAAACTATCAATTATTTCAGCGAATTTTTACAAATTTCAGCAAACTTTTGAATGTTACATATTTCGGGGTATTGCATGATTGATCATCACACTTAGGTTACCTTTGTGTTACGTACAAATTGGGTTATTAATTAAATGATAATTTTGGACATTTTGCTAATGTAATAAGTGATAATTTGAAACGATAATATATGCTGATTAATGATAAGATTTATAAGGGTAATTTTATGCTAAACAATATCTCTAATTTTGTCTGGTAACATAACCTCCTCCTCAAGACTGAGCTCTGTTAAAGTCCAAGTACTGTCTGTAATTTCCAGATAATAATCCAAAATTATTGAAGAAATTTGGTCTGAAAATTGTTGAAATTTCAGTTCTGTGAGCTTTCTAATATATTGAATCTTCAAAGGCTGTAAAATTAGGTTTTGTAGGGTGAGTTCCTCCTCTTCTTTGACAATTATCACAAGACTTAACATATTCATGAATGTTTTTTCTTATTTGAGGCCAAAAATAATATTTTAATGTTCTCTGGGTGGTGCTGTCTTTTCCTAGGTGTGCTGATGAAGAGTCTGAGTGCATGTTATATAAAATGGTTTCTTTTTCATGTTTTTGTATTAATCTGAGTGGATTGTCTGGGTTTTTGAAGTTTTGATAATAAATAATGTTGTTGTATAAGAAGTATTGTTTGGCTTGTTGTTGTAACTGATGTTTTTTATATGGGGACCAATCTGTTGGGATTGTTAATGTCTCCAAATATTGTTTAAGATTGTTGTAGTTTTCGGGGTTCATTGTTTGTTGTTTTGTTGTTAATTCAAATGGGTGTTGTTTTTATGTTCTAATTTTGCCTCATTCTTGAGAGGCAATCAACATTGGTGTGAAGTTTTTCTGGTTTGTGATGTACAATGTATCAGTAGTTGGCTAAAAATCCTGTCCATTGGGTTTGTTTTGCATTTAGCTGAGTGTTTTTGTTTTGAAGCCATTTGAGTCCAATATTATCAGTAATAATATTGAATTCTTTAGGTTTGAGATAAAGGTTGAAGTAGTGTAGGGCCCAAATTATGGCTGCTGTTTCTAGTTCTGTGGCAGAGTAGTTTTTTTTGGCTGGTTTTAATGTTCTGCTAGCATAAGCAATTACTCACTCATTTCTGTTGTCATCTAATTGTGATAAGATAGCACCAAAGGCAGTGTAAGAAACATCTGTAGCTAGTTAAAATTGGTTACTGAAGTCTGGGTAGGCTAGAATTGAAGCTGTTGTCAGCTTTTCTTTGAGAATTTCAAAAGCTTTTTGGTGTTCTTCTATCCATTTGTATTCGACATTTTTAGTAGTGAGCTGGTTGAGGGGTTTTGTGATTTCTGAAAATCCTTTGATGAATTTTCAGTAATAGGAAGCTAATCTAATAAATCCTCTCAATTCTGTGGTATTTTGTGGAGTCTTAAAGTTCTTGACAGTGCTGATTTTTCCAGGGTCTGGTTTAATTCCATCTTTGCTCACAATGTGACCAAAAAAGCCCAAACTCGTTTTTCCGAAGTAGCATTTTTTAATGTTCAGTTTCAATCCTGCTTTTTGTAATCATTGAAAAACTTCTTGCAGGTGTTTTAAGTATAATTCAAAAGATGATGAATAAACATCAGTATTATCAAGATAGATAACTACTGATTTCCAAAGGAGGCCTTTGTAAACAACATCCATGAGTCTTTGGAATATTGCTGGTGCATTGCATAATCCGAAAGGCATTATGTTGAACTTGTAATTTCTTCTTTGTGTGGTGAATGCTGTTTTGGGGTGATTTTTGGAATCCATGGCAACTTGCCAGTATTTGCTTTCTAAATCTAATGTCGAAAAGTATTCGGACTTTCTAAGGACATCTAACATGTCATCAATTCAGGAAAGAGGGTAGGCATCTCCAATAGTGATGCTGTTGAGTTGTCAATAATCAACACAAAATCGTATCTTTCCATTTTTCTTTTTAACTAGGACTACAGGTGAGACCCATGGACTCATTGATAATTGAATAAGGCCATTGTTAAGCATCTGTTGCACTTCTTCTCGGATAAATTGGTGACTTTTTGGAGCAACTCGGTAGGCTTGTTGTCACCTTGGTTTGGCATCTCCTGTATAGATTTGGTGTTGAACCAAATTGGTTCTTCCTAAGTTATTGTTGTTTTTGGCAAAAATATCAGCAAATTCTGCAATTAGCTTTTTAAGCTGGTTTTGTTGTTGTGGTTCAAGTTGTCTCATGTTGATTTGAGACAGTTTTTCTATAACAACATGGTAGTTTTCAGAGCTGGTGTTTGGGTTGATTTTTGGTAGTAAATGTCCAATAATTTCAGAGAAATCAGGGATTGTTTGGAGTAATTCTTATTAAAAGATATTACTGTGAATAACTCCAATTTCTAAGTTATTTAATAAAACTATGGGGAAATTGTTGGGATTGTAAAATGTAACTCGGATTTTCTTTGTTCCTTCTGGAATATAAATGTTTAGGATTGAGATATTATATTCCAAGCAGATTTGTTTGTTGGATTCAAAAATTTGTTGTGTGGTTGTTAACTTTTCACAAGTGTAAATTTCAGAGTGTTCTCCAAAGGGTGAAATGGTAATTGGTTATGGAAGTCGTAAAATCTGGTAAGATTCTTTCTGTTCATTGAGAGCTATGTTTACTGGAACTGTAAATCATCCAGTTGAACCAAAACTTTAGGTTCTTTTTTCACTTTTTCCCAATAGTTCTCTTTGATTGACTAATTGTAAACCCAAAATGTTGATTAAGGGTAAATAAATGGCTTGGGCAATTTTCTCAGCATGTTTAATTTTAAACAGCTTGTTAGTTTTGTTTTGAAGTATTACTGTTATGTCACCAGTATATCCAGCATTGATTATTCCTTCTCTGACATTGATTTTTTTGCTTGCCAGAGAGGACCAGGAGGCAATTTGAACCATTGCTCCTGGCAGGATTTTGAAAGCAATTTTGAGGTTGATTTTTGTGAGAGATTTGGGTTTGAGAACGAGAATATTCTTGTCTGGATATCTTAGGTCATATCCAGCATCAATTTCATGTGCTTTTTCGGGTTTTATTCCTTGTTTGTTGTTGTTGAAGTATTTGAGTTGTAAGGCAGACTGGTTTTTGATGAGATAGATGAGTGTTGCTTCAATTTCTTCTGTTGCTTCAGGTTCTCCAAATTCAATTTCATTCTCATCATTTTTACTGGGCAGAGGAATACTAAGAGCATAGCATTCAGGACACCACTGTTTATCACAAGGCATAATGCATTCTTCACATAGTCTAATGTTTATTTGCTCTAATCATTGAATTTGAGCTTCTTGGGTTGGGTAGGTGTGACTTGCAATTTGGTGGTAGACTTCTACTTCATCTTCATAATCAAATCCAGCTAATTCTATGGTATATTCAATGTATTCTGCTTCCTTCATTTGACGGACATCTTCTTTAGTAGCTTCATTAATTAATGCCATTGCTAGGTCGAAAATTATCTTAGCATCATAGGAGTAGTGATAAAGTTTGTTGAGAGCACTATTGTATGCCACATTAAAAGGTGTTCCTTTTTTTACTTTTTCTGAAATTGATAAAGCATATTGGCAGGTCTGATTGCAAACTCTTCTTCTTATTGCTACATCAATCCAATTGCATTCTTCTGGTAGCATATCTCCACAAGTCAAACAAGGGGTGTTATCTCATTTTCTGCTTCTTTTTATTAGATGGTCCCATTATTCTTTATGGCAAGCCTTGCAGTAATAACAAGTATGATTTTCGTATTCTTCTTCAGGTAAAATGCAGACTCCCATTGAGAAGAGTTTCTTGTGGCAGTCCTTGTATTTGAGTGGAATGTAGGGGCGTTGTTTTCGTGGTTCTGGTTTTGAATAGGGGACATTCTATCTGGTTGTCACTGGTTTTTTTGTTTCAAGAAAATCATTTGTTAAAAAGTACTGTTGTTCAGTTTCATCAGCCCAATTGGAGGTTGATCCAAGTGCCATAAATGTTTCAATGATGGGCTTTTCTTCTTCTGGTTTGAATTCAAAAGCCGGGGCTTTTTCAGAGTGTTTGTTGAATGTACCACAAGTGGCAGGTATCCGGGCGTGTTGTTCTTGGTAGGAGATTGTTAACTCTTGTGTCTCCCAATTCAGATTAGCATTGGCTTTTTGAAGCCAATCATTTCCGACAAGAGCTTAGTACTGGAGCACGTCCATTACAAGAACTTTGACTGGAATGGTAATTCCATCAAGAGTGAACGAAAAATTGTCAATTTCTCCTACTGGAGTTTTTTTCATGCCATTGGCAGTAACAATTATGGTTTGAGCTGGTCAGTCAACATTTCTCTTTAACTGTTGTATTAACTGGTAGGTGATAATGCTTCCGGCAGATCCACTGTTTAGAATCAAGCGAATTGCCTTTTCTTCGACTTCTGCTTCAGTGTACATAGCAGTGATTGCTTTTTGTTTGTTGGCAGCCACATTGCTAAGCAGGAATGGTAACTTATTTGCTTCAAACTCAAAAGGGAATATGTCTGAAAGATTGGCATTTTCAGCAATTCTGGCTAGTGGGATTGTGGTAGGAGTATAGGAAGAGTTTTGTTGTCATGCTGCAGCTCTACTTTTCGAGAGTGCAGTATAGTGAAAATCCTGTTCTTCAGGTATTGTAAGATAGCTAGGTTGAGTATGATAATGAGTGGGTCTTGGCTGAGCTGGATTTCGGGAAACTAATTGGTTGTTCAAATTGATTCTATTGTTGTCTACTTGGTATCAGTTTTGTGGTGTAAATTAATTTTGCGGGATTAATCTTTGAGCAGACACTTGATAATGTTGTGTGGGTGGTTGTTAGTATTGCTGTTGAATTGGTTGTAGAACAGGCTAATAATAGTTATTTTAATATTGGGGTCTTGGTGGATAGTAAGCTGGTGGTGGTAGTTGATAATAAGATTGCTGTAGTAGAGGGTAACATTGATTACTCCTATTTTGTTGGTCTCGTTTTAGCTTTTTGCAATCTTTTTTCCAGTGGCCAGGAATTCCACAGTAATGGCAACTCTGAGACTAATTATTAGAGGGTGATGTGAAGTTGTTTTGATTTCGTCTTTGGGGTGGTTAATATCTTTGAGGTTGCTGTTGTTGTTGATTGGTGAAATAGTTTTTGACTTTTTTTGCAAGTTGGTCAATTTTCTCTTCAGCTGCTGAGCTGGTTTCTCCAATGGCTAAGTTTACAAGTTTTGTATGATTGGCTTTTTCCATGGCCATTTTATATCTCTTTGCATGCTGAATGGCAGAGTTTAAATCTTCTGGAGCATGTGGGCGAATCTTTTTAATCAGTTTATCCTTTAAACCAGTGATAAATTGATCCAAAATTTGAGCATCAGAATAATAATCATTAGTTTCAAGTTGGCAAATTTGTCTGAGAAGTTTGTTGAATTTTCCAATATAAGTTATAACAGATTCGGAGGGTTTTTGTTTGATATTGTAAAAACAATTTCAAAGAGTGATTGAGATGTTATTATCAGTGAATTGTTCTAAGAAGGCAGTTTTGAAAGCTGTTTAGTTATTAAAAGGGGTGGTCAAGTTTTCAAACCATTTGCCTGCTGTTCCTTTGAGAAAGTAGAGAATTGTTCTTAACATTCTAGCAGCATTCCATCCATTTACATCTCCAGCTTTAGTAACTTGGTTGAGCCATTCTTGGGGACTGGTTGCAATGTCTTTTCTATTGAACTCAGGGATTTTTGTGATGTATGCTGTCATTTTGTCTTCTTTGTTTTCACTGTCTATTGATTCTTCTTCAGATATTTCAGAGTCATTTTCTTCGTTCACTGCTGTCTCAGAGTGTTCACTTTGATTTTCAGCTAGAAAGTCAAGGAGATTGGAACTAGTTTGAAGGGGTTCTTGTTGTCTGGTAGAACTTTTGGGTAATGTAAAATCTTCTAGTCTTGCAAATTGATTTAAGGGTGAATTAGGTGTTTGTGTTTGTGCAAGTAAAGCTGGAAAAGGTGTGATAGTAAGTAGAAGTTTTGAACTGGTTCCCTGTTCAGGTGTTTGTAAGTGTTTGGCAGTTGTTTTTGGTAGTATTGGGGTATTTGGGGTGGTTTTTGAGTATTGTTTTAATTTTTGTTTGCTTTTGTTGCTTGTTTCTGTCTCTGATTCAAAATCAATGGAGTATTGAGACTGCACTGGATATGTTTCTTCACAGTACTTGATAATGTTAAAATTTAGTTCTTGAAAGTAAGTGGCAAGTGTTTTATTGTTAAAGTCTTCAGTTTCCAACTGTAAATAGTGTACTAAAATATTGTAAAGATTGCTTCTAACTTCTGAGATATTGTAATTTCCAAAAAGATAATTGTTGATGCAGTTTTCAATGTATTGGTATACTGATTTCTTGACAACTTCAATTCCGTCTGGAATGTTGAATCTTTGCTTGCAGTGGGTGTAAATTGATTGGTAATACTCTAGAGTTGTTGTATCTAGTGTGGTTGTCACTTTGAAGTTGTTTTGCTGTGTTATTTCTGTGAGAGAGCACCAAATATTACCAGAGGTTTTTGGTCTCTTCTTAGCTCTTGTATGTTTGTTGTAATACTGTTAATTCACAATTATGGGAAGTGTTTAAACCTCCAATAACTGAATTTATCTTCAAATTATCTCCTATAATTTGAACTGCTGGGCTTATAAGTGGAATGGCCAATTCCGTGCCAGTTACTTTGTATAGTTACATTGTAGTAAATGTCAACTCTTTCCCAGGAATTGCTCATCTGGAAGCTCACTAAAAATGTGTAGTTATTTTGCTGTGAAAGTCAACTCTTTTACAGGAATCTCATTTGTAGGTTACCCTAATGATTATAATAAGAAAATAAAAAAAATGTAAAAGAAATAGAATTTTATCAAGAAAAACGTTTTCTATTCAGGCCTGGAGTCACTAACAGTTTACTGAAATTGGTAGCTAATCAATTTCAAAATGCTAGTTGGGTTTTGGGGATTTTCCAAGTGCAATAATTAAAGAATTTGGTTTTTTGAATTATTTGATATTTATTTCTTTTTGTGTGTGTAGGAATGATTCTAAGTAATAAATCTAAAGTAAGATACATTTTCTCAAAGAGAGAAGCTCTTCTTTTATACAATTTGTCGTAACACTATTCTATGAACCTGAACTTTGCTCTTTTTTCAATTTCGCTAAATTAAAGATATATTTCGGCAAACTACAAGTTATTTCTGCAAACTATTAGATATTTCAGTGAACTATTAATTATTTTGGCAAATTTCTACAAATTTTGGCGAACTTTTGACTGTTACATATTTCGGGGTATTGCATGATTGATCATTGCACTTAGGTTACCTTTGTGTTACATACAAATTGGGTTATTAATTAAATGATAATTTCGGATATTTTGCTAATGTAATAAGTGATAATTTGAAATGATAATATATGCTGATTAATAATAAGATTTATAAGGGTAATTTCATGCTAAACAATATCTTTAATTTTGTCTGGTAACAGAATAAAGACAATACTAGGACTAACTCAAATATGTCTCTTTAAAAAAATTTTAACTGGTAAAAAATCAGCCAAAGATGAAGAAGTTGCTTTAGTAGCTATTAAAGACAGCTTTTTACAATTACTAAGTAAAAGAAAGATTTTTAAAACATTTTGTTTGGTTGTTTCTATAACAGAGAGAGCTCTTTTGATTGAAATTTTATTAGGTATTTCAGGAAAGATATTAGGTGCAGCTTTTTTACTCTTTGTTTTGGTCATGGTCATAAAATTAAGGAAACAAAGAGTTTTTTTTTATATTTTCATATTAGTATTTTTATAAAAAAGTTAGAAATAAAATTAGAAAAAAAATATTTAATAAAACTTAAATCATTTTTAATTTTGATACTTTAATCATATTTTTAACTTAACAGTACAAATAATTTTAGATAAAATAAAAAATAATGTTTTTAAAATATTTATTAAAAATCCAAATTAATATAATTTACTTGAAATTTTTTTAAAATAAACTTTATATAATTTAAGATTAAAAAACTTAATATTTTAAACTTTTTAAATATATTTATAATACATTTCAAATTAAATACCATAAACTTATTCTGAATTATTTCAACTTAAATTAACAAGTTTTTATTTCTAATTTTATATATTTTAAATACAAAAATTTCCAACTATAAATTTATAAATACTTAATATTTTTATTAATATATTATTTTACATAATTATTAAGTTGTTTTCAATAAAATTACTAAATTCTTTAAATTATTTAAGAATATTATTGTTAAAATATTAGTTAATTTAAATATTATTGTCTTTTGGATTATTATTTTTTAATATTATTTTTAATTATGTTAAAAACATAGTTAATAATAATAAATCTAATAAAATATTATAATTTAGTTAAATTTATTTATTTATTTTAACATATTTAATATTAAATCTATTATTTATTATAGTAATTAAAACAACAAGAAGAAAATTAGTTGAATATTAATTTAAAACAAATATAATTATAATATTTTATATTGTATTAAATTCAAAGAGAAAATTTTATTATTTTACAAAAAAAAATTTTTAGATAATAATATTAATAAAACAAAAAAATTATAAGTTATTTATTTATTCAAATAGTTTTATATATAATAAATAAATCTTTAAAATGTATATATTTTTTAAAACAAAATACATATTGGTTATTATATTCATATTAAATAATAGTTTTTTTTTAAATAATAATTTTAATAATACTATAATATTAGTTATATAGTTTATATTAAAGACAAATTTTGATATTAATAATAATAAAAAATTAAATTAATTATTATATTTTTAAAAAAGTAATCAATAAAATATAATATAATAACAAATATATTGCAAAAAATATCTATTTAATTTTTTATTTTTATTAAAAGTTTTAAAATTTAAGCATATTAGACACAATTTACTTATTTTATATATATAATTTATAATTATTTGGGAATTTAAAAATTATTTATTACTTTTGAATATTTTTTTTTTATAGATAAAAATATAATTGCAGATATAAAATTTTGTTTAATATTTAAAACTATAAAAACAGTACAATATTTTTAACTATAAATACAAAAATCATTAAAAAAAATTAATTAATAATATAACATAATTTTTAATAATTAAATTTAAATATATTTACAAACTTTAAACCAAATTCAAATCAAATTTGTTGTTTAGATTTAAGTTTAATTTAGATTTAGTAATTTTAAATTTGATTTAAATTAAATATTAAAATTTTAGGTTAAATAGCAAGTTATTTTTTTGGTTCTTAAATTTGTTCTTAAGTCTAGCATAATTAAGATTATTTTTAACAATTAAATAACTTTAAATACATATGTTACCAAACTAAAAAATAAATTTTCTGATTTTTGTAACTACTATTAAGTTAAAAAACAATATATTTTTAACAATATTAAGAATAAAAATATTTTATTTGTTTGATTTAAAATTAAAAACTATTTAAATATAACAAATAATAAGATTACAAATAAGTTGGCTAGTATAATTGTTTATTTTTTTTTGTTTTTTTTTTAAAAATTAATAAAAGATTTCTTTAGGCTAATAATATAATTATTTTTGATAATATATATTATTTTATTTATAATATATTTTTTTTAATTAGTTATGCTTAATAAAAAATTAATTTAAATACTAATATAATTCTAATAATATAATTAAATCATAAATTGGTTTTATACTACTATAATATAACATTCAAATTTTTTTATATAATTAAGTTTTATAAGTAAATTTATATTTAATTTGTGTATTTATATAATAAAAACAATATATATACATATTTTTTAATTGGTATTTATAAAAAATTATATAATAAAAAGTATTCTAAAATTGTATATCTGTATTATAACAAGATTAATTTTTTTAATTATGTTTTTATATATGTATTAAATACTAATACTTATATTAAGATATTAAAAACTTTAATTAATAAATAAAAATGTTTTATTAGAATATTATTAATATTGTTTACAGTTTTGAATTTTTTGATTTTTAATTTTTATAATAATATTATATACACTTTGTTTTGCAAAGATTTTATATTTAAGAGTTTATATACTAAGCCAATTTTTATTTTTTATAATATTAAAGTTGTTATTTTTAGATTGATTTTTTTATATAAAATATTGTTATAAATTTTAAAAAATATATTTAATTATATAAAATTAAATACAAAATAATAATAAAAAAAAGTAAACTTATAAATATTAATAGTTATATTCTTATAGTTTTTAGAATTTACTTAGTTAATTTTTTAGTAAGACTGTTTATATAATAAATATTAATAAAACTTTTATAATTTATTTTGGTTTTTGTAATAAATGTTTATTTTTTTTAAATTTAAATAGTAAAATTAATATTAATATATAGATATAATATAGTTTTAATTAGCTCAAATAACTAGTCATATATAGCAAATACATAATTTATATTTAATTATAAATATTTAATTTATTTATATATACTAAATAGTATTTAGATCATATTCATTAGATTATTAATAAAAAAAATATATTATTAACTTATTAAATTATATATATTTTATAAATATATTTAAATACTAATTACTATTTATAATTTTTTTTCAAAATATTTTTAATTATTAATTTAATAATAAAATTAAAGTTTGTATAATTATTTTTTTAAGCAACAAAAAATTATTTTTTTAAAACATTATTTAATTTATAAGTTATTAAAATATTATTTAAAAAAATTTTAAATAGTATTATTAAAAATTTAGTTGTTTTTTTTTAATATTATAATATTAATATTGTTATTATTAAATTTTTAATAAGTTATTTATTTTTAAAGTATTTTTTATACTTTAAATTATGTATATTATTAAATTTAAAATAAATTGGCCAATTTTATGTTAATAAATTTGTATAATAAAGTTAATTATTCTATAAAAATTTTTATAATGTAATATTATTTTATAATAAAAGTCATTTTTTTTAATTATAAGTTTTTTAATAACTAATTAATTTTAAATTAAGTTGTATTAAGATTTAATATATTTTATATATATTTAATTATAATATATTTTGTGTTTTAACACTTTTTTTGCTAATATTTTTACAAATTTTGATAATTAAATATATATTTTAGTAAATTTTTACAAATTTTTAATAATTAAATATATATTTTAGTAAATTTTTAATTATTTGGTAAATTATTGAATATTTTACTGAATTTTTAAATATTTCAATAAATTTTAATATTATTTAATTCGAATTATTACATAATTTGATTATTTTATTTTTAATTATATTTATATATTATACAAATTAAATTATTAATTAAATAATAATATTTGATAATTTAATTAAATAGTATTAATAATAAAAATTATAAAAATAATTTTATGCTAATTAATAACTTAATTTTTGTTTAATAATAATGGTATTTTTTTAGCCAAATTAATTAAAATAATAAACAAATATTAATTAATATGTTTTTTTTATTATAAAATTTAAAAACTATTAAATTTTATATTTTTTTTAAAAAAATCAGAATTTTTTTAGTCTTAATACAATTATTTAGAATACTAAAAGCCAATTTCTAATAAATTAATAACAATATTATTAAAACTTATTTAAAATCTTAAACAAATTAAAAATCTTTTTTTTAACAAGTTATAAATTATTTTAAACAGTTTTTTAATAATAATTTTGGATATAATACCAACAAAAATAGTATTATTTACATAAAATAAAGATTTCTATTGTTTAATTCAAATTAAAAAAACAAATTTTATATTATTTAATTATTTATAATATTATTTATTAAAAACTTAGTATTAATAAATTTTAACATAATATTATTATTAATAATTAAATAATTTAAATTTATTTTTTTAAATAAGCATTCTAAACTATTTTTACAGTATATTTATTTATAATAAAAAATAGCTTTATATATTTAATAATTATATATTTTATTATCTAATTTATTAAAATCACAAAAATAAATAAGTTTAAAAAATTTCTATGTTATTTTAATTATAATATTTTTTAATAAATTTTATATACTATTTAAATTACTTTATAATTTATATTTCTTAAAAAAATAAGTTATATATAACAAATATAAAATATTTTTCATTAAAACTTTTTTAGTCTATATTATTTATTTTATTAATATTAAACTTTTAACAATTTTTGTTGAATAAAATTCTTATTTTTAACATATATAATAATATTTTTTATTATTTATTTTTAATTTTTATCAAAAAATATAATCTTGCTTTTATTAATTATTTGTTAAATAATAATAACTTAATCTATAATTAAAAAAGTTTTGTTAAAAAAGTTGTTATTTAAAAAAATTTTTAATAAGCAAAAAAAATGTTTTAATAAATATAATATTACTTATAAAGTAAAACAAAAAAAAATAATATAAAAAATAATATAAATAGTATAGTATAAATTATTAAGATATATAATATTAAGAATTTTAGAAATATTAATAAAAATACCAAAAATTTAGCAATAACTTAAAAAAATTAGAGAAATTTTAAGAATTTTATATTATAAAAATTTATGTATATATAGCAAGCATATTAAAAGCAAAAAAAACAAATAAACTAAATTAAAAACAAGTTTTAATTTTTATTTTATCAAATAATTTCTATAGTTAACAATTTAATACTTAAAATCTACAATTATTCCAAATAAATTTATTAATTTATATTATTCCAAAACCCAACTTTATAAATTTATATTTATCTTATTAAAATTTAATTATTTTTTTTATTAATATTAATAATATTAAAACAATAGCTCTTAATTATAACTATTAACAAAATACTAATTTTTTATTTTATTTGTTTGTTTTGTGTTTTATTAATTAATAAAAAAAAGCACTAAAATTATAATATCAAAAATTATTTGGTAAAAAATATCAAAAAAAGTGTAAAATATAGTTAATAAATTAAAATTGTTTATAAAAACCAGTTATCATACCAAAAATATTAAACACTGAGTATTGTTTATTATTAATTTTAAATTTTTGTTTATTATACAAAAAACTCAATTTTTAAAATTTTTTAAAAATTTTTAGATTAAAAAATTACCAAACTTAACTAAGTTATAGAAATTTAAATAATCTAAGAAATTATTTATAATAATAGTTTTTTTTGCTAAATTTGTTAGTTGTAATATTTATAATTTTTCTTATTTTTATAATATTGTATTTTTGTTAAATAATTTTTTTAATATTAAAATTATTGTTTTTATTAATAAGTTTTTATTTAGTCTTAACTTAAATATTAGTTTAAATATTTATAAAATTGTGTTATTTATTCTTATTAAATTTTAAATAATTAAATTAAATTTGAAATATATACTGGTTTTTAGTTTTATTATAATTATTTTAGATTTTAAATACATATAATTTTAATAATCTTAAATTATTGCTTTAATTAAAAGTAAAAATTTATAAAATTAAATAATTTAAGATTAAAAATTACTAAATTGTTTATAATAATAAAATTATAAATTTTTTAATATATAAAACAATTTGGTTTAATTATTTACTACTTGTTAAAATCAATAAAAAATGTTTAATATTTAATATTATTATTATTTTAAATAATATTTATTATTTTATAAAAAGTTTGTATAATTTAATTAACTATATTAATTAAAAATTGAATTATATAATTAAATATTTTAATATAAATTTAATTAAAATTAAAAGTATTAATATTTAATATTTCAATAATTATATAACTTTTAAGTTTATTAATAAAAAAAACTTTTAATATTTGTTTTTATTACAAAAAAGTTTTGTATAAAAGATTATTAACTATTTTTAAGATTTGGTTTAATAAAATATTAATATTTAAAAAAAATTAAAAAAAATTTTTAGTTAACTTTAAATTATTATAAATATTATATTTAATTACTTAACTTTAAGTTAAAACCCAAGTACAAAAAAAGTTTAATTGTGTTAAATAATTTTATAATTGTTAATATTATAAAAATATTTAATTATTACTTTATAAAAAATTGTTTAAACTAAATTTAATATAAATTAGTTGATTTGTTTTAAATTTACTAAGCATAATTAATTAGTTTTTAATAATTTTGTTGTTATAAATATTGTTAAACATGTTTTTAAAGTTTTTGTAAAGCTATTTATATAGTATAAATTAAATTAAATTAATTAATTAATTATATATAAAAAGTATATAAATTATATCTAATTTGTAATTATTTATTTAACTATATATGCTTAAATAATAATTAAATTATATTTATAAATACATAATAAAAATTATAATTATAATTATAATAATTATACCAAAAAATTTAACATAAAATAAAATATTTTTACTAGTTATATAAAACTGTAATTGAAATTATATTATAAATTTATTATTGAAAACAATTTTTAAAATTAAGATTTGGTTATTATTTTATAATTACAAAATATTTTTGGGTATAATATTGACTTTATATATTATTAAAAAACCATTATTTTTTTTGCTAAAAATGGAATTCGACCATAAACTAATTTTGTATGTCATTATTATAAGTACATTTTTTAAATAATGATAATTATTATTATTTATTTAAATCTGAAAATCTAAAATATATATTTTTTATTTTTATTATTTTATTAAAACAATAAATTAATAATAAATTTGATAAAAAAAATAATAACCTTTATTATAATGTATTTTTCTTATTTTTTGTACAAAATCTTAAAAGTGTTCTGCCACATGGCCCACAGGAGTACGAGCATAAAGACTGAGGGTTTACGAACTTACATGATGAAGGTGCTACACAGGGCTCTCCCATTAGCTGTTCGAAAAAAGACGTACGACAAGTCCTACTCGAGTGTGAAGTGTCTAAAATGTGGATTAGTTGAAGATTCTGATCATTCGTTCCTATAGTCTGATGCTGACGCTAGAGCTGAGGTGGGGAGTGAAACTTGGGTTGTTTGAAGACCCGTGGTGGCAATGATTTAAGGAATATAATGCCTAGATACAAGGATAGGGACGTCGACATTGACTCTGATATTTATATGACACTGGCCAAGAACGGTAAATTGGCGAGATTGAAAATTGCGGGTTTCGTCATCGAGCATTGTGATAGGGTTTGGATTCCTAGGCAACATGTGCTACATCTCTCAAACCCCTGAAACACAATTGGCCGAGCCTCACTCCACATCGAACAACTGCTACATCAAAACCCCAATCCAACACAAAAGCTGATTTCGGCAGAACCGTATCATCACCCACGGTATCTTTTTTGAATCAGCCTCCGATGTTACAGTTTCGGTTTTGCGAAGTCTGGGCGGCTTTGCTTCAGGTACGATTTTTAGGGTGGCTGGTTAATGTAGTCCGGGTAGCTAGTCACACGTAGACAACTCGTGAGCTGCTTCTCCTATGTAATATTTCTGTTGCGCATTCGTAGATAGTGATTGGATCACACTTAGTTGGCGCTTTTAAAAAAATAATAATAAATTAATATAAAATATATAAATTGTATCAATTTTTATTAAAATACTTAATGGTTTGCATTAAACAGTATTTTCAAAAATCTACTGCATTTTTTAAAAAATACATAAAACAGCAAAAATATAACGTCTACTTATAAGTATTTAAACAGCTTTATTTTAAGAGGAAGGTATGTTTAAATTAGCTTCCGGGACCTTCACCCCCAGGAATAAGCTAAAATACAAATAATTTTGATTAAATCAACTTTTATAAGATAAATTTTGAAATATTAGAAATTAAACCTACCATTGTGATATTATTACCATTCAACAAAATCTGCTCAAGTTTTGTTGTTTTGCGGCCTTCAGGTGTGTTTTCACTTTGCGACAGTAAATTTAAAAGGTGAATGCAAACTTTTCAATGATCCTAAGCAAAACATCTTCAATGAACCATTTATATTCTTGAAATGATTACTTACAACTCAGTTACGTCTTCAAGAACCATATCTTTGAAAAATAAAACAGTAGCCAGGAAAAAAACTTTTATAATTGAAAAAAGGAATGCTTGGAGGGGAGAGGAAGTTTTTTATAGTTGGTATTGATAGCCCTAGAAAATTAAAAGGATACTAACATAATCGTCAAAACCACGCAGAGTTCCTGTGAATTCCTTTTCGCTCTTCATAATAACCCAAATCTTGGAACCGATGCACTTATCGATCAGCTCTTAAATCATCAATTAAAAAAAGCAATTAAAGGGAAAAGCAAGGAATCATAGTGAGAAAAGAAAGGTGGTTTGAAGTGAAAGACGGAAAATGCACAGACCAAGTGGAAGGAGTTGGTTTGTGGTCATAGTTGAGGAATTATTAGTCAAAATCATGAAGTAAAGTGAAGATAGGATGTTAATGAGACCAAATTTTATCCAAAATATAGTATGATGTGTTGAATTGTATATGAAAAGGATTTTTTGAAATGGAAAAATAAAAATAAGAGTTGCAGAAAAAGAAAATAAAATTGTTATTAGCTTTTTATATTACTATACTATAGAACACTGAGAAAAACTTGTAAATTAATTATAAAAACTAATTAGTAAATAAGATTTTGTATAAATTATGATGAATTTTTCAATTTAAAAATTTCTTATTAAATTATAAAAAATTAAGTTTATAAATTAAATAATAAGATTATTTCTTAATTTATATATGTATTTACATACTTTAAATTAATATTTATTATAATATCTATTTTTATAGCAAAATTTTAAGCTTTATTTAAGTTTAATTTAAATATAAATATTAATTAAACAATTTTTTAGAATTTTAAAGAAATAATTTTTTTTAAAACTATCTATTTAATAAAATAACTTTATAATAACTTTTAATTTATTTTAAAAATCTTTGCCAATAATTATTAAAAAATTAATATTTAATATAAAAAATTATATATATATATTTTTTTTTGATTAAAACCAAAATAAAAGAACTTAAATTTTTAAATATAAAAAAAAAACATGAAAATTTTATTATTACTTAAAATATTAAAATCAAACTGTTTTACAAATTTTTTTAAAATAAAAACTGAATATATGTTTTTTAAAAAGTTATGTTATTTATTATTTTAAAAATTTTTACATTTTTATTTTATTTTATTTTTTTTTTTATGTTTAACGAATAAGATCCAAATGCGACCTAGGATTATACATCATATAAATAATCTAAACTAGGAGCAAATCATGCTTTTTCTATATATGACCAGCCATTCGGACCAATCAGAACAACACTATGCACCTATTCTAACAGAGACAAAATCTCCTATACCTGAGAAAAACAAGCAAGGTTTATAAAAACCAAAACCAATACCAAATGCTTTAACAACATCCAACAATCTGGTTACACTAGCCGAAAGCACCATAAGTAAACCAGAAACCAGGACAGAAATGAAACCATCACGAGGAATAAGATTATTCCTTTCCATAAAAGCTCAGTGTTTGGCACAGACCAGCCAAAACTTATCGCAAAATATGGAGCAAAACTTGTGCACAAAACACACAATATTCGAAGCTGCAACCTTAGCATCCTTAAAGACCAAAAGAGATTCATGATACCAATTGTTGAAAACAAAACCCTTACACAAAGTAGTACTAAAAGTATTATCAGAAGAACAAGAGAACAACAACTGCGAGACACATGAAGTAGAGCAAGAAAGACCAGACCACATTTCTCAAAGAGACACATGAGCATCCAACAACTGAGCATGGCCAGCAGCATCAAAAGGACAAACGAAAACATGGTTTAAGAATTCCACATCACCACAGAACAAACACACCACACTGGAGTAGCACCTATTATACAAACACTTATGCACAGCGACAGGAAGCCAATGATGAAAAGATTTCATAAAGTATGTTTGAAGGCCAGAAGTACATGCACTGGTAAAACCAGCAGCCAAGTGAGAATTAGGATGCCAAACCAAAGAAGACTTAGACCAGTTAACACCATTGTGCAAACTGGTTGCCAAGATTCAGAAACCAGAACCAACCTCTCAATGCACACAAAGAATAAACCAAAACACATTATGAACAAAGTGCCTAGAATTTCCAGAAACCACACTGCCCCCAGTCTTCAAAAAACGTTTACTAACTGAATGGGACAAATGCCAAGTAGAGAGTGCTGCATCCTTAGCAAGCTCATCCACATGCTCATTGCCCAAAATACCCAAATGACTCTTAACTTTAATCTAATTCACAGTTAAATTTTTATAATGAACTACATTAGCAATATGGTGATGCTTTATCTAACAATGATTCCTAAAGTCTGGATGAGCCAATAATGATTCTGACTTGTATGCATCCAAAGCAACTTGGCTATCTGAAAACAAATCAACTGCATGAGAAGAAAGAACATACTTAAGAGCCAAAGCAATGACCTGCAATTCAGACATAGTAGAAGAGACCAAACCAGACACCCCTACACCCAAACCAGAATTAATGTCCTCAAAAAAGACTGCAGCCCCAGTTTTTATGGCAACAGTTCCCAAACCACTCAGAGACGTATCTGTATACACAGAAAGGTGGGCAGTGTCAGTAGCCAACAGATCATTACAGATAACACCAAAATTATGAGATTGATGAACATCAGACAGAGTGGAATTCCTCACAAGAGAGGAGCACGCAAGAAAAAAAGCAACACCACCAAGAAAACATACAGAAAGATCAAATCAGAAAGGAATCAGGCCATGGAGGTCCAACCTCTTCCAATGCTTGAATGTCCACCAACTGAAAAAAACACCATTTCGATTATGTAATTGTTCTACAAAAGTGATACCATATCGCTTGAGTGAAGAGACACATTTTAGAAAATTGATTTCACCAAGAACAAGAGACATAAGAGTACCACTCTGATGACAGAAAGCACAGGCCAGAGACCCACCCAGAGATAGATCACATCTGGAGAAAATATGAACCACATCTGCTAAGAAATTATTTGAAAAACTAACACTAACATAAGCTAGAAACAGCAAGGGGTGATGAGAATGCCAGCTGAGAACCTGGAGATCATAAGACCTGTGAGAAAATAAGCAGCCCAAAACACCAACTGAATTTGCAAAAGCAATGATGGAGGCCAATTTGCTTTCTGCCTAAATCTGTTCAAAAGTCTTCAAATTATACAAAGAAGAATGATGAAGTGCATCATTGGGGAAATCAAGTGGCAGCCCAGACTTAGACTTCAAGCTTTTGCAAATCAGAGCATCTCATTTATTACACACACTAATAGGAACAAAACTGAACTGAGTCCTGTAACTGATGATAGGGAACAGAACAGCAGAAACCAAATAACTAAATTGTTTATCCGAGATGGCTTTTTTCAGAACAAAATTGACAAAAAATTGGATGTCTAAGTGAGTCTTGGCCAAGCTGGACACCAAAAAACCATTAGAAGACAAAAAAATACCAAGATAATGATGAGGTTTACCCTTTTTGGCTATAGAAATAGACGAGCCACTAACAGTTAGGTAAGGGGTTTCAACCTGGCAGTTGATGGGAATAGCCATGGTTTTGTTATTGTTAATCGAAATGTTATTAATCTTAAAGAACTCACTAGCAACGTCTAAAATGTGTTGCGTAGTGGCCTGGCTGCTACCAACCCAGATGGTATTATCAACAAAAGCACCAGCCACAAAAAATGATGTCAATCCAGCCTGAGATTCCATATGGCCAGTATTGGAAACGAAATGCGAATTCAATCTGTAACCACATATCTCCCCTTGCCTCTTGACCTCACACATAAGCGAATCATAAAATATGTGCCAGAGAAGTGGTAAGAAAACTTCACCTTGATCCAAACTATCATGAATTACATACCCACTAGTTAAGCCAAAATCTGTTATTATCCTGTTCCTGCGATTATTGTGAATGCTACCAAAAAATCTAATAAACCTGTTACACATTTTAATCCTGATCAAACTCCTCTCAAGATGTTCCTAATCAACCAAATCATATGCTTTGCACATGTTCTGTAAAACCAGCCACAGCTCTCTGTTTTTCTCTAAGACATCCTCGACCACAGAACCAATAGCAAAAATGGGTGACTGTGTAGTCATACCCTTTAAAACAGAAAAATTGTCCCTTTGTAAAATGTCAAACTCACTGCAAGTCAAAAATATTCTGTCTGATAAGATTTTGAAAAGGATTTTGCAGGCTGTTTTGATTAAAGCAATAGGGTGGGTGTTCATGAGAACACCTTTCTATTTATAAGGTTTAGAAATCATCGAAATCCAGGCTTCTTTCCAAGGTTCAGACACCAATTCACAAACCAGACAGAGATTCAAAAGCACCAAAAGCATATTCAGAACCACTTTATCACAATGCTTCCACAATTCATTAGAGATGCCAGAAAAACCAGCTGCTTTTCCATCGGACAAGCTCAAAATGACACTAAACATCTCATTAAAACTAATCGAGTTCATGACACCAGAGAAAGCACCATCAAAAACATAGTCCAAAGGCCGAAATTGGCATTTCCAATTATCAGAGAAGTTTGAAACCACCAACTGTCTCTTAGTTCATCCCTCCATAATTCCGTCTACTTTAGATTTAACCAGTTCAGGTTCCAAAACCAACTCATCATTCACTACCAAATAATCTAACACTATCTTGTGAAATGGACACTCCAAAACACTTCTGATAGTATGACTCTTATCCAACTCAAAACTTTCCATCCTACTCTCAATGGCTTGTCTTATACAAGATTCCTCAGCACGCTTAGATTCTAGCATCTTGGAAGAGCAGTAAGACTTCTTTGCCTTAGCCAGCTCAGAGCGAATACCATCAAAACCAGACCTCAAAAGGAAAAAAAACTTCACTGATGAAGTGCCAACAGAGTTAAGCCTGTCCCATGTATCCAACAACAGAGCAAAATCACCCCCAGAAATCAAACAAAAAGCCTTTACCAGCTTAGAAACCAGCAACTCCAGCTTATGAAACCTAAAAAACACCTTATTGAAAACACTATCAAAACCTTTGAACCACTTTTTCTTGAAAGTTCTATCTGCTGAAAAAATCATAATTTTGCAAATAATGTCTCACATTGCATCCAAATCTGAAAATTCTCCAGCCACAACAAACGCATCCAAGAACATAAAGGCATTGGCAGCTGTACCATCCTTAAACTCAGCCCACTTCAACTCATTCGCATTCTTGACATCAAACTTCTAGCAATCTTTGTTGGCCTGCTTACATATCAAAGAAAGTCTTGTGTCCAACAAACCACCCAGACCCACAAAAACAAAAACAGCCTTATAATTAGTGTCAAAAAAATCATCAACATTTAACATGCCATGATTCATGATCACATTAACCAAGTTAAAAGAAAGAAACACATAATCAATAGTCTTAGCAATATCACGAGAATTGCACCAAGTTGGTAACTTAGCAAGAGAACTCCCATTCAAAGAGTTGACCAAACTCAAATCAAAGCACTTCTTGAAACTGGCGCACTTGTGAGATCCATCTTTATTGAAGTCACTACCAAGAATAATGAAGGAGGATTTATTTACAGTTTTAGTAATAAGAGATTTGATTTCATTAGCCTGAGAAAAACGAACTGTCAAAGAAGCACCAGCATACAGCCCCAAAATGGAAACAGAGAGTTTGTTCCTGAAAAGCAATTTTATTAACAGGAGCCAACCGGACACTTCTAGAATCTTACATACATGTTTTGCCAGAGATAAATCCATAATAATTGCAACACCAAATCTCATGTGACCAGAATCCAGACCTGAAATAAAAACATGAACACCAGTAAACCTATCCACAATCCAGAAGTGGATCTTTTCTTTCAATTTTGTTTCAGTAACAACAGAAATCAGATTGTTCATATCATTATGCCAATGTACAATGTCTGCCTGTTTCACACAATTGTTCATTTCTCTAATATTACACATAGCAATCTTCTAAGTAAATTCACTCATTGGGAAGGAAGTTGTGGAAGTGTATCAGCAACCAGAGCCAAACCATCAAAGTAAGCAGACAAACTCAGCACCGAAGCAGCAAGGCCTTCCAACATATTTTCCAACTTGACAACATGGGGGAACACAGAAGAGTCCTTCGCAATATAAGTAGCAGCAGCAGTCTCATCACAAGTAGACTCATCTGAACCCACTCCCATCACTATATCTTTCCCTTGATTCTGTAATGGAAGGAGTCACTAGCAGCTGACATCCAAAGCTAGACTGGGAAACTGCCAGCATGAGTGACTCCAACCTCTTAGCCAACTCACCAATTTGTCCCACAAGGCTAATGAGACCACTCTCAATATTCACCAAATGCTTTTCCAAATCATCCACAACAGAAGGAAGAGGTTTACTAACATTGTCAGAACCAAGAAGCAAACCAGCACCATGAGAACTGCACACTGAAGGAGCACCAACAACTGATGCCCAAGTCTTATCACTGAAGGCCAATAAACAAGAAATGGGCGCAGACTTTCAAGCATAGATATTTGCCAATTTGACCTGATTCTGAGCAGAAAAAAGTGCTTTTCTGCTCCTCAGAGTTGAACCAATCTTAACTGAAACACAATTGAAAGATGTATGACCAGGAAGACCACAGACCGAGCACAGTGCCAAAAAGAGGTAAGACCAGCGAAAGCCAATCCCTTTTATAACTGGGGTTGCAGCCATCACACTAACCAGATCAGATTCAGACCCAAAGCAAACAATAGCACAGTGAGCATGGGCATAGCTAACAGGATTACAATCAATAACATATGTTTCCCCACCAACCAAACCAACAAAATCCCAAAGATCATAAGCATTTATCCTAACAGGAAAAGTGTATAACAGCACTCTGAATTCATTCCTAGAATCTCATGTCTGTTTGTCAACATCGGTCCTGGTTACACGTACTGCATCCTTTCCAATGAGGATAGATCATTTGGATGCCAAGAAATCAGCCTAATTCTGATCTTTTAATTCAACAATTGCTTTTTGCCACAGACCCACCAGTTGCATCTTAATCGACTTAATCAATCCAAACTTGGACACAGCAGTGCGCACAGCCTCCATGGAAGTTCCCACAAGAATTTTTTTCATCACAATTGCCCGATTCGTATGGTTATTTACAGGGTGCTTAAGATTGGTGTTTACCACAACACCACGATCATTTGCCAACTTCCCAGCAGTCATCATTGTTTTTTCTGAAGTAAAAGTGGCATGAATAATTCCACCAAATTTTGAGGAAGTAGAAGCCCCCCAAAATCATTCACACTTGAAAAGATTTTCCTAATAAAACTCAATTTTTCCTGAGAGAACTTCTCAGCAATGGCCACAAGATCAATATCTAAAGCAAAGAATTTGTGAACAGGCACTTGAACAGTCAGTTTGATAGATAGAGAGGGTGAAAAAAGAAAGGAATCATCTAACACATTATCATTTATATTGACAGTACCATAATCAATCACACTCAGAGGCTTCCCTAACATCTTTTTGGTTTTTATATGCAAACCTTTTGGTGTTTGATTAGGATCTTCTTCTGTGAAAGCACCACTCTCACCATAGTCAACACTGGTTTCTTTAACCAAACACTCCTCCTTCATGTCAATACTCTCAGATTTAGTAGTGTTACCTGTCTCAGAACCCCATGAACGAGCACTAAAAGCTTCAGCAGCAATCTCTTTATTATCAATACTCTCTGCCAATACACCTTCCTTCCTTTTTTTCCTCAATGCAACCACCTTGAAACCATTCTCAAAACCAGAAACTTTAATAGTCTTCTTTATAACAGCAATAACAGGACCAATAGTGGCCTCGTAATCAAAGAACAGTTTTGATTTATTATACTGAATGGTAAAAAACTTCTTTCAAAAAAACTCTTGACTCTTTTTTGGAAATTTTGGACAAAGGAGAGAAAGAAGTTTTTTTTATACATTTTTATTAATAATAAAACTAATTTCTTTTATATAAATATTTTTTATGTTTTTAATATTTAACTTTTTATAATATTACTATTAAAACTGTTAATTTTATTATTTTAAAACACAGATTTAAAATTTTTATCAATCTTTATTATTTTTATATTTAAAAATTAACCAAAAAATTTACAATCAATATTTTAACCACCAAATTTTTTATTTGTTTTATTAAAAATATATATAAAAATATTTTTTTTGGTATTTAAGCAAGTTTTTATATTATTATATTTTAATTTTACCAAAAATGTACTAAAAAAAATAGTTTATAAAAAAAACAGAAAAAAAAAACAGAAAAAAAAATATTTTTTAGTTTTATATAATTAATTATAATAATAATAATTTATTTTTTTTTGCTAATTTTTATTTAAATAATAATTTTAAATTGACTTAATTAATTTTATATGTTTAATTATTGTTTTTTGTTATAATTTAAATTAATTGTATTTTAATTCTATTAAAAATTATTGTAATAACCAAAAAAAAAGCAAAATTAAGGTGTTTTCTATATTAATTTTTGTATTAAATTTTTATTTGTTTTAAGTTATATTATTTTAATATTTTTAATAAAATTTTATTTTATTTAATTATAAAATTATAAATTATTTTTGTTTTGTTTGTTTTATTACTTTTAAATTATTGGTTTTTGTAATATTATTAATATTTATCATATTTTTGTTTTTGATTATTACATTTTTGTAACTATTTTTAAGATCAAATTTTATTTAACAAAGCAAATAATTTTTTTACTTTTTTTGGCCAGTTTAAAATTAATTATTTAGAATTTTAATAATTTTTAATTTATACTTAGATAAAAATATTTATTATTATGTTCTAAATAATTATAGTTTAAATAATTGTAAAGTTATTTTTTAAAAAAAAACATTGCATTAAAATGTGTATTGATTTATTTAAATATTTTTAAGAAAAAACTTTACAAAAAAAAACTTAAAAAAATACAATATATATTCAGTTTCAATTTTTTTATAATTATAATATTAAGCCTTGATTTTAAATATTAAAAAATAATAAGTCGATTAAAATAAATGCTGAAAATACGAAATATGAATCAAGTTTTTTTTTGACAGCTAATAACTTCATAATATAAAAATAATAATAAATAATAATAATAATAATATAACATTATATAATTATATTGATAATTGGTATTTTATAAGGTTTGATTAATAATATCTATATTTGATCTTTGAATTTACAAATATTTCTTTGTTTTTTTGAATGAAGCATAAACATTAAAAAAAATATTTTTCATAATATGTAAACAGAAAAAAATTGGATGCTCGAAAAAATATTTAAACAAATTCAGTTGTTCTACAAATTGTACGAATTTTTAAACGTCCATCCAGTAAGGTCAAGGCTAGTGTCACGTGAAAACGAACAAGTGCTACGAATATTTTTGCCTAAACTTATGACTCTTTATGTGAGTCATTAACCAGATCACAGGACAATATTTTTTCAAAAAGTCTTGAAAAGTTGATAGTAGTGATTTTACTTTTGTTGAGGTGACTTCTATCATGTTGTCGATGCTTCGATGTTCTAAGCCAAAAATTCGAAATTCAAAACCTTTTCAATGTAGTGGAGATGCGAGATTTTGTTCAAATTCTTTAACGCAACCTTTCGAACTTTTGGCTGTTAATAGAAAAAAACCTTCCCAATCAAGAATTAACTTCCCATCGAAAGGCAGTTCAGTGTTGGACCCTTTACTCCAACAAGATTTTTCCTCTTCTATGCGTCATCAATCTACTACTACTGCAGAACCAGCTGTATCTTCAATTCCTATTTCACCGGTGCTTGGTGCCAGTCATATAAAACTATACAATGCTTTCGACACAAATGACTCTTCCTTGATTATTCTTCCGGAGCCTTCTGTTGTCCAAAAAGAAGCAGGGACACTAATTCCTGTGGCTTTCAATGAAAGACTCGCAATATTATATGCTTGTCTTCAGTCTGGTTATCTTGAGCGTGCTACACGTGTTTTCCAAGAGTTGTGGAGTTCAAGTACTTCAGAGATGAAAAATTATTTGGATATCAACATACACAATGCGTTTCTTACTGCAATTACCCAATTTGAACCTGAAAACCTCAAAAAAGCATATGATTGGCTTGATCTCATGAAAAAAAAATATGGAATCATTCCTGATCTCGGCTCATATGTATCTCTGATCAAGGGATCTTTAAGGTAAACGAGATATCATCATAAATGATTAATACTAGAAAACCTTCAACTTGACTTCTATTCAATAAAATATTCTCTTTTTTAAAGAAATTCCGAGAAACGAAGCGATGTTATATTCTTTTATGTTGAAGATATGCTGCGAAACAATATAGCTACCCTTGATAAACTTTTAACGAATTCTTACTTCAGTGACGAAGAAGTAAATGCTCTAACAGAGGTAATTCAGTTGGATATTTTAGAGAAAAATCACAAAATATTACATTATATCATTAATTTTTGTAATGGATATATAGGAAATAGAAAAAAGTAATTTTGCTGCAAAAGATTGGAAAGATCTCGTAAAAGAAATGAAACGTAAACTTCTACTTCCCGAACCAGTTGATGTCGATGTATGTTATACCGAGCTCTTTTGTCAATTACATAAATCCTATAAAGAGGTTTATAAATTAATAAAGCTATGGATCTTATTAGGCTCGTGGCGTTAAGCTGATGAAGGAGGCCTTATCAGCTGCTAAAGGTTCTTATGGTGAATTGATGACCCGGCAGATGAAACTCGAAGAAAACGCTTATAAAGCTGCCATGGAAAGATGGAAAAACGAAGACGATCTCCCTAAAACAAAACTTCCGTATTCAATCAGGAAACTTATGTGGGATTGGCACCAGAAATTAGTTCCTCTGATCGAAGAAGAACTGAAGAAAATTAAGGGTGCCGGGAAAAGAAGTATGTTTTGTTGTTTCATTTATTAAATTTTTTGTTTCTCTGAACATTTCTTGATTTTTTTATTCATTTAAGTGGCCAAGTCAGTACCATCATTTGATGAAAACATAAATACATCAGGTAATAATTCATTCTAATTTATTATTTGTAATCTTCCAGCAAAAAACTGGACTAACTAGTCTTCTGCGCTTAAGAACGGAATGAACACGATCGGCAATCTTATGGGCTATTTCTTCAACTGCTTAAAGCTGATAAACTTTCTGCGATTACGATCTTGGAGATATTACGTCTGCAGGGCACTAGTGGAATTATTGAAGGAATGAAATCTGCAACAGCTTTGATAGCTATCGGACAAGCAGTGGAAAATGAATACAACGCGGAACAAATGAAAAAAAGAATAAATAGGAATATGGTATGCTTCAATTTTCGGTATAAGGCCTAAATAAATTCCATCTTTCCACAACTAATATAATTTTCATAATAGATAGGCCGAAATATAAATTTACAAGAATTATATTCAAGTGGTAAACTTTTTCAAATGGCAATTCGTCGAGCACAGGCAAAATTAGAACATGAGGCAGCAGCTACTCAATGGAATCCAAAATGGTCCACCTCAGTTAAAGCTAAAGTATGACTTGATGTATTGGTTGTTAAAATCCTTCTTGAAACATTTGCTTACCAAAAAGAAAATCTTCATAGGCTAACATGGAATGAATCAAATCCCTTTGTTTTTAGATTGGCTCCGTATTAACATCCTTGCTTATAAATTGCGCCAAGGTTACTACGGAGTTCATTGGAATGAACGAATTGCCTATGTAACTAATTTATCTCTGTTTCTACTTTTGAATTTTTTTTCCCGACAATAAACTTGTTAAATTCTGTATTTATTTCATTTTAGGGAACAAGAAGTACCTGCCTTTTATCATACCTATCAGTATATAAGAGGCAAGCAAATTGGTGTTATTAAACTATACCCTGCTTTGGTCGAATCCCTCTCTCGTGAAGGGATGTGCGACACCATCCATCCTCGAATGTTGCCAATGCTGGTTCCTCCAAAACCATGGCTAACATATAAAAGTGGTGGCTATTATACGACTGAAAGTAGGTTTATCATGGAATAATTATTTATATCCGTTTTGTTTTATCTAATAAATTTCTTCAAATTGTCAGCTCTTGCGATGAGAATCAAAGGTTGTCCGGAGCAACGTGAATACTTGAAAAAAGCCTCGGAAAACGAATATTTGACTCAAGTATTTACCGGATTAGATGTCCTCGGTTCTACAGAATGGTCTGTAAATAAAGCGATCTACAAACTAGTTCTCGAGATATGGAATAGTGGCGAACCTCTTGCAGGCATTCCTCCAGCAACGGTGGAAATTCCACAGCCCCCACAACCTAAGGATTTTAAAACAAACGCCAAAGCGAGAATGGAGTGGTTAGTTGCATGTCAGGCCGCTCGGCAAAAGGTACTCAATAATCATTCTGAACGCTGCGCCGTAAATTACAAAGTCCAAATTGCTGGAGCTGTAAGTATCAAAAGGTTTCAACTGGGTTAATGCGGGGTACTGTCATTGTTCTTGTTCGGATAGTCGATAAAATCTACCTAAAAAATAATATAATTAGTTCCTTGATGACGCCATATACTTTCCACACAGCTTGGATTTCCGAGGCCGTGCATATGCAATACCGCCCCATTTTAATCATCTCGGCGATGACCTATGTCGTGGTCTTCTCGTATTTAAGGAAGCTAAACCTTTAGGTCCAGAGGGTTATCGTTGGCTCAAGATTCATTTAGCTAATTTGTGCGGAGTTGACAAAATATCTTTGGAAGACAGGGAAAGGTTTGTTGAAGAAAACATGGATGATGTAATTGATTCAGCAGAAAATCCACTAAAGGGACGAAAATGGTGGCTTAAAGCTGAAGATCCATGGCAATGCCTAGCGGTTTGCATTGACATTGCCGCAGCTTCTAAATGTGAAGATCCCACAAAATATGAGTCTAGAATTCCTGTTCATCAAGATGGTACCTGTAATGGCCTACAACATTATGCAGCCCTCGGTGGTGATTCAGAGGGTGCCAAACAAGTCAACCTCGACAGCAGCGAGATTGATGATAAGCCAGCTGATATTTACACAGGTGTTGCTGAAAGGGTGACCGCTATGATACAAGAAGATGCAAATAAAGGGGACCCTCTTGCTCAACTTGCAGTGAACCTAGTAAACCGGAAAGTTGTCAAGCAAACCGTAATGACCAATGTCTATGGTGTGACGTATGTAGGTGCTCGTATTCAAATAGCAAATCGATTAAGAGACCGGCATGATATGTCCGAAGAAGATGTTCAGAAATTGTCCTCCTATATAACAAAAAAGGTTTTCAGCTGTCTAAGTGAAATGTTTCATGGCGCTAGAAAAATCCAGGACTGGTTGCACGAGTGCGCAAAGAAAATCTCAAAAAGCATTCCGCGAGAAGTTGTATATGGCCCCCCTACAGGATTTGAAGACGTAGGTGAACCCGGACAAAGTAAAACAGCTCGCAAGAGCTTAAATCAATCGCAAAAAATGAGTGATAGTCAAATAGATGAGAACGATCAAATTTTTAAACAATCAAAAATAATATTAAGTCCAAGCCAAGCCAGCAAAAATCAAATGACAGCTGTAGTTTGGACTACCCCTTTAAATTTACCCATAGTCCAGCCATATCGAAAGCTCCCCAGACGACCCATAAGGACCAACCTTCAAAACATCATTATCGAAGATCCTAATAGTCTGAGCCCCGTGAACTCAATAAAACAAGCTGCTGCTTTTCCCCCTAATTTTATTCATTCCTTGGATGCCACACATATGTTATTGTCGGCTATAGCATGTGAGAATGCTAGGATTACATTTGCTTCAGTTCACGATAGTTATTGGACTCATGCCTGTGATGTACCGACGCTGAACAAGATTTTACGTGAGCAATTTGTTCGTTTACACTCAAAACCGATCATGGAAAATTTGCGAAAAGAGTTTATTCAACGTTATAAGGATTATGTGGTACCACCAACCATCACAAAGAAGCCAGTCCAGAATTTACAAGGAAATTTGAAAGAATCATTCATCGGAGAAGCAATAGAAGATAGACCAATTCAAAAAGATAATTTAACCTCTCATTCTACCGATAATTCCAAAACTGGCTTTTTGGACGAGCTTTCACAATTGCAAGATTTCCCAATAAATCTCTCCGACAAGCCAGTTGCCGAATTCGTTGATGAAATTAGTATAGAAGAATCATTATTATCACCAGACTCAAAGTCAATGACAATGGAGGATGCTACCGATATTAATATACAGGACAATTGGGAAGAAATCGATCAGGAAGGGACCGATGAGCCAACTTCGAAAAACAAGTCACAAAAAAAATTGGCAAAACCTTCACGGATATGGGAAGTTTTAACATTTCCTCCCCTACCACCCAAAGGTGATTTTGATGTGTCTAAAGTCAAGGATAGCAAGTACTTTTTCCATTAAACCCAGGATAATAAATAGACATGTTAGTATCATTTCTAAAAGATGATCATCTGAATGATCATCTTTCAAGACAATGTTGGAATTGGGCCCCGGTAGGATTTTAATTTTTCGATTAGTTATCTTTTGATGTTATAAAGCCTTTGGATCATCCGTGCACAGAATGCGCTTGGGCATCAAAATTGAGACGAGTCACCCAACCAAAAAAGTTATAAATCATACAATCTTCGAGGTATGATCAGCTTTTCTAATTTATGATCCGATCACCGTGAAATTACTGTCTCCTTGACAATAAAGGTAGAGTATCTATAGTCTACCCAATGATATTAATATTAGAAATTTATTCAATGGTTATATTAACAGTAGGTATTTCATTTTTTCAGAGCTGGTTTTTTTGTCAATTTGTATAGGAGTTCTTTACCCGAGATCCAAATCGAAACTGATTGACACTTGTAATTCGTAAAGGTGATTAAATATTAAATGAATTTGTCCACCGTGATCGCGAATTTATTGAAATTAGTTTTAATTAATAATAATAATAATATTAGATTTTCGAAAATATTTTATGCTTTGATTAAAAATAACGTTATCCATATTTTCTTATTTCGAAGATATTGTATTGATAATGTAAATAGAATTCTTGGAAAATAAAAATAATCAATGGCATATTAGCTTTTGGCTACATAAAATAAATTATATGTTCAAAATATTTGTTAAAATTTATGTAATAATAATAATAATAATAATAATAATAATATAACGATCCAGTTTATAATAATAGTAGGATTTAAAATAGTATTATTTAAAAAATTTAATTAATGGCTTGAACAGAAATTATTTGATTGAATACAATTCTCAATGTAATGGAATCAGTAAAAAGTCGTTTCTAATAATTGATTCAATTAAAAAAAAAGATGCTAGTTAATTTTTATAGCTTTCACGAAACTTGTTCTGAATCCTTTAATATATCTCGGTCTTGCTAAATTATGCTTTGTAACAACTCCTTTTGTAAATTGTTAATATATCATTTTAATTTTTGACCGACAAGAATCAAAACCTATAATAATACAATCATGTGAAAAATGTTTTTATTTAAAATCCTTTGACTTAAAAGACAAGAGCTCACAGAAGAGGCTTTATCCATATTGCAGAACTTTGATATTAATACATTTGGTGAAAATTACATTATAAGTTGTGAATTTTACTGATTGTTTCATTAGAGCCAAAAAAAATTTTATACTATAAAATAATGCTGAATACATCAAATTTTATACTGAATTTTTTTTAAATAGATTTTATATGTCCAAAACAGTTGACTTGCTAAAATTCAAGATAAATTTTATGCAAGCTAAAGTTAAGAAAATTATATTAAACTTGTTATTAAAGCTATAGAACTAACTTGATTCCCAAACGATCTCTATCAATTGAAATCCTTATTTATTAACAAAACGAACTCTTCTTTACACAAACAAAATATTAAAATCATGTCTTCAACTTCATCAATTGAAAACCCAACTTCACCCCTTGACTGGCTTGAAGAATTATTGATTATCATCAAAGAAAATTTGGCCATTTTTCCAGCTAGTGAACATTCAGAAGTTGCTGACTTGGTGAAAAAATATATTGTGCGCAATCAGAAAACACCGGAAGACTTATTCAATTGCTTGAAAAACAAAAGTTCAAAGCGTTCAATACACCATATTTTGCTCGGCTTTTCATTAGAACATGGGATTGGAACTATTCCTAATTTAAGAAGAGCATTTTTAAGATTTCAGAAAGCAGCGAATGCAGAAGATCCTTTCGGACAATTCTTCTTAGGACGTTGCTATTATAATGGAGTTGGTACTTCACAAGATCTAGGAAAAGCATTTGAACTTTATTCAGAAGCAGCAGAGGCGGGTGATACAAATGCACAAAACAATCTTGCACTTTGTTATCAAAATGGATTGGGAACGACGAAAAATGAGGAAAAAGCATTTGAACTCTATTCAAGAGCAACTATATCTTCACCCGTAGCCATTAAATCTATACTTGCAAATAAGCCCCCCACTCATGCTGGTCGAACATTTGACTCTTTGGAAGATCAATATGGACCATTACCGGCTTGGTAATTCTTCAAAATTTTCTTTCAAGATTTCAGTATAGGGTTTTCACATTCTGATACTCTTAATACAAGTCTCCTTCCTTTGCCTAGGAATAGAAATAGAATTCTCAGAATTCATAAATATTTTTGAATGAAAAATTCACAGGTGGGAACGTCGTGTTAACCATCTAGGAGACACATATTATGTGGATCATAGCACACGTACGACCACATGGACAAGGCCTTCTGCTCAAAGACCCCAAGAACAACAAAATATTACTGAATTAGAGCGTCAACGACATAATAACAGGACTCTCCCTGAAGAACGTCCCCTCACTACAACCTCTACCTTACTAAATAGTCCTTCCTCATTATCCGTCAATGCCATTGAGCCTACTTCAACAGGGACTCCCGCGATAAAAGGTGCAACAACCGCCGGCTATGAGTCATTGTCATTGGGTTGGGGTATGTCATTTATTTACTCTTCAAAGGTTACCAAGTTAATTTTTCATATAAAAAACGATTTGATAAATTTTTCCTAATTTTTAAACCTCACGATTTAGAACAGAGAAACACTTTTGAAGGCAGGCCCTATTTTGCGGATCACAATACTCGTTCAACGACATGGTTAGCTCCCCAACTTGGACCTTTACCATTTGGCTGGGAAAGGCGTCTAACAAGCACTGCCCGTGTCTATTTTGTGGATCACAATACAAAAACTACTACTTTTGATGATCCACGGCTAGCAGAGGCGGGTAATACAAATGCATAAAACAATCTTGAAGTTTGTTATCAAAATGGACGAAATTTTAGAAAAGCATTTGAGCTCTTTTTAAAAGTAGCAGAAGCAAATAAAATTTGCTATCCAAGTGATTCTCCTGATTTGAATGTCATGACCTCACTTTAGAGGATCAAAACAATGTCATTTTACGATTCCAAAATCGAGGTTTAAAATGGACCGCTAATTCCAAAGGAGAATTTTTAGATTTTGAAGCTTTCTTTAACCAGCTTTTAGATGAATTCAAGTGTTTTAAATGTAATAACTTGAGTATAATCATTAATGGATCTGCCATATGTCCATTTTGTGATAACGATAAAAATGATGAAATTATCTTTAACGCCGCCATGCCGAAATCGAAAAGCATACACCTCAATGTATTCAGGAAATGGTTGAAAAAAATTGGGATGGTAATCCGGCTTGTCGCGACACTGCAGAACTTCAACAAAAAGTTATTGCTGCTCGCGACTATAAATTAGATGAATCTATCCGTAAAAAAAATTAATTCCGAAGAGATTCAAGGTGCTAATCGTGGTATGATGAGATATAAAAGTCAAGCCCTTTAATTTCTCCAAATGATAAGCTTTTTATTTATTGTTATTTAATCTTTGAGAATTCTTTTAATATAAAGGCCTTTTTTCAGTATTGGATTTAGCGTTTTAAGTTAGCAATCATTATTTGTTTTTATTGATATATAAACATATATTGAAATATTATAATTAAAGAGGGAAAATTTAATTTACAAGATTCGTTTATTGTTTGTTTACATTAAAATTTTTTGGATGTCGCTATCTAACTAAAATTTATATTGGTGTCTGAATAGATTTCAATTAAGTTAATAACCAATATTAAATATCAAAGTATTTCATTTTTTGCGAGTATTTAGTTGATGCCATAGTTAATATCAATTTCAATATAAAAACGGGATTTTATATTTATCAAGGTAATTAATTTTCAACTTTTGAATTTATTGAAAATTTAAAAAGAGCGAAGATAATATATATTTTTTAATCAATATTTTTATTATTATTTTTAACTAGTGATTTATTATCAAACCACTTATGTCTATGATATTATTACTATAATAATAAGTCTTGCATAAATATGAATATGCTTTAAATATACTAATTAAGCTGAATAATGAAGTATTTTCTTAACAATTTAACTTCATCAATATGATTTCACTATAATTAATATAATTTTTTTTTAGTTGAGCATTGTATTTGTTTCCAGTTTTGTAAATTCTTTATTTGTAATATTCAATTTAAAAAAAATAATAATGATTTGAATTTTTAAATATAATAAATTTATATATAAAAATAAGAATAATATAATTGGAAACCAAGAAACAATAAATTAAATAAATTAAATAATATACAATCAAATTTATTATAAATGTGTAATAAAAATTAATTTATTATTTTAATCTTTATTTTATTCACAAAATTTTGTTTATAATATTTTAATAGGTTTTAACAACAACCATTTAAAATCCAAAAAATAAAAGTTTTTAATTAATAAAATTAAATAAAAAAATACATAAATTGAAATATTAATTAAATTAAAACTTAATAATACCAATAAAAATTTATTAATAAAACAATTTATTTGGTATTCAAAAATAAAAATAATTATATATATATATATATGTTTTAAATAAATAAAAACAGTTTTAAAATATAATAATTAATTAAATTTAAGATTAAAAAAATTAATCAAAAACAAATAATTATGATTACAAATTTTAAAAATTATAAAAAAATAATTTAATAAAAATATTAATTTTTAAAGCTAAAAACTATTGTATAATATATAATTTGAAATTATATAAAATAAATTTTAATAAAAATATCATAAATAAATAGAATATAATGAAATTGCAATAGATTTAAAAACTTCTTTCTCTCTTATCTCCAAAAATCCTCAAAAAGTGCATTTTCTAAAAAAGAAGTTTTTATTTTTTTTTGTTAGTTTTTTTTTAACATTTCCTTAAACAATAATCCTTTCATCATGGATTTGAAAACTGCTTCGAACAGTGATATGTCAAAAAAGAAGGCGCCCAAAGGTGCTTTCCATGGTCTTGTTGGTAGTTCTTTTGCTTAGAAAAAAAGAGTGGTTCTTGGCAATGTTAAACACTCTGGTGATGAGAAAAATATCTCTTTAAGTAAATCTGGGCCTAGTGATAGTGTGTACTCTAATGTGGATAGTGTGTCTGGTAATGATAAGAATGTTGGCATGACAGGTGTACATGGAGGGTCTCTTTTGGGTTCAGCTGCAACCACTTCCAAGGCAAAACGTATTGATACTAGCACAGGGTTTGGATCTCTCCTTGGTTCTCCTGACTTCACTATGGACGATGATGAGATTGAGCTTCCCCCTTGCATGTTTATCCCTCTGGATAAAAAGTGGATTGATCCTAAAATTGTTAAAACTCAGATTAAGGTGTCTGTGAAAAAATTTTTTGCTTTGGACATCAATCTTTTAGCTGTAGAAGGGAAATCAGCAACAGCCAAATCTCAGGTCATAAAAAAATTATTTTCAGGAATCAATGGTTTTGGGAGGGCCACTACCCCCTCAAAATTTGAAGGGATCATCTGATCAACATTTACTTTGTCTAAGAGCATGGAAAAGGCCGCGTTATTGGCCAGGGAAAATGGAATCATCGTAAACACTGATCTCAAGAGACAAGGAGTTCATTCAGATCAGGCTGTGGTGATAAAAAAAATTTCCATAGACATGCCAAAAGAAATGATTGTCGTCACAGTATTCGAGTATGGTCAGATTGTGTTTATCAAAGTTCAGTTAATTGGGCTGTGGCAAAAGGCTGTGGTGGAGTTCGCTGAATCTAGCCAGGCTGATCTGTTGGCATCAAAATGGTCATTCCTAATTGAGAAAGATTCTGTGCGTGTGGCCAAGGCTGTGGAAAATCATGAGACATGGGCTTTTAGGGATCAATTCAGGGCACTTCTTTTCATATTGCTAGTGGGAATGACAGCTTATGATCTTGAGACTCTTTTAGAAGGGACTGGTAGGAAAACTTGTGTCATCAATCATTCGTTGGAGACTGGCAATAGAACTTGCTGTGTTGTGGTCTGTTTTGAATCTGATGAAGCTATGGAATCAGCTTTTCGCATAGAGCCAATCTTTGGTGGTGTGAAACTCTCATGGGCTAGATTGGATTTAGTTCGCTGTAAACAGTATGGGAAGTTTGGTCATTCTGCTTTGGAATGTAATGCTGAAGTTGCATTAGCTTCCCAGTCACCCAAGTCATTTAAAAAGCCTGCTAACTTAGATACTCATCTCCAGTTGGCCAAATTATATGCTAAAAAGAAGGTTCTGATCTCTCGTCCTGTTGCTTTTGGAGGCAAATCCTGGGCCCAAGTGGTCTCAGTTGCTTCAGCCTCTCATGGTTCTCATAATGGCTCTGGTTCTGGTTCTCTGCCCTTTGATGCTTCAAGTTCTGGTGGTACCTTTTTCCCTCTTTCTATGGTCGATTCTCCCTTGGGTACACGTTTGGCACGTTTGGAACACTCTGTGGAGCTCTTATCTGATCAAATTTCGAACATTCTTCTTCATCTTAACAATTTCAGTTTGGTGCCTTTGGCTCTTTCTTCTAGTGTGATTCCTTCTGTAAGTACTTTTCTTCCATCTATCTCTGATTCTCTTATGGTTGCTGACTCTGACTTGGGTTCTAACATGGTGTTAGATGTTCCTTTGATTCAGCCTATTTTTTTTTTTCTGGCAACAACAATTCTCAATTGGGTCTGAGCAGTTCCAAGGTGCTAACTTCTAAAGTTGGCATTTTAGAGTCAAAGTTGGTTGCCCTTGATGCCTCCATTGGCTCAATTTTGGTAAAGTTAAAGCAGATGTGTGCTGATTCGGGTCCTCTGGTCCTCTCCTCATCTCAATGACCAGTTATATTTGGAAAATTGCCACGTGCAATGTTAGAGAAATGAACAATCCTGCAAAGCAGAATGATATAGTTTGTTGGCACAAGGACATGGGCAATTTGGTTTCTATTTTTACTGAGATAAAGTTGAAGGATAAGATTTGTTCTTGGATCATCAACAAATTTGATGGTGTTTGGGTGTTTACCTCTGGTTTGGATTCTGGATATCTGAGTGCTGGTGTGGTGGTTGTCATGGACTCTTCTTTGACAAGACATGTGTGCAAGGTTTCTGAAGTGCCTGGCTGGCTTCTGTCTGTTAAATTACTTTTCAAGAATAAGCTCTCAGTGTCAATTCTGGGGCTTTATGCTGGTGCTTCTTTGGTGATACAGTTTTCTCAGACTGATGAGATCAACTCTCTTATTGCAAAGGCTGTTAACGAATCTTCTTTCGTCATTCTCGGGGGTGATTTTAATGAAGACGGTTCTCATAAGAGTGCGAGTTTCAAAAAATGCTTTGATTTGGGTCTGGTCAATTCTTTAGTCAGTAGCCTGGCTGTGAAAATGCCCACTTGGGAAAATTCTAGGAGTGTTAAAAAAACAATTGATTACGTGTTTGTCTTTCCAAATCTGGTCAATGTGATAGCGAATTGTAGGGTTTTAAATGTCAGTGAGCATTTTGACACAGACCATCAAGTTGTTTCAGTGTCTTTGGGTTTGGGTGGACTTTTGGATATGCACTTGAATTCTCTTTGTACACAAGCAAATAGAGATTGTTGGAAGTTTGACATCAAGAGTGCCAATGAAGCTAGGTGGTTGGAGTTCAAAGATGCTTCGGCTGCTAATGCCTCTATGTTCTCGGATGCTTTTGGTGTGGCAGTGAGGTTTTCAGATATGGATGCTATATGGGATATTGTTCACAAGGTCATGGTTTTTTCAGCGGGTGGTACATTTAAGAAAAAATGGTTCAAAGATTTTGATGGTGTGTTTACCAAGACTTCCTCTAAGTTTCACAAGCTGGAGCTACTGGTTTCTAAGTTGGTTAAGGCTTTGCGTTTGGATTCTAGTAATGGTTTTGCTTCTTTGTTGGAGGTGTGGCACAGACTCGACTCCCCTGGTGCATCAGTGGTTAAGTCTCTGTTTCTTTCAGGTTCTAATTTTGATCTTATTCATACTGTGCTGGCCAAAGCAAGGAAATCGTACCGCTCTTCCAAATTATTGGAATCCAAGCGCACTGAGGAGTCTTCGATCAAGCAGGCTATTGATAAAAGAATGGAAAGTTTTGAGCTGAACAAGGGTCACACCATTAGGAGTGTTCTGGAGCATCCTTTTCACAAGGTGGTCCTGGATCATCTGGTTGTAAAAGATGAGTTGGTTTTAGAACCTGATTTGGTTAAATCTAAGGTGGACAAAATTATGGAGGGATGGACCAGAAAGCGTAAGGTGGTGTCTGACATCTCTGAGGATTGGGCCTGCCAATATTAGCCTCTGGATTACGTGTTTGATAGTGCTTTTTCTGATGTCATGTGTCTGATTAGTTTAGATGAATTGTTGACTGTTGTCAAGAATCTTCCTGATGAAAAGGCAGTGGGTCTTTCTGGTATCTCCAATAAATTGTGGAGACATTGTGACAAATCGGTTTTGGATATGTTTTTGGTGCTTTTGAATTCCTGTTTAGTTGGTGAATCAGTTCCTGGGCCATAGAGAGAAGCTTGGGTTTCAATGATTCCTAAACCATATGAATAGGAGGGAGTTCTCACAAACACCCATCCTATAGCTTTAATTGAAATGGCCTACAAAATTCTTTCCAATCCTTTCAGATAGAATTTCATTGGCTTGCAGCACTTTTGAGGTCCTTTGTGGAGATAATTTTTCTGTTTTGAAAGGTATGACAATGCAATCTCCCATTTTTGCAATCGGTTCTGTGGTTGAAGATGCCTTGGAGAAAAATCATGAACTTTGGCTGGTTTTACAAGACATGCGCAAAGCTTATGACTCAGTTGGTTGGGAACATCTTAGAAGGAGTCTGGTCAGAATCAAGATGTGTGACAGGTTTATTAGATTTTTTGGCAGTATTCACAATAGTCATGTCAACAGGGTGATAACTGACTTTGGTTTGACTAATGGGTATTGTGTCCATGATGGGCTGGATCAGGGAGAAGTTTTCTCATCCCTTCTATGGCATATTTTTTATGATTCACTTTTGTGTGAGGTCAAGAGACAGGAGAGTGTGTGTGGTTACAGATTGAATTCTCATTTTATTTCCAAAACTGGCCAAGTAGATCCTCAAGCTGGACTGACTTCCTTTCTCGCTGCTGGTGCTTTTGTCGATGATACTATTTGGGTTGGTAGCAGCCAGGCTGCTACTCAACACATCCTTAATGTTGCTAGTGAATTTTTTAGGTTCAATGACATTTCTATAAATAACGACAAGACGGTTGCCATCCCTATCAACTGCCAGGTGATGGACCCATGTTTAACTATTAGTGGTTTGCCCATTTCCATCGCCAAGAAGAGGGAATCTCATCGCTATCTGGATATCTTTTTGTTTTCTAAGAGTCTTTCGAAGCCTAGCTTGGCTAAAGCTCAGACAGATATGCGATTTTTTGTGAACCTTGTTTTAAGGAAGGCAGTTTTAGACAAACAGTGTGCATATTTGTTGTCTGCAGTTCTTTTTCCTATCATCAGCTACAGGACTCAGTTCAGTTTCGTTTTTGTTGGTGTTTGTAATAAATGGGATGCTTTGGTATGCAAGATCTTGAAGTCTAAGTCTGGGTTACCATGTGATTTCCTTAGTGATGCACTTCATTACCCCTCTTTGTACAATTTAAAAACCTTCGAACAAATTCAGGCTGAGAGTAAATTGGCCTCTGTTGTTGCTTTTGCGAATTCTACTGGTGTCTTGGGTCGCTTGTTCTCTCATAGGTCTTATGACCTCCAGGTTTTCAGCTGGTGTTTTCGTCATCCCTTGCTGTTTCCGGCTCGCGTTGGTGTTAGTCCCTCAAATAATTTTTTGGCAGGTGTGGTTTGTATCTTTTCTGGGTATGATTTGTCTTTAGGTGGCTCTCTGACTTGTGTTTTTCGTTGTCGGAATGGTACTCTTATGTTTCTGGTTCTTGGTAAACACTATTTTTTCAAGTGTGTCTTTTCACTCAGACATTATGGAATTGCTTTTGTGGAACAACTTCATGACCATAGTGGGAATGTTTTCAGTTGGGGAACCTTCAAGCATTGGAAGAGGCTGGACCTTCGTGGCCCAGTTCCTTTGTGGTTTGATCTCTCTGTTCAATTTCTTGGTAGTGTTGTTCCTCCTTCTATTTGTCCCTCTTTTGTAGAGGATTGTGCTGGTTCTGATGTTTGTCTGTCTCATGGTTTTGGTGTGGTTTGTGACACTCTGCTGACCATCAATACCACTTGCCTGTCTGTGTATACGGATGGGTCTCTAAGTGGTCTGGGCACTGTTGACATGAAAGCAGGTGTTGCCATTTTTTTTGAGGACATTAACTCAGGTTTGGGTGTTGGGGTGTCTGGTTTGGTTTCTTCTACTCTGATGGAATTACAGGCAATTGCTTTGGCTCTTGAGTGTGTTCTCTCTTTTTGGTCGATTGATGTGTTTTCAGACAGCCAAGCTGCTGTGGATGTGTACAAGTCAGAGTTTTTGTTGGTTTATCCGGATTTTAGGAACCGTTGTTGGATTGAGCGCCATCACATAGCTAATGTCATTTGTTGCAAGAATTTGGATGTGAATTGGATTAAAATTAAGAATCATTCAGGCATCCCAGGCAATGAACGTGCTGATGTACTTGTTAAGAAGGCTGTTTCTTCTGCTTGTCACCTGCCTTATTTGGTTGGCAAACGTTTTCTGAAGACGGGTGGTACCGCGGTTTCTGGTAATTCTAGACACTTTGTTCGTGATGTTTTCTGTTTGGTTCATCGCACTCACTGGGAGGTTGGATCTGGCTCTTGGGTTGTGGCAGATGATTTGCGTACTAATATTAATTGGTCCAAGTCTTCCCTGGTGTGGCATCCTGATTCTCACTTGGCTGCTGGTTTCACTAGTGCATGTATGGCTGGCTTTTGGACTTATTTTATGAAGGCCCTTCATTGTCAGCTCCCAATTGCTGTGCATAAGCATTTGTATGATAGGGGGTACCCCAGTGTAGTGTATTTGTATTCATGCTTCAGCTTGGGCGGCTCTTTCTGGTTTGTCTTGGTCTTCTTTGTGTGTCTTGCAGCTGTTGGATTCCTGTGTTTTCAAGGTTGGTGTTGGTGCTGCTCTGTATAAGGGCCTTGTTTTTAATGATTGGTATCATGAATCTGTCTCAGTTTTCAAGGATTCTGAGGTTGGGGCTAGTAAAATTGTGGATTTTGTACGTGGATTCTGTCTTGCGTTTCGAGATGACATTTGGTTGGTCCGCACCAGGCACCGAATGTTTATGGAAAAACACGGTTTGATTCCATGTGACGGCTCCACTCCCACTTTGGTTTCTGGTTTGTCTATGGTTTTTTTAGCTGGTGTGATTAGATTGCTAGGTGTGGCTGAGGCTTTTGGAGTTGGTTTCAGGTTTCATAAGTTTTGTTCATTTTTTTCAGGTACTGGGGATTTGGTTTCTGTGCATATAGGTATATAGTGTAGTTCTGACTGGTCCGAGTGGCTGGTCACATGTAGAAAGTGCATGATTCGCTCCTAGTTTAGATCATTTGTATGATGTAAGACACTAGGTTGCATTTGGACCTCACTTGTTAAAATAAAAAAATAAAAAAAAAATTGCAAATTGTTTTAAAATATTTTATTTGTTTTAAAAACTTAATTAATAAAAAATTTGAAATATTTAAATATAAAAAAAAATTAATCAAATTTTTAAACAAATTAATATTAATTATACAATATATTGCAAATTGAACAAAAAAAAATAATTACTATGTTTTATCTAATATATCAAAAATATAATAAAAAATATAATATGATATTTTTTTTTTATTTGTAATTATTATTTACAACAGTATTTTATTGATCTTATTAACTCAATTAAAATAAATTGAAAAACATTTTACCACTTTTTTTATAAACTGCTTAATTTATCTTAATTTTTAAACATATGTTTTTTTATATTTTTTTTCACAATTTTCAATAAGATTTAAGTCAAAACTATTAAATAATTAAGTTATAATTTTAAGCATATTTTTTTAAAAAAAAATTTGGCTAAATAACTTGTGTGCTTTAAGTTATTATTTTATTAAAACTATTATTTATTTCTTAATATTTTTCTTATCTTAGATAAATATTTACAAAATAATTTTTACATAAAACTTACCATTTATTATTTAAATAAAACTTATTTTTTTTTCATAAAAACTATTTTATGCTGTAATTTTTGTTTAATTTTTTAATATAACATAAATTGATTATTAGTCTTTATATTAATATTTTACTGTATTTTAAAATAAACCAAAAGCTGTTTTATTTAAAAAAACAGTTTTTTTTTAATTATTATTAAGATGTTTTTAAGTTTATTTTACATAATTTTTTTGTGGAAATTAATAAACATTAAAGTTGTTAAAAATAAGTCTTTATATTTATATTTAATTATATTTTTTTTTGCTAATTTTATTTTCAAAGTTCTTAAAAATATTATTTTATATTTATAATGCATTTTTTTTTATTTTTTATAGCTAATTATTTCTATTTATATGTTTTATTATTCTTGTTTTTTCAAGTTTTTTAAAAATATTATAAATAATAAAGTATAATATATTTGTTTGTTGTTTTATTTTAATTGTATTTTATATTTCTTTATTCTAAAAATATAATATGGTTTAATATTATGTTTTTTGTTGATAACATTGTGCAAGAAAATTTCTAAAAAATTATTAATAAAATACATAAAAAAATTTATTATATTTAGTTATTTATCTTAATATTTACTTTTTAATTTAATTATTACAAATTAACTAAAATTGATTAAACTGTATCAAGTTTTGTAATATGTATTTTTATTCAATTTTTTTGTAATATACTGTAAAATTATAATTTAAATTAATTTTATCTTTTTAGTTTTTTTATTTAATTATTATATAAATCTTAACAAAAAGCTATTTTTTGGTAATAAACTTTATTATAACTACACAAATTAAGATTTTTTTGACTTTTTATAAATAATTAAATACATAATAATAAAATAATTATTTTACATAAATTCATATTATTTTAATTAATTTATATATTATATATATTTGGTTAATTTAATATTGTTTTTAATATATTGCTTAAAAAATTTTAATTGAAAATTTTTTTTAATCAACAACCAAAAATTGCTTTGAATCTATATATGTAAAATCTATATATTTAAAATATTTTATTTAACTATTTTTATTATTGTTTTTTTAATTATATTAACAACATTAATAATTGGTTTTTTGGTTTAAATAAAACATAAAATTTACAAAATTACAAACAAAAAAGTTTATTTGATTTTTTTAATGCAACATAACATTAAAAATATATAAAAATATTAACTTGAATCATTTTTTTCTTAAGTATTTGCATATTATTTATTTTAAAAACATAATAAACAAAATTTTTACTTTATTTTTTTAAAACTATTTCTAATTGTACTATATTAAGAAAAACAAAAATAACAAACTATAAATTACACTATTATTGCTTTGGACTTATAATGGTTTCCATTTCGTAATGTATGTGTCGATCTCTGAATTATGACAGTTGCTCAAAATTTTCAATTATAAAAAAACGTTGTGACTAATGAATAAATGACGCGCAAATGCCAAAAATTTAAAATTCAAAGAATTCAACTCTGATAATAATAATAATCTAAAAGTTAATATTTGTAAATGTCTCACTATATTATATTTTCGTCTCTGTATTCTTGATTTGTCTTGATTTTATTTTCGGCTAACTGTGTTAATCCTTCCTTCCTTGTTATTTGGCCCACATAACCAATCTCTTCTCTGGCTTTTGTAGCGTCCAATCGTAGATCTCGATGAAGACATATTAAAGGTTCTCTACTCATTCCTTCAAACACCCATTTTTTACCATAACCTAAAAGAGGAATCCATTCGACAAGAGTGATTCCTCCAAATACCAGCCATCGAGGTAATCGAAAATTGGAAAATGGACGCGATACATGTTTCAAATCATATGCAGCACCAACATATAATTCTGTGAAATCTTCCACCTGGATATCACCTTCAGGATCCTGAAACTCGTAAATAATGGAAGGAAGTAACTCGCTAATAGTGGCACAATAGACTGCCTCACACGCGTTTTTAATATGCTGAGTGGATATTGGGTAGGCAGTTGGACTAATTTTCCATATCGGGTTCCTTGATAAATCATATAATTTCGGCAATAGCACATTATCATCATTTCCCCATAACCAACCTAATCGAAGAATTGCTACGTCACGAAGTGAAGCTTTAAGTACAATATCTTCTGATAAGCATTTTGATTTTGAGTATGGTGCCCAGTCAGGTAAAGACTCTTTTGGGTAATGAGCACTCAGAAGAGCAGTAAAGGAAGAAATATGTATAAAACGTGGAGGTTCAACAGAAGCAGGCAGGCTGCTCAGAATAGCGACCAAAAGTTTTGTTCCTTGTATATTAACTTTTTCAAAATCTTCAAAATAACCCCAGGAGTTTACCTATAGATGAAAAAGGAGAAATATATGAGATTTGAGAAATTGAAAATATGGCACCAGAAATCATTTTGCTAAAAACCTAAAAGTTTTAATCTACTATATACCTTTGCAGCCATGTGAATAACAATATCAACTTCATTAACCGCTTCTCTCAATAAATCTTCATCAGTTATACAACCTCTTATTATTCGGATTCTTTCCTTGCCATTTTGCACCTTCTCTGCAGCCTTCAATATTTCGTCGTCGGCATCACCAGAGCGTGAGAGAACTAACAAGGAAAGGTGGTAGTCTTGGGAAAGGGAATACTCTATAAAGTTACGTCCCAGGAATCCTGATCCACCAGTCAGAAATATTTTCATTTTATTCAAAGGATGAAACAGTACCTTTTTTTGGAATAAGTCTAAAGATGATAAGAATATATCACCTGATAAATAAACAGTTAATTTCCATAATCTTCGTATGATTTTATTATTATTATTATTATTATTTTGGAAAATATATTATTACAAACTAGAATAAATAATAATAAAACTCAGTTTAAATTAAATTTGTTTTTAATTTATATTTATTATAAATTATAAAAATAAGAATTATTTATAATAAATAATAAATATCATATAACATTATGACTAAAACACATAATTTTTATTAATATTACATGTATTAACTAGTATTACTCATAAAATATAGGAAGTATATTAGCATATAAATTAGCCAATCATAGGTAGACGTAGTAAATGTGGAATTCCAGGATTCCTCTCAAAGGAATTGCAGGATTCCAGGAATTGCAGGATTCTTACACGAAGAATTGCAGGATTTCAGAATTCCAGAATTCCTCTCAAAGGAATTGCAGAATTTCAGGAATTCTAAGATTCTTGACATAAAGAATTGAGGAATTGAGGAATCTCAAATACATATATATAGCAGTAGTATCAGAAGTTAGAAAATTAGTCAATAGGACTTAGAGTCAATTGATTTACAGAGTCAATTAGACTCATAGAATCAATTAGACTTGCAAAATCATAATTATTAAAATTACAAAAAAAAGAATCGCCACCAAAACTTCTTAGCTTAGTTATCACAATCCTCAAATAAATAATTATTCGCTATATCAAATTTATTTTCACTATCAATACTTCATGTTAATAGTAACTGCTACTTAACCATACTGGAACAATAACTCTTGATTACAGCTATTAATGGACTACTAACTTGCAAATCGCCTTGGCTTATTTCTTACTTTCTTTTTTATCTTTTCTTTATTTTTCTTTGTTGTCTACTAACTTGATTAAAGGATTTACTCTTGGAGAACTTATGGAGGAATAAAACTTATTTAAACAATATTTACTCTTGGAGGACTTACAGAGGAATAAAACTTACTTAAACAATACTTACTCTTGGAGGACTTATGGAGGAATAAACTTGCTTAAACAATATTTACTTTTGGAGAACTTATAGAGAAATAAACTTGCTTAAACAATACTTACTCTTGGAGGACTTACAGAGGAACTGACATCAGAAAACAGCACTAGTATATACTTACAAAAGATATTGTACTAGGAGAATCATCAATCATCAAGCTGAGCAAGCAATCGACAAAACTATGGTTTCAAGAAACTACTGATAAACTGTTACCATTGAATCTCTGTTCATTATACAAAAAACTTGATTAGAAAACCTTCAGATAAAATACCTTCAGATTATCATTGTTATCAATTGCTTTGCATACCAAGTTATGGGTTTGTTATTTACTCAATACCCCAAAGAATCACCTGTAACATTTGGTGCTTCCTGTGAGGTATAATCCAACAGAAAACCAGTACCAACAACAACCATGCAAAAAAGTGGCAGACCAAGAGAAAACAAGAGAAAATCACTTAAGATTCGTGAAATCTTTATTTTACCATTACCTTTAAAAACCTCATTAAATTAAAACTCTGTTTATTCAAAATCCAATCATTAAAACCCTGACCATTTGAAATATACCATTGATAAATTTATTAAAAACTTGTTAAATTAAAAACTCCAATTATTTAAGACCTGATCTTTAAAAGTCCGAACATTCGAAAATTACCATTAATAAATTCATTAAAAACTTGTTAAATTAAAACTCTGATTATTCAAGACCCGATTGTTCAAAAAACCCAAACATTCGAAACCTAATAATTCCAACCCTGCTATCATACAAAAAAACTTACTATCGATAAAACTCATTAAATCTCTAGCAATTCAAACTCCAGGAATTATTCAAAAACCCGAACATTTAAAGTCCAATAAATTTTAAACCCCACTATCATACAAGGAAACTTACTTCCAATAGTCCAATAAAACCTAATTCTCACAATACCAATAAATTAGCAAAACTCACCTAACAGTCCTGAGTCAGAATATTGGGACATAGTCACAATCTACTCCCATGCATCATATATTCAAAAAAGAGCCAATCAGCAAGAACAAATGGAAATTGGAATTGGAACTTAATCTTGATTCAAACTCTGCTGATAACAGCAACAATTCAAACTCTGCTGATGACAACAACAATTCAAACTCCACTGATAACAACAACAATTCAAACTCCACTAATGACAAATGACAATTTAAACTCTGCCAACAACAATTCAAACTCTGCTTCAAACACCAAACAATATATCACACTTTTAGATCTTACAATGGAGCAGAAATTAACTCAATTCAGTAATAATAATGAGGGCATTATGTCTGAACATGCACATAATACAGATGCAAGATTTGAATGTAGATATTCTGGACAGACTATTACAGTTAAAAACCCCAGTCACATATAAAATTAGATTTACAAATAGCAATAGAAATTATCACAACAACATTGATACAAAAAAGAGATTTAGAAGATTTCATAAGAGCTCAATATTAAAGGAGGAAATAATGTTACTCATAAAATATAGGAAGTATATTAGTATATAAATTAGCCAATCATAGGTAGACATAGTAAATGTGGAATTCCAGAATTTCTTTCAGAGGAATTGCAAGATTCCAGGAATTGCAGGATTCTCACACGAGGAATCGCAGGATTCCAGAATTCCTGACATGAAAAATTGAGGAATTGAGGAATTTCAAATATGTATATATAGCAGTAGTATCAAAAGTTAGAAAATTAGTCAATGGGACTTAGAGTCAATTGATTTGTAGAGTCAATTAAACTCATAGAATCAATTAGACTTGCAAAATCATAATTATTAAAATTACAAAAAAAAGAATCACCACCAAGACTCCTTAACTTAGTTATCACAATCCTCAAATAAATAATTATTTGCTATATTAAATTTATTTTCACTATCAACACTTCATGTTGATAGTAACTGCTACTTGACCATATTGAAACAATAGCTCTTGATCACAGCTATTGATGGGCTACTAACTTGCAAATTGCCTTGGCTTATTTTTTACTTTCTCTTTTATCTTTTCTTTATTTTTCTTTGTTGTCTACTAACTTGATTAAAGGATTTACTCTTGGAGGACTTACAGAGGAATAAAACTTACTTAAACAATACTTACTCTTGGAGGACTTATGGAGGAATAAACTTGCTTAAACAATATTTACTTTTGGAGAACTTATAGAGAAATAAACTTGCTTAAACAATACTTACTCTTAGAGGACTTACAGAAGAACTAACATCAGGAAACAGCACTAGTATACACTTATGGAAGATATCGTACCAGAAAAATCATCAACCATCAAGCTGAGCAAGCAATCAACAAAACTACAGTTTTAGGAAACTACTAATAAACTGTTACCATTGAATCTCTGTCCATTATACAAAAAACTTGATTAGAAAACTTTCAGATAAAATACCTTCAGATTATCATTGTCATTAATTGCTTTGTACACCAAGTTATGGGTTTGTTATTCACTCAACACCCCAAAGAATTACCTGTAACACTAGTTAATACATATATTTAGCCATTTTATTTTTAAATAAAATTATTAATCTGATTATTGACTTAATTATTAATTTAATTAACTAATCATTAATTTAGTTATTAATTTGGTTATTAATTTTTTTAAACTATAACTTCATTAATTACAAAAAAACAATTAAGTACAAAATTAAAAATAATTATTTATTGAATTTATTATTATTTTTTTGTTTATTTCTTATTTTTACATATCTTATCTTTTTTTTTCTTGATTTATATTGTTAAAATTAGTTTGAAATTTTATTTATTTGTTTTGTAATTTATTAATTAAAAAATACAATAATACTTTATTAATTTTAAAAATTATTAAAATAAAGCATAAAATAATAACAATAATATTTAATTATTTATATAAATTTGATTTACTTTAAACTTTTAATAATTTTTGTTAATTTATTTGTAAATTTTATTAATTTTAATATTAAACAGATTATTTATATTAATTAAAACAAAACAGTCTAATAATTTGTGGTAAAAAACTCATTAATATTTATTTTTAAATATCCAAACAAATTAAGTAATTATAATTTTAAAACTAATTATATATATTAAATCTTTACAAATTTAATTTGTTTTTTTAATTATTTATTATTTTTTAATTTATTATTTTTTTTTATTTTTTTTTATTTTAACGAGTGAGGTCCAAACGCGACCTAGTGCTATATATCATACACATGATCTAAACTAGGTGCGAATCATGCGCTTTCTACATGTGACCAGCCACTCGGGCCAGTCAGGACTACACTATACACTTATATGCACAGAAACTGGATCTCCAATACCTGAAAAAAATGGACAAAACTTACGAAACCTGAAACCAACTCCAAAAGCTTCAGCCACCCCTAGCAATCTGACCACACCAGTCGAAAACACCATAGGCAAACCAGAAACTGAAGCAGGAGCGGAGCCATCACGTGGAATCAAACCGTGCCTTTCTATAAACGCTTGGTGTCTGGCCCAGACCAACCAAACATCATCCCGAAATGCCAAACAAAACCCACGCACAAAGCTCACAATTCTCCTAGCACCTTCCTTAGAATCTTTAAAGACTGAGACAGACTCACGAAACCATTCATCGAAAACAAAGCCCTTATACAGAGCAACACCAACTCTGACCTCAGAAACACAAGAAGCCAAGGCCTGTAAGACACATGAAGAAGAGCGAGAAAGACCAGAAAGAGTCTCCCAAGCCAAAACATGTGCACCCAACAAACGAGCACAGCCAATGACATCCTGAGGACACGAAAAGACATGATCTGAGGTCTCAACATCACCACAAAACAGACAGACCACACTGGGGTATCTCCTATCATATAAACGCTTGCGCACTGCAACAGGAAACCAATGATGGAGAGCCTTCATAAAGTAAGTACGACAGCCTGCCATGTGCATGCTGGTAAAACCGGATGCCAAATGAGAATCGGGGTGCCACACCATAAAAGACTTAGACCAATTGATATTAGCACATAAACTATCATTCACAACACAAGAACCAACTCCAATCTCCCAACAAGCTCGATGAACTGACCGGAAAACATCACGAACAAAGTGTCTAAAGTTACCAGAAACTGCCATATCACCAGCATATAGAAAATATTTACTGACTAAATGAGGTAGGCGCCAAGCAGAGAGAGCAGTGCCTTTGGCAAGCGTATTAGCATGTTCGTTGCCTGAGACACCTGAATGATCTTTCACCTTAACCCAATTCACATCCAAATTCTTTTGATGAATGATAGTGGCAATGTGATGATGCTCAATCCAACAGCGATTCCTAAAATCCGGACGAGCCAGCGAAGACTCCGACCTATATACATCCAAAGCAGCCTGGCTATCCAAAAACAAGTCAATTGAACGAGAAAAAGGAACACACTCAAGGGCCAAAGCTATGGCTTGCAGTTCTGTCAGAGTAGAAGAAACCAAACCAGACACCCCTACACCCAAACCCAATTTAATGTCCTCAAAAAAAATGGCAGCACCTGCTCTCATGTCAACAGTGCCCAGGCCAGAAAGAGATCCATCCGTATACACAGAAAGGCGGGCAGCATCAATGGTTGGCAAAGTGTCACGAATCACACCAAAATCATGAGAAAGATAAATATTAGACACAGCATGACCATCCACCAAAAAGGAACTTAAAGAGAGAGGCACAATGCTACCAAGAAAGCAAATGGAAAGATTAAACCAGAAAGGGACTGGGCCACGAGGGTTCAGTCTCTTCCAGCGCCTGAAGGTCCCCCAACTAAAAACATCACCATTATGGTCACAAAGCTGTTCCATGAAAGCAACTCCATAACGTTTGAGCGAAGAGACACACTTGAAAAAACAGGATTCACCAAGAACCAAAGACATAGGAGTACTGCACCGATGACAAAAAGCACAAGCTAGAGGGCCTCCCAAAGACAAATCACACCCAGAAAAAATACGAACCACACCCGCCAAAAAATTATCTGAGGGACTGATACCAACACGAGCTGGAAACAGCAAGGGATGACGAGGACACCAGCTGAGAACCTGGAGGTCATGAGACCTATGAGAAAACAAGCGACCCAAGACACCAGTAGAATTTGCAAAAGCAACAATGGAGGCCGATTTACTCTCAGCCTGGATCTGTTTGAAAGTTTTTAGATTGTACAAAGAGGAGTGATGAAGTGCATCACTGGGAAAATCACGTGGCAATCCAGACTTGGACTTGAAAACCTTGCACACCAAAGCATCCTATTTATTACACACATCAACAGAAATGAAACTGAACTGAGTCCTGTAGCTGATGATAGGAAAAAGAACTGCAGACACCAAATATGCATACTGTTTGTTCGAAATCGCCTTTCTCAAAACAAGATTCACAAAAAACCATACATCGCCTAAGCTTTAGCCAAGCTAGGCTTCGAAAGACCCTCTGAAGACAAAAAAATACCCAAATAATGATGAGATTCCTCTCTCTTGGCAATGAAAATAGGTGCACTACTGATAGTTAAATGAGGATCCAGCACCCAGCAATTGATGGGAATGGCCACTGTTTTGTCATTGTTTACAGAAATATTGTTAAATCTAAAAAATTCACTAGCAACATCAAGGATGTGTTGTGTAGCAGCCTGGCTGCTACCAACCCAAATAGTATCGTCGACAAAAGCGCTGGCAGCAAAAAACGAAGACAGCCCAGCTTGAGAATCCACCCGGCCGGTTCTTGATATGAAATTAGAATTCAACCTGTAGCCATATACACTATCCTGTCTCTTGATCTCACACAAAAGTGAATCATAAAAAATATGCCAGAGAAGAGACAAGAAGACTTCTCTTTGGTCCAGCCCATTGTGGACACAATACCCATCAGTCAAGCCAAAGTCAGTCATCACTCTGTTGACGCGACCATTGTGAATACTGCCAAAAAATCTGATAAACCTGTCACACATTTTGATCCTGACTAGACTCCTCCTAAGATGTTTCCAACCCACCAAGTCATAAGTCTTGCACATGTCCTGTAAAACCAGCCAAAGTTCACAGTTCTTCTCCAAAGCATCCTCAACCACAGAACCAATAGCAAAAATGGGAGACTGCATTGTCATACTCTTCAAAACTGAAAAATTGTCCCCACGAAGAACATCAAAAGTGCTGCAAGCCAGAGAGATCCTATCCAAAAAGATCTTGGAGAGAATCTTGTGGGCCGTTTCAATTAAAGCTATAGGACGGGTGTTTGTGAGGACACTCTTCCATTCATATAGTTTAGGAATCATCGAAACCCAAGCTTCTTTCCAAGACCCAGAGACTGACTCGCCAACCAAACAGAAATTCAAGAGCACCAAAAGCATATCCAAAACAGATTTGTCACAATGTTTCCATAATTTATTGGAGATACCAGAAAGACCAGCCGCTTTTCTATCAGGAAGATCCTTAACAACAGCTGACAACTCATCAAAACTAATCGAACACATGACATCAGAGAAAGCACCATCGAACATATAATCCAAAGGCTAATATTGACGAGCCCAATCCTCAGACAAGTCAGACACCACCTCACGTTTTTTGGTCCATCTCTCCATAATTTCGTCCATCTTAGACTTAACCAACACAGGCTCCAAAATCAACTCATCTTCTACAACCAAATGATCCAGGACCACCTTGCAAAAAGGACGCTCCAAAACACTCCTAATGGTGTGACTCTTGTTCAGCTCAAAACTCTCCATCCTCTTACCAATAGCCTGCTTAATCGAGGATTCCTCAGTGCACTTAGATTTCACTAATTTGAAGAAGTGGTATGATTTTCTTGCTTTGGCCAGCGCAAAATGAATAAAATCAGAATTAGAACCTGAAAGAAACAGAGACTTAACTACTGATGCACCAGGAGAGTCGAGTCTGTGCCACACCTTCAACAAAGAAGCAAAACCATTACTAGAAGCCAAATGCGAAGCCTTGATCAACTTAGAAACCAGCAGCTCCAGCTTGTGAAACCTAGAAGAAATCTTGGTAAACACGCCATCAAAACCTTTGAACCATTTTTTTTTAAATGTACCATTCGCTAAAAGAACCATAATCTTGCGAACAATATCCCACATAGCATCCACGTCAGAAAATCTTACTGCCACACCAAAAGCATCTGAGAATATAGAGACATTAGCAGCTGAGGCATCCCTGAACTCCAACCACTTAGCTTTACTGGCACTATTGACATCAAACTTCCAATGGTCTTTATTTGCTTGCTTGCGAAGAGAATTCAAACGTGTATCCAAGAGCCCGCCCAAACCCAAATCTACTGAAACAGCTTGATGGTCCGTGTCAAAATGCTTACTGACATTCAAAACTTCACGACGCACTATCGCGTTGACAAGACTCGAGGAGACAAACACGTAATCAATTGTTTTCTTAACACCCCTAGAATTTTCCCAAGTGAGTATTTTTGCAGCCGGATTACCAACTAAAGAATTGACCAGACCCAAATCAAAGCATCTTTTGAAACTCGCACTTTTATGAAAGCCATCTTCATTGAAATCGCCACCGAGAATGATGAAAGAAGATTCGTTGACAGTCTTTGCAATGAGAGAATTGATCTCACCAGCCTGAGAGAACCGAACCACCGAAGAAGCACCAGCATAAAGCCCCAAAATTGACACAGAAAGTTTACCCTCAAAAAGTAATTTAATGGAAAGGAGCCGACCAGACACCTCAGAAACCTTGCATACATGACGAGCCAAAGAAACGTTCATGATAACAGCAACACCCGCACCCAAGTGCCCAGAGTCCAAACCAGAAGTGAATACTCAGACACCATTGAACTTGTTTGCAATCTATGAATGAACTCTACTTCTTAATTTCGTTTCAGTAACAATAGAGACCAAATTGTTCATGCCCCTGATGTTGCACGTAGCAACTTTCCAGACTAAACTGCTCATTAGGTGAGGGGTAGAGACACCGAAAGCACACCTATACTATCCACTTTGGCCGAAAGGCCCAGGACCATCTCCATTAGACACTTCATGCTGTCTTCCAGCTTAGATACTGAAGACACATCAAAAGACACCGCTCCCGCAACATTCCCACCACTAGTAGACACACCTGAACCCTTACTCATTACTATATCTGCCCCTTGATCCTGCGATGAAGAGGTCACCAACAGCTGACATCCAGGGGAACCATTGGTCCAAGTGCATCCAACCTCTTAGCCAGCTTACCAACTTGCTCCACAAGGCTGGTAAGACTGCGCTCAAGAGCAGCGAACCTATCGTTGACTTCCATCACTACTTGTAGGGACGGCTTTATCTCCAAAGAGGAGCTATTATTCACTACAACATTCTGATCAGAGAGGGGGGGCGAAGAACACTCACAAGCAATCTTTGCCCAAGAGAGACCACCAAAAGAGACCGGACGGGCAACTGGAGCCAAGCGTTAGGCATAGATGATTGCTAGCCTGCTTTTATCCGTATCCGAGAAAACCCTACGCAATGAACTACCAGAAGATAACTTCCCACCAACTGCACAACCCAATGATGTGTGACCCAATTTCTCACACTTGGTGCATTTAGCAGAAATGAGGCAAGACCAGCGGAGATTGGTGTTTCTGAGTACTGGCATGGTTTTCACAGCAGCATCCAATGATTCAGCAGAGTTGAAACAAACAATAGCACACCTGGCCCAAGCATACATAACAGAATGACGATCAATGACGCAAGTTTTCTCACCCACAGATCTAACAAAGTCCTAGATATCATGAGCGGTGGTCCCCATTGGCAATGTATAGAGCAGCACCCTATGTTGGTCCCTTACATCCCATGCTTCCTTGTCTGAATCAGCCCTAGCCACACGTACAGCATCTTTTCTGATTAAGATGGACCACTCAGCTGCAGCCAAATCAGCTTGATCCAATCATTCAAATTCCACCATCACCTTCTGCCACAGCCCAATCAACTGCATCTTGATCGCCTTAATAACTCCAAACTCGGATAGCACAGCATGCACAGCCTCAGCCAATGTTCCAACTGGAATTTTTTTCATGACCACAGCCCGATCTGATCACCCAGATGATCTCTTAAGATCGGTGTTTACCATGATATTCGCACCAATAGCCTTTTCAGTGGCCTTCATTAGACCCAATTCGGAAGTGAATGTCGCTCTGATGATTCCTGAGAATTTTGAGGAGGTAGACGCCCCCCCAAAACCATTAATTCCAGAAAATAAACTTCTGATCTTCTTGAGCTTCTCTTGAGCCAAATTTCCTTCTACTGCTTTCAGATCTAAATCCAAAGCAAATGACTTCCTAACCGAAACATTGACCAGGTTCTTAAGAGGAGAGGGAAGCACCAGAGGGGCATCCAGAAAAACATCATCGTTATTATTGTCATCCAGGAAGTTGATCTTTTCTAAAGGTTTTCTCAATGCTTTCCTAGTTGTCAACCGCAAATTTTTCAGTGTTTGATCCAAATCTCCACCAACAAGCGCACCACTTTCACCATAATTGAAACTTGTCTCCTCAACAAGACATTCCTCTTCCATATCAATACTGTCAGATTCTGTGGTATCACTAGTCTCTGAACCCCATGAACAACTACTTTGCACCTTAGTAGAACCCTCTTCAGCACCAGCATTGTCCTCAAGAACACTGCCTCTTCTCTTTTTTCTTGACAGAACAGCCTTGAAACCATCCTCAGAGCCAGAACTTTTAACTGTTTGTTTTATGACAGCAATACTAGGGCCAACAACGGCCTCGTAATCAAGCAGAAATGGTTTGGATTTATCGTACTGAATGGTAAAAAACTTCTTCCAAAAAACTTTTGACTCTTTTTTTTAAGATTTGTGGAGGAACGAAAGAAAGAAGTTTTTTTTTATTATACAAATTTGTAACATAAAAATATTGTTTTAAATAAAATTAATAAAATTTATTTTTGTTATAACAGTTAAAAAATTATTTTACAACACAATAAAAACAATTTTAATTATATTAAACTTATTATTTTTTTGTTTAATTTTTTTTTTTGTTAAAAACTAATTTAATAAACAATTTTAAAACTTTTAAAACTGGGTTTTAAATAAATATTTAAATAAATCTTATATTATTTACTTAATATGTTTTTTTAATCAAATTTATTTTAAATTTTATATATAAAAAACAATATTATTAATTAATCTTTTTATTTATTAATTTTTAAACAATTATTTCTTAAATTTGAATATTTAAATTATTAAATTTAGTTAAAAAAATTTTTAAAACAGAAAAAAACCATTTAAATAATTTAAATATAATATTTAAAATTTTAACTTTTAATTTTATGGTTTTTTAATTATAAACAAAATATTTTTTTGATTTATTACTTTTTTTTCTAATATCATTTGTTGAATTTTGGTTTTTATGTCTTTAAATTAAAGTTGATCATTTTTTTTTACTAGTTATTAGTTATTATTTCTATTTTTAAATATAACATATATATACAATAAAAAAACTTCTTTCTCTCTTATTTCCAAAAATCCTCAAAAAGCGTGTATTTTGAAAAAGAAGTTTTTAATCTCTCTTATTAGTTTATTTCATCATTTTTTTAACTAATAATCCCTTTGTTATGGATTTGGAGACTGCCTCTAGCGGCAGTATGTCTAAAAAGAAGACTCCTAAAGGTGCTCTTTATGGTTCTGCTGGTAGTTCATTCTCGCAAAAGAAAAAAGTTGTGATTGGGAATGTCAAACACTCGGGTGATAAAAAAGATATCTCTTTAAACAAATCTGGTTCTGGTGGCAATGTGTTTTCTGATGTAGACAGTCTTTTCGGTGATGATAATAATGCCAGTATGTCTGGTTTCTATGGTGGGTTCTCTCTCAGTTCAGTTGCTAATACTCCTAAAGCAAAGTGTGTTGACACTGGTGCTGTATTTGGATCCCCACTTAAATCTTCCAACTTTGCAATGAATGATGTTGAAGTTGTTCTCCCTCCTTGTGTACCTATCTCTCTGGATAGAAAATGGGTGGACTCAAAGATTGTCAAGGTTCCTGTGGAAGTATTAGTCAAGAAATCATTTGCTTTAGATATTAATCTTTTGGCAGTGGAGGGCAAATTGACAATGGCAAAAACTCAAGTAATCAGGAAAATTTTTTCTTTGGTCAATAGTTTTGGGGGGGCCACTACCCCCTCAAAGTTTGAAGGGATCATCTAATCAACATTTACTTCAGAAGAGAGCATGGAAGTGGCCGCGTTATTGGCCAAAGAAAAAGGAATTGTTATAAACACCAATCTTAAGAAACAAGGAATGCATTCAGATCGGGCTGTGGTGTTAAAAAAAATTCCCATGGACATGTCAAAGAATATGATTGTCGCTGCAGTATCCGAATTTAGAGAAATTAAGTCAATCAGAATTCAGTTGATTGGAATGTGGCAGAAGACTGTGGTGGAGTTTGCCAAATCTAGTCAAGCTGATCAGTTAGCCTCAAAGTGGTCATTCCTAATCAGGAAAGACTCGGTGCATGTTGCCAGAGCTGTGGAAGATCATGATGTCTGGGCATTAAGAGATTGTTATAAAGCACTTCTGTTTACTTTGCCGGTGGAGACAACTGCACTCTTTTGGATAAAGTTGGTGGGAAAACTTGTGTTATTAATCGCTTATTGGAAACTGGCAATAGGTTTTGTTGTGCTGTGGTGTGCTTTGAATCACCAAAGATTTGAATTCGGCCTTTCTTACTGAGCCTATTCTTGGTGGTGTTTGGCTTTCATGGGCCAGGTTTGATTTGGTTTGTTGTAGGAAGTGTGGGCGTTTTGGTTATTCGGCTTTTGAATGTAATGCTTCAAATGTGTCACCTCCCGAGTTCCCATTTTCATCTAAAAAACCTGCCTCCAATGCCAATCATCTTCAGCTGGCCAGGCTGTACGTGAAAAAGAATGTTCCTATCTCTCACCCTGCTGCTTTTGATGGCAAGTCATGGGCCCAAGTGGTGTTTCTTGCATCCTCTTCTAGTGGTTCCTCTTCTGGTTCTGGTTTTGGTTCTGGTGCCTTCTCTCTTGGCGTTTCTGATTTGGGTGGTGGTCTTTCTCTGTTGATGAATGACAACTCTTTTTTGAATACACATTTGGCGTCTTTGGAACATTCCTTGGAGCTCCTACATGATCAGGTCTCTGGTATTGTGTGCAGACTTGGCAGTATAAATCTGGTGTCTTTGGCCCCCCTCCTTCTTCTTTGAGTATTTTGGATGCTCTAGTAGTTACCAGTTTTGATATGATTTTGGATGATACCTCACATGATACTGTGGTGGGACTTTTACTTTCTCTCGTTGGTTTGGATTTGGGTTCAAATAGTTCAAAAGTTTTGACCTCTAAAATGGGTTCTCTGGAATCCAAGTTGGTGGCTTTCGATGCTTCTGTTGGTGCAATTCTAGAGAAGTTAGATCAGTTGTGCACTAGTTCGGGTTTTCAGGCATCTTCTTCTTCCCAATGATTGACCTGGTTTAAAAAGTGACTATGTGCAATGTGAGGGACATGAACAATCCTGCTAAGCAGGAAAATATTGTTCGATGGCACAAAAATGCAGGTAACATGATTTCTGTGGTTACTGAAATAAAGTTGAAAGGAAAGATCTGTCCTTGGATTATAAACAAATTTGATAGTGTTCGGGTGTTTACCTCTGGTTTGGAGTCTGGTTATTTGAGTGCAGGAGTTGCCATAATTATGGATGTTTCTCTGGCAAAGCATGTGTGCAAGATTTCTAAGGTGCCCGGCCAGCTTATCTCTGTAAAATTGCTTTTCAAAAATAAACTTTCAGTGACAGTTTTGGACTTATATGCAGGTGCCATCTTGAAAAAAAGACTGGCTCACTCTTATGTTGTCAATTCAATGGTGGCTGAGGCTTTAAATGGCAGTACTTTTGTTGTTCTTGGTGGCGACTTTAACGAAAATGATTCTGGCCGCAGTGCGAGCTTCAAAAAATGTCTGGATTTGGGTTTGTTTGATTTTTTACATGGTTTTTCTTCACACAGGCTTCCCATGTGGTCCAATTCAAAGGGTGTTCATAAGTACATAGACTTTATATTAGTTAGTAATAGTCTTTGCAGTTCTTTTTTTAACCAGTGTGTGTCATGTTCAGCCAAATTTTTTGATTCTAACTACTTGGCCATGTTGGTGGACATTGGTGTGGGGGGCTTTTTTAGTTCTCAGCTTAATTCAATATGCAGACAGGCCACAAGAGAAAAATGGAAATACAGAATTAGTGATGTCAGTGGTGAGATTTGGAAAATGTTTGGGAACGCGTTGTTGGCTGCTGCTTCAAAGGCTGCTGGTGATTTTGAACTCCATGGCTCTAATGGTAATATCAATAGAATGTGGACACTTCTTTGTCTAATAGTGTGCTCCACAGCAGAGGCCACTCTTGTGAAAACATGGTCCAGAGACGTTGGGTCGGTCAAAACAACTACATCTTCTAGGTTTTACAGGTTGGAAAAATTAGTTGCAAAAATTTTAGATGCTTACAAAACAGGCAATATGGTTAGATTTCAGTTTTTGGTTGATAAATGGGTCGATTTGGACTTTGACCAGGCTGTAATATTCAAGAGTTCCTTGGGCAATGGTCATGACAGAGTATTGGTTGAATGATCACTAGTAAGTTTTAGGAAATTGTATAGGTCTTGTAAGTTTGTGGAATCTAAGACTTTCGAGGACTCACAAATTCAGACAGCTATTGAAAAGCATATGGAAGCTTTTGTAGACAACAAAAGTCAAATAATCAGGAGTGTGTTAGAGAAGCCTTTCAGAAAAGTTATGCTAGACCATCTGGTTGATAATGGAGATTTAATATTGGAGCCTGATTTGGTCAAAGGCAGGGTGGATTCGATTATGGAGAATTGGACCAGGAAATATGCAGTTAAACTTTCAATGCCTTCCTGATGGCAAGAACAATTTTCTCCTCTTAATCATGTTGATAATGGTGCATTCTCTGGCATGATGGAGCAAATTGATTTTGGTGAATTTTTGTTGGTGGTAAAAAGTCTTCCGGATGGCAAAGCTGCTGGTTTGTCTAGTATATCTAACAAGATGTGGAAACACTGTGATAAGTCTGTTTTGGTTCTTTTTTTGCACCTGCTCAACTTATGCTTGGTGTATGAATCTGTTCCAGATGCCTGGAGAGAGGCCTGAGTATCCATGATTCCGAAACCTTATAAGTGGGATAGAGTTCTGACAAACACCAGGCCAATTGCTTTCATTGAGACCTCTAAGAAGATTTTTTTAAAAATTCTATCTGATTGCATTTCGAAAGCCTACAGCACACACAATATTCTGCATGGAGACAATTTTTCAGTACTAAAAGGCACTTCCACTCAGTCCCCTATCTTTGTTGTTAGATCTGTTATAGAAGATGCTTTCGAAAAGGGTAGGAAACTTTGGTTGGTACTTCAGAACATGTGCAAAGCTTATGACTCGGTGGGTTGGTCACATTTAAAAGGTAGTCTGAAGAGAATTAAGATGTGTGAAAAATTTATCAGGTTTTTTGGTAGTATTTACAATAGCTGCACAAACAGAGTTATGACAGACTTTGGTCTGTCTGAGGGCTACAAAGTACATAATGGTCTGGACTAGGGTGAAGTTTTTTCTCCTCTTTTGTGGAGGATTTTTTATGATCCTCTTTTGTGTGAAGTGAAAAAACATGAGTCAGTTTTTGGATATTGAGTTGATTCCAAATTTGTAGCCAAGACAAGCAGAATTGAATTAAACACTGGTTTGACTTTCTATTTGTCTGCTGGTGTTTTCGTGGACAATACCATTTGGGTTGGCAATTGTCTTATAGCGACGCAGAATATTTTGGATATTGCTAGTGAATTTTTTGGGTTAATAGATATATCAATTAATACTGAAAAAACAATTGCCATTCCTATTAATCTAAGGTCTAGTAACATTTCCTTGGAAGTGAGTGGGTCTCCAATTTCAATCACAAAGGTTGGCAAAGCTTATCGGTATTTAGGTATCTTTCTGTCAACCAAGGGTTTTTCTGGTTCAAGTCTAAAGAAGATGAATTCGGATGTCAAGTTTTTCTTGTCCATGGTTTTGCGTAAAGCTATCACAGACAAGCAGTTATTTTATTTGGTGTCAGCTGTTTTACAGCCCATAGTAAAATATAGGACTCAATTCAGCTTCATCAGTAGGAGCACATGCGAGAAATGGGACTGTGTAATTAGAAAGGAGTTGAAGTCTAAGGCCAGTCTGCTTAGAGACTTTCCTAACGAGGCAGTACACCATCCTTCCTTATACAATTTGAAGTCCTTTGAGCAAGTTTAGACAAAAGCAAAAGTCTCATCGGTGTTACAGTCTGCTAATAACAGTGGAGTGTTGGGCCAACTGTTCAAACATAGGTCAATAAACTTGCAAATCTTAGACTGGATTCCTCAAAACTCTCTTCGATCTCCTGTAAAGTTAATGGTCAACCTAATAAACAATTTTCTGGCTGGTGTCACAAAAATTTTTTTACGTAATAAAGTTTCCCTAGCTAATAGTTTACCCAATGCTTTTCGTTTCAAGGGAGGTTTTTTTATTCTGGATATTTTGGGCCAGACAATGTATCTCCAGGTTTGCAGATTGCTGAAGTGTTTCAGGATCATGTTTGCAGACCAATTGCTAAACAGTCATGGAGAATGTTTTAATTGGAAGAATTTTCGCCATTGGAAGTGTTTGAATCCCAGAGGCCCAGTTCTCTTGTGGTTTACACTGGTTTTGGGTTTTGTCAAGGATGGTGGTTTGGTTAAGGGTGCATCTCCCGCTGTTGAGTCTCCTCTTAAATTGGACGTTTTGGATATGAACCACTTCAGTTTTGTCTGTTCTAGTCTGAAAAATGCTTCTTTGCCAGTGATTTTGGTTTATACTGATGGTTCTGTTAAAAACTTTGGTACTTTTAATGCTGTCGGAGGGGCTGCCACATATTTTTCTGATCTGGGTTTGCATGTAGGTGTGGAGGTTCACGGTCTGTTGTCATCTACCCTAGCTGAGATGCAGGCTATTGTGTTGGCGCTTGAGTGCGTTCTGGCTTTTTCGGATGTTATAGTTCTCTCTGACAGCCAGGCCTCTTTGGATGCTTGTCAGGCTGAATCAAGTTTGGTGGTTCTGGATTTCCACAACAGATGCTGGGTTGAGCACTGTCATATTACCAATTTGGTCAAATGTAAAAATATTTCTGTCGTCTAGGCAAAGGTTAAGAGTTACTCTGGTGTGTTAGGTAATGAGCATGCTGATTGTTTAGCTGATACAACCACATCATCAGGACTTTTTCTCCCAGCAAACATCAAAGAGAATTTCTTATTGGCAGATGGTAGAGTGATTTCTGGCAAGGCATGCCGCTTTATTAGGATAGTAAATGATACTGTTAGGCGTTTCCAATGGGAATTTGGACCTGGTTCAAGTGTTGTAGATTTTTTACAGATTGGGAACATAAATTGGTTTTGTACTGTATCGGTCTGGCACCCTGATTCTCACATGTCAGCTGGATATACAAGCAGAACCACTGCCAGTTTGTGCACATATTTGATGAAGGCTTTACACAGAAGGCTGCCAGTAACTGTTAGGAAGTGTTTGTATAATCGAAATTATCCTAGTGTATCATGTATACATTGTGGGAAGGTGGAATTTTCTGATCATAATTTTACTTGTCGCTTGGATTTTTTGACGTGTTAGGGCATCTTATGTAAGCACTCCTCTCTTTGGAGATTTTTTACTGGGGCTACTTTGTTATTGTCTGCAGTTCTGCAGTCTCTGGCTTCTTCTGTTTCCAATGGTGATCTGTATACAGCTTTGTGCAAGAGTTTAGTGTTGGATGATTGGCTAACAGAGGCTAAGACATTCTTTGTGGATTCTAAGCTTGCAATGTCTAGTCTGGTCAAGTTCATTCGGAGTCTGGTTGTTGGCCATAGGGAGTGAATTTGAATACCTAATTCGAGACTTCGAGTGGAAATGGAGCAGTGTGGATCATTGGGTGTAGATAGATCTTTATGTAACATTGTCTGGGGTCTCCCCACTAGAATTTCAGATGGTGTCGCTCATTTACTGGGAGTAAATAGGGGTTACACGGTCAGCTTTGGCTTGAGTAGTAGCCATTTGTTTTTTATTAGTGCTGCTGGTGAAGTTACAGTAAATATAGTTGTGTAGTATAGCCTTGATTGGCTGAGTGGCTAGTCACATGTTGCAAGAGCGTAAATCACGTTTAATTTAGAACTTTAGATAGTTGTATTGTATTAGATAGTGATTGGGCTTCATTTGTTAAACTTAATAAAAAAAAAAAAATATAATACTATTTTTGAATAATCTTGAAATATGATATATAATCAATAAATTATTTTAATATATAGTCTTTTTTTTAATAAAGTCTTTAATTTATTGTACTATTTCTTAATTAAACATTTTTTTGGATTTGTCAGTATACAATTTTTGAAAATTCAGTTTTTATCTTAATTAATAGTAATAGTATACTATTGAAAATTGTTTTATCCATAGCTTTTAGTTTTTTTTAGTTAATTTTTCTGTTAAAACAGTAATTGGTATTTTTTTAAAAGTGTTCTTTATTTTTTTTATGATTTTATTTAACTAATACTTTGTTTGGTTTTATTATTACAGCTAAAACACATACTTTTTATTAGTTATTATATATATTAGCCACTAATATTATATAATTATAGGAAAAAACTCTTTTTTTCTTACCTCTAAAAATTTTCAAAAAGTGCATTTTCTGAAAAAAAAGTTTTCTTGTTAGTTTATATCAATATTTTTTTACTTAATCATAACTCATTTTTCGTAAATTTGAAGACTACTACAAATAGCATCATGTCTAAGAAGAAAACACTTAAGGGTGCTTTTCATGGTCCTGCTGATAGTTCCTTTTCTCAGAAGAGAAAAGTTGTTCTTGGTAATATCAAACACTCTGGTGATAAAAGAGATATATCCTTGAGTAAATCTGGGTCTGGTGATAATATATATTTTGATGTGGAAAGTCTATTTGGTAATGATGAGAATGTTAGCATGTCTGGTGTGAATAGTAAGTTTTTTCTAAGCTTAACTGCTACCACACCCAAAGTGAAGTGAGTTAATACTGGTGCTGTTTTTGGTTCTCCACTCAGTTCTCTCAATTTTCATATAGATGATAATAAAATTGTTCTTTTTTCTCACTTGTCTATTTCTCTTAACAAAAAGTGGATTGACCCAAAAATCATCAAAACTCCAGTGGAAGTGTTAATCAAGAAATTGTTTGCTTTGAATATTAATCTCTTAGCTGTAAAAAAAAATTGGCAACAGCAAAAACTCAATTGATTAGAAAAAATTTTTTATCAGTTAATGGTTTTGGGAGGACCACTACCCTTTCAAAATTTGAAGGGATTATCAGATCTACTTTTACTTTATAAAAAAGCATAGAAATGGCCATGCCATTGACTAGAGAAAAAGAGATCAATGTAAATAGTAATCTTAAGAAACAAGAAATAAGATCAGATTAGGCTGTGGTAATCAAGGAAATTCTCATAGATACACTTAAAGATATGATCATTACTGCAGTATCCAAATTTGGGAAAATTAAGTTAATCAAAATTTAATTAATTGGAATATGACAAAAGACTGTGGTGAAGTTTGTTGAATTGGATTAAGCTAATCTGTTGGCCTTAAAGTAATCATTCCTGATTGGAAAAAACTCTGTGCATATAGCCAAAGCTGTAGAAAATTGTGAGATTTGGGCATTTAGGGATCAGTTCAGAGCATTTTTGTTTACATTGCCAGTAGGAATGACAGCACATGATCTTAGAACTCTTTTGGAAGAGACTAGTGAGAAAACTTGTATCATAAACAGATCTATAGAAACTGATAATAGAATTTGCTATGCTGTGATTGGTTTTGACTCTGATAATGATCTGAAATCTGTTTTTTGCATGGAGCTTATTTTTGGTAGAGTAAAACTTTCTTGGGCTAGGATGAATTTGGTTTATTGTAAGAAGTGTAAGCATTTTGAATATTCAGCTCTTGAATGTGATACTTTAGACATATTTATGCTGTTATCATTTAAGAAGTTATATAAGAAGATTGCTTTAGAGGAAGTTTGCTTTTAGCTTGTTAAGTTGTATGAGAAAAAAGACATTCCAATCTCTTACTCTACTGTCTTTGGTGGCAAATTTTGGGCCCAAGTGGTCTCGCTAGCTGATTCTTCTGGTGGTACTCACTTTAGATCTGGTCCTAGCTCCTTTCCTCATGGTGTTTCAAGTTTGAGTGGTACTCTTTCTCTTACTTCTGCTGATATCTCTGGCTTAAGTAATTATTTGGTGGTCTTGGAATGCTCTTTAGAACTTTTAATAGATCAAGTTTCTGTTTTCATGAAAAAATTGAGCTTTGTGGAGTTGGTGCCCTTAACTACTTTTTTTTATGTTCCCCCTTCAATTGCCTCTGTCTTTTTGGCTCCTGTTTTGGATTCAGATATGGTTTTAGATAATGTGTTAATGTCATCAGTCCCCCTTTTTTCTGTTGGTTTTGATATGGTTGCTGATTTCAGCTCTAGTAGTTTTAAGATTCTGATTACCAAAGTGGGTAAATTGAAGTTGATAATAGTGGCTTTGAAAGTGTTAATCAGTTTAGTTTTGGAAAGGTTGAATTGTTTATGTTCTGGTTTGAGTTCATCAGCTTTCTTTTCATCTCAATGATCAGTTTGGTTTGGAAAATTGCTACATGTAATGCTTGAGATATGAACAATCTTGCAAAGCAGGAGGATATTGTTCATTGGCACAAGGATATGGGTAACTTGGTTTCAATTATTATTAAAACTAAATTAAAAAGTAAGATTTGTCCATAGATTGCTGGCAAGTTTGATGGTGTTTGTGTGTTTACTTCTAATATGAACTCTGGTTACTTGGGTTCTGGTGTTGCTATTATTATAAACATTTTTTTGGTTCGTTATGTGTGCAAAGTTTTTGAGATACCTGGTTAGCTTTTGTCTATTAAGTTACTTTTCAAAAATAAACTTTCTGTGTTGATTTTGAGGCTTTATGCTGGAGTATCTCTGGCAGTTCATTTCTCTTAGATGGATGATATTAACTCTTTGATAGCAAAAGCTGTAAATGAGTCCTTCTTTGTTATCTTAGGTAGGGATTTTAATAAAAATAATATTCATAAATGTGCTAGTTTCAAGAAATGCTTTGATTTAGGTTTAATTAATTTTTTGGGGGGGGAGTTTATTTGCAAAGGTGTCTATGTAGAGCAATTTTTGGGGTGTTTTAAAGACAATTGATTATGTGTTTGTTTCTTTGAATTTAGCCAATGCAATTGTGTATTGTAATGTTTTAGAAGTTAATGAATATTTTGACATTGATCATTAAGCTGTTTTTGTGTTTATGAATTTAGGTGAATTTTTGGATGTGCAGTTGAACTCTTTTTGTAAATAGGCAAACAAAGATTATTGGAAGTTTGATTTTAAGAGTGTGGGTAGTGTTAACTGGACTAAGTTCAAGGAAGTTTCAGCAGCTAATGCTGTTATGTTTTCTAATGATTTCATGGTGTCTAAGAGTTTTACTAATTTGGATACAATGTAGAATACTATCTGTAAGATAATATGCCTATTAGCTAGAGAGGTTTTCAAGAAAAAATAGTTTAGAGGATATGACAATGTTTTTACTAAAGAGTTATCCAGGTTCTACAAGCTTGAACTTTTGGTCCCAAAAATAGTTAAGGCTTCTTGGCTAGTTTTTTGTGATGTGTTTGATTCTTTGCTGGCTAAGTGGGAGAGTTTTAATGCTGCTAATACAGCAGTTGTGAAATTGCTTGTCAACTCTGGATCTTGTTTTGATGATATCAGATCTGCTTTGGCTAAGATCAGAAAATTTTATTGCTTTTCTAAATTATCAGAATTCAAACATGCTGAGGAATCTCAAATCAAACTGGCCATTAATAAACGGATGGAGAGTTTTGTGGTTAATAAAGGCCACATAATCAGAAATGTGCTAGAGCATTCTTTTTAGAAGGTAATCTTAGACCATCTTGTTATAGAAAAAGAATTAGTATTAGAATCTGAGCTGGTTAAGGCCAAAGTGAACACAATCATAGAAGGTTGGACTAAAAAGCATAGGGTGGTAATAGATTTTCCTGGTAACTAAACTTATTAATATTGGTCTTTAAAGTATGTTTTTGACAACACTTTTTCAAATATGATGTATTTAGTTGGTTTCAATAAGTTATATGGTGTGGTTTCTGATCTGCCTGATGGCAAAGCTGCTGGTTTTTCTGGGATCTCAAATGAGCTCTGAAAGCATTGTGATATATTTATCTTGGATATGCTTTTAATGCTTATAAACTTTTGTTTGTTGCATGAATTAGTGTTCAGTACTTGGAAGGAAGTCTGGGTATCAATGGTTTGCAAGCCATATAAATGAGAAAGAGTTCTTACAAATACTTATCCTATTGCCTTAATTAAAACTGCTTACAAAATTCTTTCCAAATTTCTTTCAAACAAGATCTCTTTAGCATACAGCAATTTTGATGTTTTATGAGGAGACAATTTCTTTGTTTTAAAGAATATGATAACACAATCTCCAATTTTTACCATTGGCTCAGTTGTTGAGGATGCTTTGAAAAAGAATTATGAATTTTGGCTTGTTTTGCAGAACATGTAAAAGACTTATGATTTGGTTGAATGGGAGCATCTTAAAAAAAGCTTGGTCAGAATCAAAATATGTAACAAGTTTATTAGATTTTTTGGTAGTATTCACAATAATCACATCAACAGGGTTATGATTGATTTTGGGTTAACAAATAAATATTAGGTGCATGATAGTTTGGATCAGAAAGAGGTGTTCTCACCTTTTCTCTGGTGTGTATTCTATGATTCTCTTTTGTGTAAAGTTAAGAGACAGGAGAGTGTATATGGGTACAAAATGAACACTCATTTCATATCTAGGACTGGTTGCTCTGAATTTCAAGCTAGGTTAATATCTTTTTTTGCTGCTGGTGCATTTGTTGATGATACAATTTGGGTGGAAAATAGTTAGGCTATTATTCAATACATTTTAGACATTGCAAGTGAGTTTTTTAAAATCAATGGCATTTCAATCAATAATAAGAAAACAATGACTATTTCTATTAATCAGAGGGTTAAGGAAGCTTCACTGTCAATTAGTGGTCTGCTGATATTTATTGCACAAAAAGAAGAATCTCATAGGTATTTAGGCATTTTTTTGTCTTTTGAGAGTTTGTCCAAGCCTAACTTGGCAAAAGCTCACTTGGATGTTAGATTTTTTGCTAATATGATTTTAAGAAAGGCAATTTCAGACAAGTAGTTTCTTTATTTGGTTTCAGTAATGCTATACCCTATTATTGGATACTGAATCCAATTCAGTTTTGTTTTTAAGAGTGTGTTCAATAAGTAAGACATGGTAATCAGGAAGGGGTTGAGATTAAAAACTGGCTTGCCTAGAGATTTTTCCAACAAAATTATTCATTATCCATTTTTGTATGGTTTGAAGTTTTTTAAGCAAGTGCAAGCTGAGAGTAAAGCTGTTTCCATGTTGTGGTTTTCAAATACTAGTAGTGTTCTTGATTGCCTATTCAATCATAAATCTTTAGATTTGCAAGTTTTAAGTTGGTCTCCTATGCATCTTTTGTGAGTTCTTATTAGGTTGAAAATTAGTCCAGTCAATAATTTTCTAGCTGGCATTGTAAAAATTTTTTTGACCTATAATATGTCTCTTGACATAGGTTCTTTTTCGACATTCCATTTTTCAAGTGGTACTTTTATGTCATTTGTTTTAGAAGCCTCTGTGTTTCTAGATGTTTTTAGGTCACTTAGAAGATTTGGTGTTGCTTTCATTGAACAATTGTTTGATAAAAAGGGGTCAATTTTTGATTGGAAGAGATTCTATTAGTAGAAGCACCTTGATCCTAAGGGCCTGGTTTTTGTTTGGTTCAGATTGGCTTGTGATTATTTTAATAGTGCTCCCTTTTGCCTTGCAGCTTAGTCCTTGAATATTGAGTTTTGGTCCATAGATGTTTACAATTCTGATGATTTTTCAGCTGTACAACATAATTTTTTAGATGCTAATTTGAATGTTATTAATGTTTACATGGATGGATCTTTAAAGGACTTGGGTATATGCTATATAAAATATAGTGCAGCTGTGTTTTTTTCTGATCTTAGTGTGAGCATTAGGATTGAGATTGGTGGTCTTGTGTCTTCTATAATGGCAGAATTGCAGGTGATTACTTTGGCATTGGATTGTGTTCTTGCTCACAGTAGTATTAGATTATATTCGGACAGTTAAGCAGTACTGGATGCTTGTGCTACAGAGTTAAATTTGGCTTTGCCTGACTTTTGCAATAGTTGCTGGTTGGAAAGACATTATATTGTGAATTTAATTAAGAGTAAGAGACTTAGTGTGTCTTAGATTAAGATCAAAGGACATTCAGGGATAGATGGCAATGAATGCACTAATATGTTAGCCAATTTGGCTTTTTGTTCAAACTTGGTTTTTTCTGTTTTGAGTGCTGGGAAAAGTATTAGTGTTGGTAGAGTGGTAGTTTTTAGTAATATTTGCTATTTTGTTTGGGATGTTTTTAAGACTGTTCATCATGCATATTGGAAAGTCAGCCCTAGGACTGATGTTATTAATACAAATATGATAAGAAATATGAATTAGATTCAGACTGCCTCAGTTTGGCACCTTGATGCACATATGGCAACTGGCTTTATGAATAGATCTACTGCTGGATTGCAATTATATTTTATGAAAGCACTGAATCATTGTCTGCCAGTTGCTGTTCAGAAACACTTGTATAATAGGAAATATCTTAGTGTGTTATGTTTCTATTATAGAAACATGGAGACTTTTGACCATTCATTTGTGTGTTCTTTTGATTTTAATACCAGGAAGAGCCTGCTTGATGTAAGCTTAATGGAATAAGAAGTTTTGTCAAATTTAGGTTTGTCATTATGCATTTTACAGATGCTCTTTTTGAGTGCTTTTAATAGTGCTGTGTATACTGCCTTATGTAAAGACTTTGTGTTTAGAGATTGGGTTTTAGAGACCATGTCTATTTGTGATAGTATTAAAATAGCCCATATTAAGATGGTTAAGTTTATGTGGAAATTGGAATTGGCTCACTGGACTGAGATATGGTTGGTAAGAGCTAAGTACAGGTCAATTATAGAAAAAAAAGGCCTGATTGCATGCAATAATTTGGTTCCCTCTAAAGTTTTTGGTCTGTTTATTTTGTTTTCTAATGGTGTTGTTAAGCTGTTTGGAATTGTGGAGGTACAAGATGTTAGTTTTGGTTTTCGTAAACTCTGTAGTTTTTTTTCTGGTACTAATTGTGTTGTGACTGTTATAATAGATTTGTAGTGCTGTTCTGATTGGCCTGAGTGGCTGGTCACATATAGAAAATACATGATTAGTACCTAGTTTAAATCACTTCATTTGATGTATTGTGCTAAGTAGCTTGTGGGCCTTACTCATAAAATGAATAAAAAAAAAATTATATAATTAGCCATCTTATTGTTATGGTTGAAACTTATACTTCTTATTAATTATCATATGTATTACCCACTAATGTTATATAAATTAGCCACTCTATTTTTAGAAAGTGATCATTGACCACTTTTGATAGCTATATAAGCAATAAATCTCTTAGCTGTAGAAAAGTATGTAGAAATCAAGGAAATCAATTAAATAAAATAACAACATTCATCTCAATCATTTTCTTATTGCTAAATTCTCTTTCCCTACTTTCAAGTATCTAAACATCTTGAGATAAAAGATTACTTGTTGGTTATTTTTTACTCTTTTCCTAAAATGTGTAATTGCAGCATTTGAAAATTATTGAATAAAGCATGACTGAAAAGTACATCTAATACCTGATATTGAATTCTAAGAGTGCCAATATAAAGCATAGAATTATACCAGGCATGATCATTTGTTGACAGTATAAACTATTCCTTTACTTTCAGACTCCCCAGTTATCTTTTGAAAAATACAGTGACTGAAATATTTTATGAGACTGATCTTGCACATTGAATCCATACTTATTCAATTTACTTTTTTAAGTTGAATTCTCTTTGATTCCTTTTATCACTCTACAATCCTGTTCTTTCTTGCTATCTGTTAGCTTGTTACTCCAACTCATAACATAAAAGTGGTGCTTCCTGTAAGGTTGTCAAAATCCACTTTGTTTTCTATTGTATGGGTGATTATTTATACCTGCCACAACAATCAGAAGAACACTTTGAAGCACATAACAAAAATAATCTAAATTTTATTGAATTCAATCCTTTGCCCTCCTGCTTAATTTGCTTCCCTATTGAAAAACAATTCAGTAGACAATTCCAAGACTTTTGGAACTGGTTTCTGAATGAGCATTCAGCTGAAACTTACACAGCTTATACAACCTATTACTTTAACCAAGCTTATCTTGAAGACAACTTTGAAGAAAGAAACAACAGTATCAATCAGCTCTTATATTCTACAACCTTTGAACAACAACCTCCTGATTTCAAATATCTGAATCATCAAATTCACATTTGGATTGCTGCCTATTAATCAACTGAAACTTCTTTTGAAATAGAAAAAGAAAGCTATCAAACTGCTCCCATTTTTGATCTCTTTTTAAGTAAATCAGAACACTCCACATAAACAGTTACACCTGAACTAATGGCTCAAGACTCTTTGCAACAAAACATTTTGATCGCTCTCTAAGATATACAAATTGCTTTAGAGTAAAGAAACAACATCCTATTACTATTATTCAAAGATAATGCCCAAAATCCAATTGAATGGCTGGATAATTTTAAGAAAGCTGTCACAGCAAACCAATATGATAATGAATACAAGTTCCAAATCATTGGTGGCTACCTCCAAGACTCTCCTGCTACTTGGTTTTTACAAGAAACCAATACCAATGTTTAGCAAAAAATCATTAGATGGACATCAGCAAATGCTGAAGAAAATAACACCTCTTTTACTACCTGGTTTGAAACAAAATTTAGAACTTCTATCTTGATATCCAAATGGCACATGAAATTGGAAAGAAGAACTCAAGACCCAGGAGAAATAGTAATTGAATATGCTAAAGCCATTAAAAAATTAATTAAGCATGTAGACTCTGGTAGAAATTGAACAGAAGAGCAAAAGATTTATTTCTTCACAAAAAGATTGAAAACTGATCTTTCATATGCTCTTTGGCCTCTTTTGGCCCTGAAAGATAATCCCACAATGGATATGGCCATTAAACTTGTTCAGAGAATAGAAGACAACCAAAGAATACACCTAAAATCTACTTTTCTAGTTTTTGCTCCTGCTCTTATCATGGTTCTAGCTCCACAAATGGCTGTTACCTCTTTTGCCACTTATGCTCAAGACCCCAATGAACAATTAATAGACAGACTTACTGTTAACTTTGCTTGGCTATTAGAACTATTAGCCCAAGCAGTCAGAGACAACCAGCAACTTCAAAGACCCAGATTTGAATCTCACTTCAATTAGTCCCAACAACCACTATATCAAAGACAACAAAATTGTGACCCATCTACGTGCTATCACTATGGACTAACTGGATACTTTTCCAGAGACTGCCACAATCCTCTATTGCTCCTTCCAGCTCCTAAAAATAATAACACCCAGAATAACAAATCCAACAATAATAATATTCCTAATCAAAGACCCAATCATGCCAACATTAATTTTTTTGGAGAGAATTCTTTAGTTAAAACTACTGTTTATCAGCATTTAAACTGGTAGGTACACCTTCAAAGGGTAAAAGTGCAAGCCAACCAGAAGAAAACCCCTTTTACACTTTTAACCTAACTATTGACAATCATGATATGAATGAACTGACAATCAATATCTCTGACTTAACAAAAAAAAAGAAGAAAGCCAAAGTTGATTTTGTTTTAGATCTCAACAAAGTCTCAACTTCTACTGCTGACAACAATAAGCTACCAAAGACTAAAGTTTTTAAAAATCTTCCAAAGTTAGAATCTCCAGAAATAGTACAAAAATCTGGCTTCTATTCTGTTGTTAAAAATTTTATGGAAACTCCAGCACACATTATATTTGGCCAACTAATGACCCATCTACAGTTTAGAAAAAATCTTCACAAATCATTGATACTAAAGAAGAAGACACCAAAAACCAATAAGCATTCTCATCAAGCTGGATTTGCTGACAACAGCAATGTCACTCCTCTGATTTGCAAAGTCCAAGTGGCTGGCTACTTTATTGATTTGATTCTAGACAATGAATCATCTGTTAATGTAATTGTCAAACACTTTCTGGAAGCCATTGGAAGAAAGATTGATGAACCTTCCACCTGGTCTATAACCAATGTACATGGTGACAAAAAAAAAGATCTGGATATAGCCAAAGCTGTTCCTGTTCACATCAATGATATTAACATCAAAACAGACATAGAAGTATCTGAAGCAAAAGAGTATATTATTATTGTTGGTAATAAGTGGCTTAAGAAAGCCAAAGCACTACTTAACTATGAACTTTGTGAACTAATCATCAGATGTAATAAGAAATCCATTGTGATTAAATGCTGTCATTGGACAACTCCTCCAGTAATCAAACAGAACCAAGAAAAAAAACAATCAGATAAATCAGATAATGATAAGAATGATGATAAAGAAGATTAAGAAGAATAAGAAAAAACTACTGAACTCGCTTATACCATTTTCACCAACAATGACAAGCCACTGGACAATATTAAAGCTGACAAAGAAGAAATCATGATAAATGGCAAGCTGATTTGCTGGCCCTACTATAACATCCTCAGAAGAATCTTTGATAGAAAACCTGACAAGAAAGCCAAATACAGCTATTGGTGGCATGGTTCTTGTACCAGATGCTGGTGTGATAAACTTTTGTATTTCCCTAATGATAAATACAAGTTCTGCCTAATTTATTACAAAGATTGGGAGCCAATTAGTTTGATACCCAGAGAAGAACTAAAAAAAGTACAAAAGTCCTTTGAGAATAAACCACCTAAAATCCAATTACTAATTGTAAAACAAAGAAAATCTTCTCCTGAAAAAAGAAAAGTAGACATTGAAAATCTGTTGGCTAGGAATAGCCCAGTTATTTCAAAAGAAGATGACACCTCTAAATGAACCCATGTGATACAACACACTATTACCACCAAAGAAACTTGCCCCATCTATTTGAAGCCTTATCAATCCAATTGACACAATAATGAGTTTATTAAAAAAGAAATAAACAGGATAAAAGATCTTGGATTCATACAAGAAACCAAGAGTAAATGGGCTTTTTCAGTTGTAGTAGTATCCAAGAAAGGTGGCACCCTATGCTTTTGTGTTGACTACTGCCAATTAAATGCCATCACTATAAGAAACATATACTCACTCCCCAAAATTAATGCAATGCTAGATAAATTCAATAGTGTTGTTTTCTTCTTAATTATTGATTTAATTGCTGGATTCTGAAAAGTAGAGATAGATCCAGAAAGCAGTGTTATGGTTGAAACCCATAATTTTTATTAATTATTACATGTATTAGCCACTAATGTCATATAATTAGCCACTCTATTTTTAGATAGTGATCATTGACCTGATCAATGACCTAACCGTTGACCTAATCATTGACCTGATCATTGACCTAATTAATGACCAGATCATTGACCTGATCATTGACCTGATCATTAACCTAATCATTGACCTGGTCGTTGACCATTTTCAATAGCTATATAAGCAATAAGTCTCTTAGCTGTAGAAAATCATCTCTCAGACAAAAATCAAATAAATAAAAATAACAACTTTCATCTCAATCACTCTCTTATTGCTAATTTCCCTTTTCCTACCTTCAAGTATCTGAACATCTTTTGGATAAAAGATTACTTGTTGGCACTTTCCTGAAACATGTAATTGCAGTATTTAAAGATTATTTGAATAAACATGACTGAAGAGCACAAGTTGATACCTGATATTGAATTCTAAGAGTGCTAACGTGAGGCATAGAATTATACCAGCGGTTATCAATTGTTAACAGTATGGACTATTCCTCTACCTTCAGATTCCCCAGTTACCTTTGAAAAGAATAGCGACTGAGATATTTTATGAGACTGATCTCACACATTGAATCCATACTCATTTAATTTGCTCTTTAAAGTTAAATTTCCCTTTGATTATTTCCATCACCCTACAATCCTGTTCTTTTTTGCTATCTGTTAGCTTGTTACTCCAATCTATAACATAAAAGTAGTGCTCCCTGTAAGGTTGTCAAAATCCACTTTGTTTTCTATTGTATGGGTGATTATTCATATCTGCCACAACAATCAAAAGAACACTTTAAAGCACACAACAAAAACGATCTAGACTTTATTGAACTCAATCCTTTGCCCTCCTGCTTGATTTGCTTTCCCATTGAAAAACAATCCAGCAGACAATTCCAAAACTTTTGGAACTGGTTCTTGAATGAGCATTCAGCTGAAATCTACACAGCTTATACAATCTATTACTTTGACCAAGCTTATTTTAAAGACAACTTTGAAGGAAGAAACAACAGTATTAATTAGCTTTTATATTCTGCAACTTTTGAACAACAGCCCCCTGATTTTGAATATCTGAATCATCAAATCCATATTTGGATTGCTGCCTATCAATCAACAGAAACTCCTCTTGAAACAGAAAAAGAAAGTTATCAAACTGCTCCTGTTTTTGATCTCTTTTCAAGTGAATCAGAACACTCCACACAAACAGTTACATCTGAACCAATGGCTCAAGACCCTCTGCAACAAAACATTCTGATTGCTCTACAAGGTATACAGACTGCTTTAGGGCGAAGAAACAACACCCCATTACCATTATTCAGAGGTGATGCCCAAGACCCAATTGAATGGTTGAATGACTTTGAGAGAGCTGCTACAGCCAACCAATATGATGATAAGTACAAGTTTCAAATTGTTGGTGGCTATTTCCAAGACTCCCCTGCTATCTGGTTTTCACAAGAAACCAATGCTGGTGCTCAACAAAGAATTGTTAGATAGACCCCAGCAAATATTGGAGAAAACAACACCTCTTTTACTACCCGGTTTGAAAACAAATTCAGAACTCCCATCTTAATATCCAAATGGCATATATAATTAGAAAGAAGAATCCAAGATCCTGGTGAAATTGTGACCAAATATGCCAAAGCAATCAGAAAACTCATCAAGTGTGTAGACTCTGGTAGAAACTGAACTGAAGAGTAAAAAATCTACTCCTTTACAAAAGGATTGAGAACTGATTTATCATATGCTCTTTGGCCTCTCTTGGCTTTAAAAGATAATTCCACTATGAATATGGCCATTGAACTTGCCCAAAGAATTGAAGACAATTAAAGAATGCATTTGGAATCCACACTTCCAGTTTTTGCTCCTGCTCCTGTTATGGCTCTTACTCCTCAAATAGCCACTATTTCTTTTGCTGCCCAAACACAAGATCCAAATGAACAATTAATAGATAGACTTACAGCAAATCTTGCTTAGCTATTAGAACCATTAGCCCAAGCAGTCAAAGATAACTAGCAACCACAAAGACCCAGATTTGAAAACCATTTTAATCAGCCCCAGCAACCCTTTTACCAAAGACAGCAAAATCATGGTCCTTCTGTGTGTTATAGATGTGGATTAACTGGACATTTCTTTAAAGATTGCAACAATCCTCCACTGTCTCCTCCAGCTCTCAGAAATAATGACAACCAAAACAACTGACCCAACAACAATGTCCCCAATCAAAGACCCAATCATGCCAACATCAATTTCTTTGGAGAGGATCTCCTAATTAAAGCCACTGTTTATCAGCCTTTAAACTGGTAAGCGCACCTCCAAAGAGTGAGAGTACAAGCCAACTAGAAGAAAACCCTTTTTATGCTTTTAACTTAACTGATGATGACCATGACATGGATGAACTAGCAATTAACACCTCAGAACCAACCAGAAAGAAGAAGAAAGCCAAGATTGATTTCGTTCTAGACCCCAACAAAGCCTCAACTTCTGCCACTGATAACAATGAGCCACCAAAGGCTAAAGTTTTTAAGAATTCTCCAAAGTTGAAACCCCTAGAAATTGTACAAAAATCTGGACCCTATTCCATTGTCAAAAATCTCATAGAAATCCCAACACATATTACCTTTGGCCAGTTAATGACCCACCCACAGTTCAGAAAGAATCTTCACAAATCTTTGATCCCAAAGAAGAAGATACCAAAAACCAACAAGTGCTCTCACCAAGCTGGACTTGCTGACAACAGCAATGTTATCCCTCTAATTTGTAAAGCCCAAGTGGCTGGATACTTCATTGACTTAATTCTGAACAGTGAATCATCTGTTAGTGTCATTGCCAAACACTTTTTAGAAGCAATTAGTAGAAAGATTGATGAACCTTTCACCAAACCAATGACCAACATACATGGTGACAAAAAGAAAGGACTGAGTATTGCCAAAGCTGTTCCTGTCCACATCAATGGAATTAGCATTGAAACTGACATGGAAGTTTCTAAAGCCAAGGAATACACTATTATTGTTGGCAATAAATGGCTCAAGAAAGCAAAAGCTTTGCTTGATTATAAACTTTGTGAATTAACCATCAGATGTGGTGAGAAACCCATTGTGGTTAAATGTTGCCATTGGACAACTCCTCTAGTAACCAAACAAAACCAAGAAGAAAAACAATCAGATGAATCAGATAATGACAAGAACAATGATAAAAAAGACCAAAAAGAACAAGAAGAAACTGCTAAACTCGCCTATACCATCTTTACCAGCAATGGCAAACCACTGGACAATGTTAAAGCAGACAAAGAAGAAATCATTGTAAATGGCAAGCTGATCTGCTGGCCTTATTATGATATTCTTAGAAAAACCTTTGAAAGAAAACCTGGCAAGAAAGCCAAATACAGTTTTTGGTGGCATGGTCCTTATATCCAGTGTTGATGCAACAAACCCTTGTATTCTCTAAGCGATGAATGCAAATTATGCCTGATCTATTACAGAGATTGGGAACCAATCAGTTTGATACCCAGAGAAAAATTGAAAGAAGTACAAAAGTCATTTGAAAATGAACCACCTGAGATCTAATTACTGGTTGTAAAACAAAAAGAACTCTCCTCAGAAGAAAGAAAAATAGACATTGAAAATTTGCTGGCTAAAAATAGCCCAGTTATCTCCAAAGAAAGTGATATCCCTGGATGTATCCATGTGATACAATACACCATCACCACCAGAGAAACTCGACCCATCTATTTGAAGCCTTATCAATTCAATCGGCACAATGATAAGTTTATCAAGAAAGAAATAAACCGGATGAAAGAATTTGGATTCATACAAGAAACCAAGAGTGAATAGGCTTTTTCAGTTGTAGTGATATTCAAGAAAGATAGAACACTACACTTCTGTATTGACTACTGCCAATTAAATGCCATCACTGAAAGAGACATGTATCTACTTCCCAAGATTGATGCAATGTTAGATCAATTCAAAAATGCTGCTTTCTTTTCAACCATTGACTTAACTGCTGGATTCTGGCAAGTAGAGATGGACCCAGAAAGCAGAAAGAAAACTGCCTTCATTACCAAGTATAGCACCTATGAATTCACAGTCATGCCTTTTGGTCTCACCAATGCCCCTCCCACCTTTTAATGCTTAATGGATAAAGTATTTGAATCAGTCAAGAAAAACTTTGTTCTAGTCTATTTGGACGACATAATGGTATACTCAAAAACCTGGAATGAACACCTGAAACATTTGCAAAAGGTTTTTGACCTCCTTAGAAATGCTGGCCTCAAGATCAACCCAATCAAATCTTTCTTTGGAAGACAATTCACCCAGTTCCTTGGTCATCTTATCACAAAAGATGGAATCTTTCCTGACCCAGCCAAAGTTGAAAAAGTCCAAAACATCAAACAACCAATAAATATTCATGAACTATGCTCTTTTCTTGGTTTGGTCTCTTATTATTGCAAATTTGTCAAAGATTTCTCCAAAATTGCCTCTCTTTTCAATCAGCTACTCAGAAAAAATGTCAATTACCATTGGGGAACACATCAGCAAAAAGCCTTTGAAACTTTAAAAGAAAAACTGGTTACAGAACCCATCCTTAAGCAACCTAATCTAGATCGACCCTTTATCCTCCATACTGATGTATCTGGCTTTGGACTTGGTGCTGTTCTCTCCCAAAAAGATGAAGATAGCAAAGAACATACCATAGCCTATGTCAGTAGAACTCTTTTCCCAGCAGAACAGAACTATTCAGTCACTGAACAAGAATGCTTAGCAGTAGTATGGTCCACCAGTTACTGGAGTAAGTATTTTCTTGGTGTGAAGTTTTTGGTGGTAACAGATCACCAAGCTTTGGTTTGGCTGTGCAACAAAAAAAGGCTAGAACACAAACAAATAACTTGCTGGATACTCCACTTGGATGAATTTGACTATGATATTCAACATTGCAAAGGAGCTAATCATCAAAATGCTGACACTCTCTCCAGACTTACCATTCAGTAACAGAACAATCCTCTCAAACCAAACCAACTTAATTATTAGTAATTTCCTCTTTTTAACAAACACGATAATGGATTTGGACAACTACTCTGCCTTAATGGAATTTTTGGGTAAAAGACAATACCCACCAAAATACACACAACAACAAAGAGAACATTTGTGCAAACAATCAAATTTCTATTTGATTCGCCAGAACCAACTTTATAAAAGAAATAGAAAAGATCCTAACCACTCCCAGAGCATCATCAGATTTGAAGAAAGAGAAATTGTGATCTACAATATGCATACTGATTCATTAGCTGGACACTTTGGAAAAACAAAAACAATTCAGAAAACTCTAGCTCATTATTATTGGCCTATCTTGAGAAAAAACATTGCTGAATACATCAAAACCTGTGATATCTGCCAAAGAAGAAGAAAACCCAATTGCAAAGAAGATATCCATCCAATTTCTGTTGGTCAACCCTTTGACAGAATTGGTATAGATGTTGTTGGACCTTTAACAATAACTCCTGATGACAACAGATACATTATCACAGCTACCAACTATCTTACAAAGTGAGTAGAAGCAAGAGCCATTCCAAACCAAACAGCAGTCTCAATAGCCAATTTCATTTATAAAGATATCATTTGTTACCATGGCTGCCCCAAAGAACTTTTATCTGACAGAGGAAAAGCTTTTCTCAGTACACTCATTAAAGAACTTTGCAGAAAAATGGGAATACGTCACAAACTTTCTTCTCCTTATTACCCCCAAACAAATGGCTTAGTGGAACATTTCAATAGAACACTATGTGAAACCCTAGCCAAAACCAGCGAAGAAACAAACTTATGAGACAAAGTACTGCCTTTAGTCTTGTTTGCTTATAGAACTGTGAATCATAACATAACAAGTTATGAACTCTTTTATTTACTCTATGGACGAATGGCAACTCTACCAATAGAAATTAACATTAAGACAATACTCTTTGAAAAAATAACAATAGGAAATTACAAAGACATTTTGCAAAGAAAACTTGGTACTATTCTTGACTCATTAGTAGAAGCATGGATAATTGCCTTTGAAAAGATAAAACAATTTCAAGAGAAGCTTAAGAAAAAGAAAACATATAAAACACTTTTCTTAAGTGTTGGTAACTTAGTTTTAGAATACCATTCAGACAGAGACAATGTCTATGGTGATAAATTCTCTAGCCAGTGGAAAGAACCCTTTATAGTCAACAAAGTTTTGAACAATGGTTCTTATATTTTACAAGATCAATATAGAACAATCTTTAATGATTGTTCTGTTCATGGCACACGACTCAAGAAATATTACAAATAACCTGATTGGTTACCTGTTGTAGTAATACTGACCCAAATGATTAACAAAAATCAAATATAAATAAATGCACTATTCCCAAAACAGAGGTATCTTCAATCAACATGAACAATTATTTTCTAGATCAAAACATTCGAAACACTTTCTGTACTCTCCATGAGTACTGGATCAAAAATTATCCAAATGCTACTCTGACCATTGAAAAACAAACCACCATAACTGATAACAGTGGAACACATACTGTTATTAGACCAAAGAAAACCACTACCAGAAGAGAAAGAATTGGTAGCAAAATGGATAAGTATTTGCTAAAAAGCATAACAGCAGCAATACTTACACCTTCCATGACAATTAGAAAAATGATTAAGGAAATCTTGCCCATAGACAAAAACTTGTCATATAGAAAACAACTAGAACTCTATGATTGTCTTGGTAAAATCATAAAAGAAATGAAGCTCATGAAGAAAACAACTTTAGAAATACAAGTAGAAATTTTGGGCATTATATATTTAGATGTCCCAAGAGTTTTGACCATTGCAAGAAGAGCCAAAACTCTTATACAAAGATTTGGTCTCTTGGATACAAAGCTTATTTTGCCTCAAGTACTATATACTCTATCCACAAAAGACTTCAACAAACTAGTTAGTTTTGAGTTAAACAAAACCCTTCAATTAGAATACCCTATAAATAGCTTGATTTTGCCGGAGCTTAATCTCTTTGGAAAGGATGATATTATGGTTGAAATCCATAATTTTTATTAATTATCATATGTATTAGCCACTGATGTCATATAATTAGCCACTCTATTTTTAGATAGTAATCATTAACCTGATCAATGACCTGACCATTGACCTGATCATTAACTTGATCAATGACCTAATCGTTGACCTGATCATTAACCTGATCATTGACCTAGTCATTGATCTGGTCGTTGACCACTTTCAATAGCTATATAAGCAATAAGTCTCTTAGCTGTAGAAAATTATCTCTCAGACAAGAATCAAATAAATAAAAATAACAACTTTTATCTCAATCACTCTCTTATCGCTAATTTCTCTTTTCCTACTTTCAAGTATCTAAACATCTTTTGGATAAAAGATTACTTGTTGGCACTTTCCTGAAATGTGTAATTGCAGTATTTGAAGATTATTTGAATAAACATGACTGAAGAGCACAAGTTGATACCTGATATTGAATTCTAAGAGCGCTGATATGAGGCATAGAATTATACCAGCAGTTATTAATTGTTGACAGTATAGACTATCCCTCTACCTTCAGATTCTCCAGTTACCTTTGAAAAGAATAGTGACTGAGATATTTTATGAGATTGATCTCGCACATTGAATCCATACTCATTCAATTTGCTCTTTAAAGTTGAATTCCCCTTTGATTATTTCCATCACCCTACAATCTTGTTCTCCCTTGCTATCTGTTAGCTTGTTACTTCAACCCGTAACAGCAGTATTACTGGAGGTTTTTGGTCTCTTTTTTTGGATGTTGTTAATATCTGTTGGTTGTAAATTCACGTTTTCTAGAAGTAGTTGAATCTCTAATAACTGAATTTATCTTTAAGTTATCTTCTATAATTTGAACTACTGGGCTTATAAGTGAAATGGCCAATTCCTTGCCAGTTACTTTTATGTAGTTACATTTTAGTAAACATCAACTCTTTTTCAGGAATTGTTTATCTAGAAGCTCACAAAAAATGTGTAGTTACTTTGCTGTGAAAGTCAACTCTTTTACAGGAATCTCATCTGTAAACTACCCTAATAATTGTAATAAAAAAATAAAAGAAAAATAAAAGAAATGTAAAAGAAATGGGATTTTATTAAGAGAAACGTTTTCTATCCAGGCTTGGAGTCACTAACAGTTTATTGAAATTGGTAGCTAATTAATTTCAAAACATTAGTTGTGTTAAGAAAATTTCAAGTATAATAATTTCAGGATTTGGTTTTCGAATATTTACTTTTTATTTGAATATGTAAAAGGTGATTTGTTTTAATTAAGATATCTAAAGTAAGATACTATGTTAAGATATTATGAGAAGATACATTTTCTTGAAGAGAGAAGCTCTTCTTTTATACAACTTGTTATAGTACTAGTCTTTGAACTTGCACTTTTCTTTTTGTTATAATTTGAGTGAACTAAAGATATATTTTAGTAAACTACAAGTTATTTCACTGAACTATTTGATTATTTTGGCCAATTTTCATTAATTTCGGCGAATTTTGACTATGTTAAATGGTTCAGAATATTGTGTAATTTGATCATCTTAATTTTTAGAGTACAAATCAAATTATTGATTGAGTAATAATATTTAATAATTTGATTAAATAATAAATGATAATCGAAATAATAATGTATGCTAATTAATAATAGAAATTATGAAAGTAATTTTATGTTAATTAATAGCTAAAATTCTACTGATAACATAATCTCCTTCTTAAGACTGAGCTCTATTAAAGTCCAAGCACTATCTGTAATGCTAAGATAGTGGTCCAAGATAATTGAAGTGATCTGGTCTGAAAATTGTTAAAATTTCAGTTCTGTGAGCTTTCCAATGTATTGAATCTTCATTGAATGGAGTATTAAGTTTTGTAGGACATTTTCACAAGTGTTGAATAAATTATAGAGTCTAAATACTGCTCTAAGTTTGTAGTGAGTATTTGTTGGTCCAGCTGCTGTCTTGAATTCATTGTGAATTTGTTTTTGTATAGTCTCAAGAGTGATGTTGGTTGCTTCAAGTTCCAGTCTTCGTTCATAAAGTGTTTTTCCAATATGAAAATATTTATATATAAGGGTATGTTCATTGTTCTGTTCATTGAGGAATAGTAGAAGTTTTTGTTGTATTGTGGCATTTGGTGGAATGTCAATAGGGGCAATTAAAAGGTTTTCTTTTAGTACTTGCTTCAAAAGTTTTGGTAACCTATTTTCAAAGTGATCTCTTGTCTTTCTTTTATAGAGGTGATAATTCTGAGAATTATTTACTATTGGGGCTGTGGTTTTTTTCTGAATGTAATTAATTTGACTTTCATTAATTGTTATGAATAAGTCAGGAAGTGTTTTCAAAGCTAACATTAATTTTTGGAATATTTGTTGGATATTTCGAGAAATAATTATGATAAAAATAACTAACTAACTAAAAAAATAGTATAAGAAAATTATTTTTGGGTGTGGAGGTTTTTATTTGTTTTTGGGTTTGAGTGTTTCTTGTAATTATTTACTATTTTTTTTTTGTTTTTATTAAAAAAAATTATTGTAAGAATATGTTGAATTAAGTATTCAAGTTTGGTTGTTGTTCTATTATAATTATTAGTTCTAAATTTCGGGAAATATCTTCAGGATTAATTAAAGAGGAATGTGTACCAATTTGTGAAATTAATGGTTCAGGATTGTTTCTGGAATAATAGTGTTTCAATCTATCTCTATGTGTAACTTTTGCTAGTATTTTGTCATCAAGTCTTAACTTGTATGATCTATTGTCTAGAATTTCGTAAATATAAAATGGTCCATCCCATTTGTTTTCAAATTTTCCACTTTATTGTTTTTCAGCCTTAGTTCTGTGTAAGAGAACTTTATTTTCAACTTTAAATTTGTTAGTAATAGATGGTAATTTGTTGTTATGTCTTTCTTTTTGTTGAGCTTGAAAATGTTCAATATAAGTTGCTGCTATCCTTTTTTTTCCTTCCAGTGTACTAAGAATAGTATAGGCCCTTCTTTGGAGTGTTTCTTGAAAGTTTTCTTCATTGATTGGTTGCACTGAGTATGTTTCTACTGTGAAATTAATTGGTAGTATTGCTGTTCTTACATAAGTAAAATCAAATAGTGTGTGTTTTATAGTATCTTGTTTTAGTGTTTTGTATGCTAATAACACTAATGGAATAAAGATATCCCATTTTTGCTCAAAATCTGTTGAGACTTTGGCTAAAAATTCACACAATGTTCTGTTGAAATGTTCTACAAGTCTATTTGTTTGAGAGTGATAAGGTGATGATAAAGGTCTTTTGAGATTGAATTGTTCACAAATATTTTGTATTAAGTTGTTTACAAAATGTGTTCCTTGATCAGATAAAAGTTCAATTGGGCATCTATGTCTACAGATAATGTTTTCATAGATGAAATTTGCTATTGATTTTGCATCTGCTCTTTGGATAGCTCTAACTTCAGGCCATTTGGTGAGATAATCTACTGCAACTGCAATATAATGATTTCCTTAGATTGTGATAGGTAGTGGTCCGACTAAATCAATTCCAACTCTGTTAAAAGGTTGTTCAACTTTGATTGGATTTAAAGGTTTTGTGGGACAAGTTCCTTCTTTTCTTTGACAATTATCACAAGATTCTACATATTGTTGAATGTTTTTTTGCATGTATGGCCAAAAATAATGTTCAAGAGTTTTTTGGATTGTTCTATTTCTTCCCAAGTGTGTTGAAGATAGATCTGTGTGCATGTTGTATAGAATTGTTTTTTTTTATTCTCCTGTACTAATTTGAATAGTTGGTTTGGGTTTCTACAATTTTTGTAATAGATTTTGTTGTGGTATATAAAATATTGTTTGAATTGGTGTTGTAACCAATGTTTTTCACTTGGAGACCAATCTTCTGGTATGGTAAGAGTCTCCAAATAGTTTTTAAGATTGTTGTAATTTCTGAGATTCATTGTTGTTTTGTTGGTAGTGATAAGTTGTAGTGAAATTGTTGATAATGTTGATCTTGTCTTATTCTTGAGAGGCTATCAACATTGGTGTGTAGTTTTCCTGATTTGTAGTATACAATATATTTGTAGTCTGCTAGAAAATTATTCCATTGAGACTGTTTGGCACTTTGTTCATTTTTCTTTTTATTGAGCTATTTGAGGCCAATGTTGTCAATTATGATATTAAATTCTTTTCTATTCTTCAAGTATTATTGAAAGTGTTTAAGAGCCCAAATGATTGCAGCCATTTCTAATTCAATTGAGCCATATTTGAGTTCTGTTGGTTTGAGTGTTCTACTAATATAAGCAATGACTTGTTCCTGGCCATTTTCATCCAATTGTGACAAGATAACACCAAAAGCTATGTGTAAAGCATCAGTGGCTAGTTGGAACCATTTGTTAAAGTCTGGGTAAGCAAGAACTGGGGCTGTTGTCAATCTTGTTTTGAGGGTTTCAAAAGCTTTTTGTTGTTCTTCTGTTCATTTGTATGGCATATTTTTGTTGATGAGATAATTGAGTAGTTTGGCAATTTCTAAGAATCTTTTAATGAATTTCTGATAGTAGGAGGCTAATCTTACAAATTTTTGTAGCTCTGTGGTATTTTTAAGAGTTTGGAAGTTTTTGACAGTACTGATTGTTCCAGGGTTTGGTTTGACTCCATCTTTGCTTATAATGTGTTCAAGAAAAATTAAGCTTGTTTTTCCAAAGTAACATTTCTCAATGTTTAACTTTAATCCTGCTTTCCATAATCATTGAAAAACTTCTTACAGGTGAATAAGGTGGGCTTCAAAGCTTGGTGAGTATACATTAGTGTTATCAAGATAGACAACTACTGATTGTCACAAGAGCCCTTCATATACAACATCCATGAGTTGCTGAAATGTTGCTAATGTATTGCAGAGTTCAAAAAGCATAATATTGAACTCATAGTTTTCTTCTTGGGTAGTAAATGCTGTTTTGGGTCGGTCTTTTGGGTCTATTTCGACTTGTCAATATTCACTTTTCAAGTCTAAAGTTAAGAAGAACTTGGCTTTTTCTAGAGCATCTAGCATGTCATTAATTCTTGGAAGAGAATAGGCATCTCCAATTGTCATACTGTTCAATTGGCAATAGTCAACACAAAATCTGATTTTTCTATTTTTTTTTTTGATAAGAACTACTGGTGAGGCCCAAGGACTTCTTGATGATTGAATCAATCCGTTATTGAGCATTTTCTGGACTTCTTCTCTGATGAATTGGTGGCTAGCAGGTGGCACTCTATAAGCTTGCTGACATTTTGGTAGAATATCTTCTGTATGGATTTGATGTTGAACAATATTAGTTTTTCCCAGGTCATTGTTGTTTTTTGCAAATATATCTGCAAATTCAGCTATTAATTGTTTCAATTGTCTTTGTTGTTGAGATTTTAAGAGACTCATGTTGATTCAAGAGAGTTTTTCTTCCAAAAGGTGGTAGTTTTCAGTAGTAGGAATAATATTTGAATTTGAGAATAGAGTGTGCTTTACAATTTTGATGAAATTAGAAACAATTTGAGGACTTTCATCTTGAAAAATATTACTGTATATAATTCTAATCTCTAATTTGTTCATAAGACAATAGGGTAATTATTGGGGTTGTAGAATGTGATTCGAAATTTTTTTATTCCTTTGGGAATATAAATGTTTGGAATTGAAATTTTATGCTTTAAACAAATTTGTTCATTGGATTCAAAGATTTGTTGGGTAGTGGTGGGTTTTAAGCAAGTATAAATTTCGTGATGTTCTCCAAAAGGTGAAATGGTAATTGATTGAGGAAGTTGAAGAATCTGGTAAGATTCATTCTGTGTATTAAGAGCTATGTTTACTGGCACTGTAAATCGTCCAGTTGAACCAAAACCTTGCATTCTTCTTTCACTTTTTCCCAATTGTTCTCTGTTATTAACTGATTGTAGACCTAAAATATTAATTAAGGATAGGTAAATTGCTTGGGCAATCTTAAATGGTTTGTCTGTTTCATTTTGCAACATAATAGTAATGTCTCCAGTATATCCTGCATCTATAATTTTTTCTCTAATATTGATTCTTTTGCTTGCCAATAATGATCTGGATGCAATTTGAACCATTGCTCCTGGTGGTATTTCAAGAGCAATTCTGAGGTTAATTTTGGTTAAGAATTTTGGTTGAAGAACCAAAGTATCTTTGCCAGGATATTTTAGGTCATATTCTGCATCAATTTTGTAAGCTTTTTCTGGTTTATCCCTTTTCCATTGTTGTCAAAGTATTTGAGTTGTATAGCAGGCTGGTTTTCAATAAGATAGATTGGTGTGGTTGCAGTTTTTTCTTTTGTTTCTGGTTTTCCAAATTCAATTTCTTTCTGGTTATTTTCACTGGGCAGAGGAATGCTAAGAGCATAGCATTCTGGACACTATTTGTCATCACAAGGCATGATGTATTCTTTACACAATTGAATGTTCATTTGCTCTAATTGTTGAATTTGAGCTTCTTGGGTTGGATATGTGTGGCTTGCAATTTGGTGGTATGTCTCTACTTCATCTTCATAGTTGAATCCAGCTAATTCCATTGTATACTCAATGTATTCAGCTTCTTTCATTTGGCAGACATCTTTTTGTGTGGCTCCATTGATTAATGCTATTGCTAAGTCAAAAATCATTTTAGCATCATAAGAATAGTAATAGAGTTTATTGAGAGCACTGTTGTATACTGCATTAAATGGTGTTTTTCTTCTGACTTTTTCCGAAATTGATAGAGCATATTGACAGGTTTGATCACATATTTTTCCTCTCATTGTAACATCAATCCAGTTGTATTCTTCTGGTAGTATATCTCTACATGTAAGGCAAGGTGTGTTGTCCCATTTTTCACTTCTTTTTGAAGATCCAAATCGTTCTCTATGGCATGTTTTACAGAAGTAGCAGGTGCGAGTTTCATATTCCTCTTCTGGAGAAATACAGGCTCCCATAAATAAAAGCTTTTTTTTGCAATCTTTGCATTTTAGTGGAATGTATGATGGTTTTTTTCGTGGTTCTGGTATAGAATATCTAACTTTCTTCCATCCTCTTGATTCTTCAAAAATTTCTTGTTCTGTTTTCTCAGTCCAATTGGATGTTGATCCAAGAGCCATATAGGTTTTAGTAAGTGGCATTTCTTTCTCCTCTTCAAATTCAAATACTGGGGCTTTTTCTAATCATTTGTTGAAAGTACCACAAGTAGCAGGTACTATAGTGTGTTGTCCTTGATATAAGATTTTTAGTTTCTGAGTTTCTCAGTCTAAGTTTGCATTGGCCTTAAGAAGCCAATCATTTCCAACCAGAGCTTGGTATTAGAGTGCATCCATAACTAAAACTTTGACTGGAATGGTGATTCCATTAATGGTAAATGAGAAATTATCAATTTCTTCTACTGGTGTCTTTTTCATACCATCTGCTATAACAATTACAGTTTGGGCTGGTCTGTTAACAGTTCTTTGAAGCTGTTGCATTAACTGGTAGGTAATAATACTTTCAGCTAATTCATTGTCTAAAATTAATCAGATGAGTTTTCCTTCTACTATAGCTTTAGTGTACATGACAGTGATAGCTTTTTGTTTATTAGCTGCTGCATTACTAAGCAAAAATGGTGATTTATTTGCTTCAAATTCGAATGGGAATATATCTGAAAGGTTGGCATTTTGGGCAATTTGAGCTGATAGAATGATATTGTTGAAAAAATTTGATTTTGGTGCTATAACTTCACTTTCAAAAAGTGCAGGTTGTTGAAAATCCGATTTTTCAGGCATTGTAAAATAACTGGGTTGAGTGTGATAGTGATTGAGTCTTTGCTGACCAGAATTTCGGGAAACTAACTGGTTATTTGGATTGATTTTGTTGTTGTTATTCTGAGATTAATTTTGGGGTGTAAATGGATTATGTTGAACCAATCTTTTGGCTAGTACTTAATATTGTTGAGTGGGTGGAGTTTGATATTGCTGAATTGGTAAAGGTTGCTGATATTGTTGCTGCATTAGTTGTAGAACTAGTTAATAGTAACTGTTTTGATTTTGTGGTCTTGGTGAATAATAAGTTGGTAGTGAAGATTGGTAATAAGTTTGTTGTGGTGAAGAGTAATATTGATTACTCCTGTTTTGTTGGTCTCTTTGCAATTTTCTGCAATCTTGTTTTCAGTGTTCTGGAATTTCACAATAATGACAATTTTAAGGTTGGTTGTTGAATAGTAATCCAAAGTTGTTTTGGTTGCATTGTTGTGGTGGTTAATATTTTTGTGGTTGCTGCTGCTGTTGTTGGTTTGTAAAGTAGTTTTCAACCTTCTTTGTAAGTTGGTCTATCTTCTCTTCAGCTGCTAAGCTGGTTTTTCTAATAGCTAGGTTTACAAGTTTGGTGTGGTTTGCTTTTTTCATTGCCATTTTATAGTTCTTTGCATGTCTAATGGCAGTTGTTAAGTCTGTTGGTATATGTGGATGAACTTTCTTAATCAATTTGTCTTTTAATCCTGCTATAAACTGATCTAGAATCTGAGCATTGGAATAGTATTCATTGGTTTCTAATTGTTGAATTCATCGAAGAAGTTTGTTGAATCTCTCAAGATAGGTTATAACAGTTTCAGATGTTTCTTGTTTAATATTGCAAAAGCAATTGCAGAGAGTAATAGAGATGTTATTATTAGTAAATTGTTATAAGAAAGCATCTTTAAATGTTTGTCAGTTGTTAAATAGTTTTTTTAAGTTTTCAAACCATTTTCCTGCAGTTCCTTGAAGAAAGTATGGAATTGCTTTGAGCATTCTTGCTGCAATCCAACCATTTGCATCTTCTGCTTTTTGAATTTTGTCAAGCCATTCTTGAGGACTGGTGTTATTGTTTTTATCAGTGAATTCTGAAATTTTTGCAATATAAGCAGTTGTCATTTCTTTTTTGTTCTTCATAATTTCTTCTGGTTCTGATTCAGTTTCTTCACTTTCTAAGTTTTTTGAATGATTACTTTTGTTTTCCTGTAAGTAATCAATGATATTAGCACTGGTTGATATTGGTTCTTGCTGTTGAGTAGGATTTCTAAGTGACTAAAAGTCTTCTGGTCTGGAGAAATAGTTAAGTAGTGAATTTGGTGTTTGTAATCAAGCAAATAAAATTGAAAATGGTGTAATAGAAAATGGTAATTTGATACTGGTTCCTTGTTCAGGTGTTTGCAAGTGTTTGGCAGTTGTCTTTGGTAGTATTGGAGTGTTTGGGGTGGTTCTTGAGTATTGTTTCACTTTTTGTTTGTCTTTGTTGCTTGTTTCTGTTTCTAATTTAAAGTTAAAAAAGTATTTGGACTGCACTAGGTATTTTTCTTCACAATACTCAATAATGTTAAAATTAAGTTCTTAAAAATAGGTAGCAAGTGTTTTACTGTTCAGGTCTTCTGTTCCCAATTGTGAATAGTGCACTAAATTATTGTAGAGATTGCTTCTAACTTTTGAAATGTTGTAGTTTCCAAAAAGATAATTGTTGATGCAGTTTTTAATATATTGGTATACTGATTTCTTGACAACTTCAATTCCGTCTGGGATGTTGAATTTTTGCTTGCAGTGGGTGTAAATTGACTGATAATACTCTAAAGTTGCTGTGTCTGGTGTGATCACTACTTTGAATTTGTTGTTGCTGTGTTATTTCCACAGAAGAGCACCAAATGTTACTGGAGGTTTTTGGTTTCTTTTTTTGGATGTTTTTAATGTCTGTTGGTTGCAAATTCACGTTTTCTAGAAGTAGTTGAACCTCCAATAACTGAATTTATTTTCAAATTATCTCCTATAATTTGAACTACTGGGCTTATAAGTGAAATGGCCAATTTCTTACCAGTTACTTTTATGTAGTTATGTTGTGATAAATATCAACTCTTTCTCAGAAATTGCTTGTCTAGAAGCTCACTAAAAATGTGTAGTTACTTTGCTGTGAAAGTCAACTCTTCTACAGGAATCTTGTCTGTAGACTACCCTAATAATTATAATAAGAAAAGAAAAAAAAAATAAAAGAAATATAAAAAAAATAGGATTTTATCAAGAGAAACGTTTTCTATTTAGGCCTGGAGTCACTAACAGTTTATTGAAATTGGTAGTTAATCAATTTCAAAACATTAGTTGTGTTAAGAGAATTTCAAGTATAATAATTTCAGAATTTGGTTTTCAAATATTTAATTTTTATTTGAATGTGTAAAAAATAATTTGTTTCAATTAAGATATCTAAAGTAAGATACTATGTTAAGATACTATGAGAAGATACATTTTTTTGAAGAGAAAAGTTCTTTTTTTATACAACTTGTTATAGTACTAGTCTTTGAACTTGCACTTTTCTCTTTGCTATAATTTGGGTGAACTAAAGATACATTTTAGCAAACTACAAGTTATTTTACTGAACTATTTGATTATTTTGGCCAATTTTCATTAATTTCGGCGAATTTTGACTATGTTAAATGGTTTAAGATATTGTGTAATTTGATCATCTTAATTTCTAGAGTACAAATCGGATTATTGATTGAGTAATGATATTTAATAATTTGATTAAATAATAAGTAATAATCGAAATAATAATGTATGCTAATTAATAATAGGAATTATGAAAGTAATTTCATGCTAATTAATAGCTAAAATTCTACTGGTAACAGCAGAAAGAAAACTGTCTTTATTACCAAGTATGGCACCTATGAATTCACAGTTATGCTTTTTGGTCTCATCAATGCTCCTTCCACCTTTCAATGCCTAATGGATAAAGTATTTGAATTAGTAAAAGAAAACTTTGTTCTGGTTTACTTGGATGACATAATAGTATATTCAAAAATCTGGAATAAACACCTTGAACATTTACAGAAGATTTTTGACTTGCTCAGAAATGCTGGCTTTAAAATTAACCCAATTAAATCTTTCTTTGGACACCAATCCACCCAGTTCTTTGGTCATCTTATTATAAAAAATAGAATTTTTTTTGATCCAGCTAAAGTTAAAAAAGTTCAGAACATTAGACAACCAATGAATGTTCCTAAACTACACTCTTTCCTTGGTTTGGCTTCTTACTATCACAAATTTATCAAAGATTTCTCCAAAATTGTCTTTCCTCTCAATCAGCTACTCAGAAAAAATGTCAATTATTACTGGAGCACTTATCAACAAAAAGCTTTTGAAATTCTGAAGGAAAAACTTGTTACTGAACCAATTCTCAAACAACCAGATTTGGATCAACCTTTCATCTTCCACACTGATACATCTGGCTATAGACTTGATGCTGTTTTTTCACAGAAAAATGAAAATGGCAGAGAACATGTCATAGCATATGCCAGTAGATCTCTCACACCAGCAGAAAAAAATTATTTAATTACTAAACAAGAATATTTAGCAGTAGTTTGGGCTACTAGCTAATGGGATTAATATTTTCTTGGTGCAAAATTCTTAGTGATAACAGATCATCAAGCCTTGGTTTGGCTGCACAATAAAAAGAAGCTGGAACACAAACAAATAACTTGCTAGATACTTCATTTGGATAAATTCGACTATGATATTCAATATTGCAAAGAAGCAAATCATCAAACACTGATGCTCTCTTTAGACTTACTATTCAGTAATAGTACAATCTTTTAAAACCAAACCAACTTAATTATTAGTAACTCTTTTACAAACAAACATGATAATGGACTTGAACAACTACTCTATTTTAATAAAATTTTTGGGTAAAGGACAATACTTATTAGAATACACTCGACAGCAAAGAAAACATTTGTGCAAACAATCAAATTTTTATTTGATTTGCTAGAACCAATTATATAAAAGAAATAAAAAAGATCCTGACCACTCACAAAGAGTTATCAGATTTGAAGAAAGAAAAATTGTAATATATAACATATACACTGACCTATTAGCTGAATACTTTGGAAAACAAAGACAATTCAGAAAACTTTAGCTCATTATTATTGGCTTATCTTGGGAAAAAACATTGCTGAATACATCAAAGTCTGTGACATCTGCCAAAAAAAAGGCAAACCCAATTGCAAAGAAGCCATCTATCCAATCTCTGTTGGTCAACTATTTGACAGAATTGGTATAGATGTTGTTAGACCTTTAACAATAACTCCTGATGGCAACAGATACATTATCACAGCTACTGACTATTTTACAAAGTAGGTAGAAGCAAGAGCCACTCTGACCAAACAGCAGTCTTAATAGCCAATTTCATTTATGAAGATATTATCTGTCATCATGGTTATCCCAAAGAACTTTTATCTAATAGAGAAAGAGCTTTTTTCAGTACACTGGTTGAAAAACTTTGTAGAAAAATGGGAATATGTCATAAATTTTCCTCCCCTTATCATCCCCAAACAAATGGCTTAGTAAAACATTTCAATAGAACACTATGTAAAACCCTAGCCAAAACCAGTGAAGAAACAAACTTATGGAACAAAGTATTGTCTTCAGCTTTGTTTGCTTATAGAACTGTGAATTATGACATAACAAGTTATGAATCTTTTTATCTGCTCTATGAACACATGGCAACACTACTAATAGAAACTAATATTGAAACAATATTTTTTAAAAAAATTACAATAAAAAATTACAAAGACATTTTGCAAAGAAGACTTGGTACCATTCTTGACTCCTTAGTAGAAGCACAAATAATTGCTTTTGAAAAGATAAAACAGTTTCAAAAAAAGCTTAAGAAAAAGAAAACCTATAAAATACTTTCTTTAAGTGTTAGTGACTTGGTACTAAAATACATTTTTAACAGAGACAATGTTTATGGTAATAAATTTTCTAGCCAATAGAAAAGACTCTTTATAGTCAACAAAGTTTTGAACAATGGTTTTTATATTCTTTAAGATCAATTTGGAACAATTTTCAATTATTGTTCTGTTCATGATATACAACTCAAGAAATATTATAAATGATCTGATTGGTTGTCTGTTGTAGTAATACCGACTCAAATAATCAGCAAAAATCAAGTATAAATAAATGTATTATTCCCAAAACAGAGATATTTTTAATTGACATAAACAATTATTTTTTGAATTAAAACATTCAAAATACCTTCTATACTCTTCATGAGTATTGGATCAAAAACTATCCAAATGCTACTTTGACCATTGGAAAACAGACCACTATAACTGATAACAGTAAAATACTTACTGTTATTAGACCCAAGAAAACCACTACTAAAAGAGAAAAAATTGGTCGCAAAATAAATAAGTACTTGCTAGAAAGCATAACAGCAGCAATACTTGTACTTTCTATCACAATTGAAAAAATAATTAAGGAAATCTTGCCCATAGACAAAAACTTGTCCTATAGAAAACAACTAAAACTCTATGGTTGTTTTAGTAAAATTATAGAAAACATGAAGCTCATGAAGAAAACAACTTCTGATATACAAGTGGAAATTTTGAGCATTATATGATTAAATGTTTCAAGAGTTTTAACTATTGCAAGAAGAGCCAAAATTTTTATACAAAGATTTGGTCTCTTGAATACAAAGCTCATTTTACCTCAAGTTCTATACATCTTATCTACAAAAGACTTCAACAGACTAATTAGTTTTGAATTAGATAAAACCCTTCAAATTGATTACCTTTTAAATAGATGATGTTATGGTTGAAACTTATACTTCTTATTAATTATTACATATATTAGTCACTAATGTCATATAAATTAGTCACTTTATTTTTAGAAAGTAATCATTGATCTGATCAATAATCTGACTATTGACCTGATCATTGACTTAATTATTAACCTAGTCATTAACCTAATTATTGATCACTTTTGACAGCTATATAAGCAATAAATTTCTTAACTGTAAAAAAGCATATCAAAAATCAAGGAAATCAAATAAATAAAAATAACAACTTTCATCTCAATCTTTCTCTTATTATTAATTCTCTTTCCTTACTTTCAAGTATCCGAACATCTTGGAATAAAAAATCACTTGTTGGTTATTCTTTACCTTTTTTTTGAAACATATAATTGCAACATTTGAAGATTATTAAATAAAACGTGATTGAAGAGTACATCTAATACTTGATATTGAATTCTAAGAGCACTAACGTAAAGTATAGAATTATACCAAGTGTGATTATTTGTTGACAATATAGACTATCCCTTTATCTTCAGATTCGCCAATTATCTTTTAAAAAGTATAGTGACTGAGATATTTTATGAGACTGATCTTGCACATTGAATCCATACTTATTTAATTCGCTCATTAAAGTTGAAATCTCTTTGATTATTTCTATTATCCTACAATCCTGTTCTCTCTTGTTATCTGTTAGCTTGTTACTCCAACCTGTAACATAAAAGTAGTGCTTTCTGTGAGGTTGTCAAAATTCATTCTGTTTCCTATTGTATAAGTGATTATTCATACCTATCACAACAATCAGAAAAACACTTTGAAGCACACAACAAAAACAATCTAGACTTTATTAAACTCAATCCTTTGCTCTCCTGCTTGATTTGCTTCCTCATTGAAGATCAATCCAGTAGACAATTCCAAGATTTTTGGAACTGGTTCCTAAACAAGCATTTAGCTGAAACCTACACAGCCTATACAACTTATTACTTTGATCAAGCTTATTTTGAAAACAACTTTGAAGAAAGAAACAACAGCATTAATCAACTTTTATACTCCACAACTTTTGAACAACAGCCTCTTGATTCCAAATATCTGAATTATTAAATCCACATTTGGATTGCTGCCTATTAAACAACTGAAACTCTCTTTGAAACAAAAGAAGAAAGCTACTAAACTGCCTCTGTTTTTGACCTTTTATCAAGTGAATCAGACTCATCTATACAAACAGTTATCCCTAAACCAATGGCTAATAACCCCATGCAAGCAAACATTCTGGTCGCTCTCTAAGGTATACAAACTGCTTTAGGAAGAAGAAACAATACCCCACTACCACTATTTAGAGGTGATGCACAAAATCCAATTGAATGGTTGGATGATTTTGAGAGAGCTGTCACAGCCAACCAGTATGATGAAAAATACAAGTTCCAAATCATTGGTGGCTATCTTCAAGGCTCTTCTGCTACCTGGTTCTCACAAGAAACAGATGCTAATGCTTAACACAAAATAATCAGATAGACACCAACCAATGCTAGAAAAAAAAATATCTCTTTCACTATCCGATTTGAGACCAAGTTCAGAACCCCAATATTAATATCCAAATGGTGCATGGAATTGGAAAGAAGAACCCAAGGCCCTGGAGAAGTAGTAACTGAATATGCCAAAGTTATCAGAAAGCTAATCAAACATATAGACTTCAGAAAAAACTAGACAGAAGAGCAAAAGATCCATTCCTTCACAAAAGAATTAAAAACTAATCTATCATATGCTCTTTGGCCTCTTTTGGCTTTAAAAAACAACCCAACAATGAACATGGCTATTGAACTGGCACAAAGAATTGAAGATAACCAAAGAATGCATTTGGGATCCACACTTCCAGTTTTTGCTTCTGCTTCTGCCATGGCTCCAGCTTCACAAATGGCTGCTGCCTCTTTTGCTGTCCAAACTCAAAACCCAAATGAACAGTTAATAGATAGACTCACAGCTAATCTTGCCTGGTTACTAAAACTCTTAGTCCAAACTGTCAAAGAAAATCAACAAATCCAAAGATCCAGATTTGAACTCCGTTTTAATCCACCCCAACAACCCCTATATCAAAAACAACAAAATTATGGCCCACTTGTGTGTTACCACTGTGAATTAACTGAACATTTTTTTAGAGATTGTAACAATTTTTCTCTGCCTTTTTCAGATCCTAGAAACAATGACAATCAAAACAACAGAACTATTAACAACAATATCCCTAATCAAAGATCCAATCATGCTAACATTAATTTCTTTGAAAAAGATCTCTTAGTTGAAGCCATTGTTTATCAGCTTTTAAACTATTAAGCGCACCTCCAAAGAGTGAGAGTGTAAGCCAACCAGAAAAAAACTTCTTTTATGCTTTTAACCTAACTGATAATAATTATAATATGGATGAACTAACAATCAACATTTTTAAATCAACCAGAAAGAAAAAGAAAGCTAAAGTTGATTTTGTCTTGGACCCAAACAAAGCATCTAAATCATTTGCTAATAACAATAAGCCACCAAAGGCCAAAGTTTTCAAGAATTTTCCAAAGTTGGAATTCCCAGAAATAGTACAAAAATTTGGTCTTTATTCTGTTGTTAAAGATATCATAGAAACCCCAGCACATATTACATTTGGCCAACTAATGACCCACCCACAGTTCAGAAAAAATTTTCATAAATTATTAATATCCAAGAAAATAATACCAAAGACCAACAAACACCCACATTAAGCTGGACTTGCTGACAACAGCAATGTTACCCTTCTAATTTGCAAAACCCAAGTGGCTGGCTACTTTATTGATTTGATTCTAGACAGTAAATCATTTGTCAGTGTAATTGCCAAACACTTTCTGGAAGCCATTAGAAGAAAAATTAATAAACCTTCTACCCGGCCTATGACTAATGTACATAGTAACAAAAAGAAAGGTCTGGGTATAGCCAAAGCTGTTTCTGTTTGCATCAATGATATTAGCATTAAAACAGACATGAAAGTATCTAAAGCAAAAGAATATACTATTATTATTGGTAACAAGTTGCTTAAAAAAGCCAAAGCACTATTTGACTATAAACTTTGTGAACTAACCATCAGATGTGGTAAGAAACCCATTGTGGTTAAATGTCATCATTGGATAACTCCTCTAGTAACCAAACAAAACCAAGAAGAAAAACAATCAGATGAATCAGATAATGACAAGAACAATGATGAAAAAAACCAAGAAGAACAAGAAAAAACTGCTAAACTTGTCTATACCATCTTCACCAGCAATAACAAGCCACTGGACAATGTTAAAGCAGATAAAAAAGGAATCATAGTAAATGGCAAACTGATTTGCTGGCTCTATTATGATATCCTCAAAAGAACTTTTAACAGAAAACCTAGCAAGAAAGCCAAATACAGCTATTAGTGGCATGGTCTTTGTGCCAGATACTAGTGTGATAAACCTTTGTATTCACCAAGTGATGAATGCAAATTCTGTCTAATCTATTACAAAGATTGAGAACCAATTAGCTTAATACCTCGAGAAAAACTTAAAGAAGTACAAAAGTCCTTTGAGAATAAACCACCTGAAATTTAATCTCTAGTTATAGAACAAAAAGAACCTTCTTCTGAAGAAAAAAAAGTGGACATTGAAAATCTATTGGCTAGAAATAGCCCAGCTATTTCAAAAGAAAATGATACCTCTGAACAAACTTATGTGATACAACACATTATCACCACTAAAAAAACTCACCCCATCTATTTAAAGCCTTATTAATCTAATTGACACAATGATGAGTTTATCAAAAAAGAGATAAACAGGATAAAAGATCTTGATTTCATACAGGAAACCAAGAATGAATGGGCTTTTCCAGTTGTTGTAGTATCCAAGAAAGGTAGAATCCTATGCTTCTGTGTTGACTACCACCAACTAAATGCCATCATTGTAAGAGATATGTACTCACTCCTCAAAATTGATGCAATGCTAGATAAATTTAATAGTGCTGCTTTCTTCTCAACCATTGATTTAACTGCTAGATTCTGGCAAGTAGAGATGGATCCAGAAAGCAGAAAGAAAACTGTCTTTATTACTAAGTATGGCATCTATGAATTTACAGTCATGCTTTTTGGTCTCATTAATGCTTCTCTCACCTTTCAATGCCTAATGGATAAAGTGTTTGAATTAGTAAAAAAAAACTTTGTTCTGGTTTACTTGGACAACATAATGGTATATTCAAAAACTTGAAATAAACACCTTGAACATTTACAGAAAGTTTTTGATCTGCTCAAAAATGCTGATCTTAAGATCAATCCAATTAAATCTTTTTTTGGACGCCAATTAACTCAGTTCCTTGGTCATTTTATTATAAAAGATAGAATCTTTCCTGATCCAGCTAAATTTGAAAAAGTTCAGAACATTAGACAACTAATGAATGTTCCTGAACTATGTTTTTTCTTTGGTTTGGCCTCTTACTATTGCAAATTTATCAAAAATTTTTTTAAAATTGCCTTTTCTCTCAATCAACTACTCAGAAAAAATGTCAATTATTACTGAGACACTCATTAACAAAAAACTTTTGAAATTCTGAAGGAAAAACTTGTTACTGAACCAATTCTCAAGCAACCAGATCTGGATCAATCTTTCATTCTCCATACTGATACATCTGGCTATGGACTTAGTGCTGTTTTTTCACAAAAAGATAAAAATGGCAGAGAATATGTCATAACATATGCTAGTAGATCTCTTACACCAACAGAAAAAAACTATTCAATTACTAAACAAGAATGCTTAACAGTAGTATGGTCTACCAGTTACTGGAGTAAGTATCTTCTTGGTGTGAAGTTTTTGGTGGTAACAGATCACCAAGCTTTGGTTTGGCTGTGCAATAAAAAGAAACTAGAACACAAACAAATAACTTGCTGGATACTCCACTTGGATGAATTCGACTATGATATTCAATACTACAAAAGAGCAAATTATCAAAATGCCAATGCTCTTTCTAGACTCACCATCTAGTGACAGTACAACCTCTCAAACCAAACCAACTTAATTATTAGTAACTCTTTCATAAACAAACATGATAATGGACTTGAACAACTACTCTGCCTTAATAAAATTTTTGGGTAAAGAACAATACTCACTGAAATACACTCGAGACCAAAAAGAACATTTGTGTAAACAATTAAATTTCTATTTGATTTGTCAGAACCAGCTATATAAAAGAAATAGAAAAAATTCTGACCACCCTCAAAGAGTCATCAGATTTGAAAAAAGAGAAATTGTAATATACAACATGCATACTGATCCATTAGCTGGACATTTTGGAAAAACAAAGACAATTCAGAAAACCTTAGCTTACTATTATTGGCTTACCTTGAAAAAAAACATTGCTGAATACATTAAAATCTGTGACATCTGCCAAAGAAGAGACAAACCCAATTACAAAAAAAATATTCATCCAATCTCTGTTGGTCAACCATTTGACAGAATTGGTATAGATCTTGTTAAATCTTTAACAATAACTCCTGATGGCAACAGATACATTATTACAGTTACTGACTATCTTACAAAGTGGGTAGAAATAAGAGCCACTTCTGACTAAACAGCAGTCTCAATAGCCAATTTTATTTATGAAGATATTATCTGCCATTATGGCTGCTTCAAAAAACTTTTATCTGATAGAGGAAGAGCTTTTCTCAGTACACTAATTAAAGAACTTTGTAGAAAAATAAGAATATATTATAAACTTTCATCTCCTTATTACCCCTAAACAAATGGCCTAGTAAAATGTTTTAATAGAACACTATGTGAAACTCTAGCCAAAACCAGTAAAGAAACAAATTTATAGGACAAAGTACTGCCTTTAGCTTTGTTTGCTTATAGAACTGTAAATTATGACATAACAAGTTATAAACTTTTTTATCTGCTCTATGGATGCATAGTAACATTACCAATAGAAACTAATATTGAGACAATACTCTTTGAAGAAATCACAATAGGAAATTACAAAGACATTTTGCAAAAAAGACTTAATACCATTTTTGACTCTTTGGTAAAAGCACAAATAATTGCTTTTGAAAAGATAAAACAGTTCCAAGAAAAGCTTAAGAAAAAAAAAACTTATAAAACACTTTCTTTAAGTGTTGGTGACTTAATACTAAAATACTGCTCAGACAGAGACAATGTCTATGATGATAAATTCTCTAGCCAGTGGAAAAAACTCTTTATAGTCAACAAAGTTTTGAACAATAGTTCTTATATTCTTCAAAATTAATCTGGAACAATCTTTAATGATCATCCTGTTCATGGTACATGACTCAAGAAATATTATAAACAACCTGATTAGTTGCCTGTTGTACTAATACCGACTCAAATAATCAGCAAAAATCAAGTATAAATAAATGCATCATTCCCAAAACAGAGGTATTTTTAATCAACATAAACAATTATTTTCTGAATCAAAACATTCAAAATGTCTTCTATATTCTCCATAAATATTGGATCAAAAACTATCCAAATGCTACTTTGACCATTGGAAAACAGACCACCATAACTGATAACAGTAAAATACATATTGTTATTAGACCCAAGAAAACCACTATTAGAAGAGAAAAAATTGGTAGTAAAATGGATAAGTACATACTAGAAAGCATAACAGTAGCAATACTTGTACTTTTTATCACAATTGAAAAAATGATTAAGGAAATCTTGTCTATAAACAAAAACTTGTCCTATAAAAAACAACTAGAACTCTATGATCATCTTGGTGAAATTATAGAAAACATGAAGCTCATGAAGAAAACAACTTCTGAGATACAAGTGGAAATTTTGAGCATTATATGATTAGATTTTCCAAGAGTTTTAACTATTGCAAAAAGAGCCAAAATTCTTATATAAAGATTTAGTCTCTTGAATACAAAGCTTATTTCACTTCAAGTCTTATACACTTTATCCACAAAAGACTTCAACAGACTAGTTAGTTTTGAATTAGATAAAACTCTTCAAATAGATTACCCCATAAATAGCTTGATTTTGCTGAAGCTCAATTTCTTTGGAGAGAATGATGTTATGATTAAAACTTATATTTCTTATTAATTATTACATGTATTAGCCACTGATGTCATATAAATTAGCCACTCTATTTTTAGAAAGTAATCATTGACCTGATTAATGACCTGACCATTGACCTGATCATTGACTTAATTATTGACCTAATCAATGACTTGACCGTTAACTTGATCATTAACCTGATTATTAATTTAGTCATTAACCTGATTATTGACCACTTTTGACAGCTATATAAGCAATGAATCTCTTAGCTATAGAAAAGCATGTCAAAAATTAAGAAAATTAAATAAATAAAAATAACAACTTTCATCTCAATCTTTCTCTTATCATTAATTCTCTTTCCCTACCTTCAAGTATCCAAACATCTTGGGATAAAAAATCACTTGTTGGTTATTCCTTACCTTTTTTCTGAAACATATAATTGCAACATTTGAAGATTATTAAATAAAATATGACTAAAGAGTACATTTGATACCTGATATTGAATTTTAAGAGCACTAACATGAGGCATAGAATTATACCAGGCATGATTATTTGTTAACAATATAAACTATCTCTTTACTTTCAGATTCTCCAATTATCTTTTGAAAAGTATAGCAACTGAGATATTTTATGAGACTAATCTTACACATTAAATCCATACTTATTCAATTTGCTTATTGAAGTTGAAATTCTTTTGATTATTTCTATGACCCTACAATCTTGTTCTCCCTTGCTATTTATTAGCTTGTTACTCCAACCCATAACAATATTATCTTTGGCCAATTAATAACCAATTCACAGTTCAAAAAAAATCTTTGCAAATCCTTGATTCCTAAGAAAAAAACACCAAAAACCATTAAGTATTCTCACCAAGCTGAACTTGTTGACAACAGCAATGTTACTTCTATAATTTACAAAACCCAAGTAGCTGAATACTTTATTAATCTAATCTTAAATAGTAAATTATCTGTAAGTATTATTGCCAAACATTTCTTGGAAGCAATTGATAGAAAAATTAATAAACCCTCAACCAAATTTATAATTAATGTGTATGGTAACAAAAAAAAAAGCTTGGCATAGCCAAAGCTGTTCCTATTTACATCAATGGCATTAGTATTGAAACTAACATAGAGGTTTCTAAAGCCAAAGAATACACTATTATTGTTGACAATAAATAACTTAAAAAAGCAAAAGTCTTACTTAATTATAAACTCTGTGAACTAATCATAAGATGTAAAAAAAAAATCCATTGTGGTTAAATATTATCATTGGACAACTCTTCCAATATTTAAGCAAGATTTAGAAAAAAAACAATCAAATGAATCAGATAATAAAAAAATAAAGAAGAAAAAGAACAAAAAAAAACTGCTAAACTTGCTTACACTATTTTTACCAGCAATGGCAAGTTTTTGGACAATATTAAAACTGACAAAGAAAAAATTATTGTAAATGACAAGCTAATTTGTTGGTTATACTATAACATACTCAGAAAAATTTTTAACAAAAAGCCTGGCAAAAAAGCCAAATACAGTTATTAGTGACATGGTTTTTTGTGCCTGGTATTAGTGTAATAAGCCATTGTATTCTTCCAGTAATAAATACAAATCCTGCTTAATTTAATACAAGAATTGAAAATTTATTAGTCTAATATTCAGAGAAAAAATCAAAGAAGTACAAAAGTTCTTTGAGAATAAACTACCAAAGATAGAGTTATTAATAATAAAGCAAAAAAAACTCTTTTCAGAAAAAAAAAATAGACATTGAAAATTTGTTGGCTAGAAACAGCCCAATTATTTCAAAAGAAGATAATACTCTTGAATATACTCATGTAATACAATACATTATCACTATTAAAAAAACTTGTTCTATTTATTTGAAGCCTTATTAGTCCAATTACCATAATAATAAATTTATTAAAATTTTTATAACCACAATAAGAGCTAAGAGTAGAAAAGTTGCAAACATTACTTTTTCTATAGTAACTAATAAAGTTTTAACATGAAAAGATCTCTTTATTATTAAAACAGCTAAACAAAACATTCTGGCTACATTTCTTTTAAAAAACATTAATAAAAAGCTGTTTTTAATAGCTTCTGGTTTATTTTTTTTACCTTTGGCTGGAAGTTCTTTTCTTGTCAAAGTTTTTTAAAAAGACACACTTTGGTTAATTCCAGTATTGTTTTTATTACTTCTAAAAACCCAAAGATTTTTAATAACAGACCAGTTTTTAAGTTGGTCTTTTCTGTTCTTACCACTCTTATTATTACTACTACTACTACTACTATTATTGCTTTGCAAATAGCTGAAAAAGCCAAAAAATTTAAAAAACAGCAGTAGATTCTCACAACTGCTATAGTTATACTGAATTTTTTGTGGTTTCAGATAAGATCTCAGAAAAGATCTTCACAACAGCAGTCAGTTTTTTTTCTGATATAGATGACAACAGCAACAGCATATTTCTCAAGATAAGACAAGATTAACTACTGGCTGTATTGCTTAATGTGGTACTTTTCAGTAAATTATTACTTATTATAAAACAAAACAGTTTATCACTTTAAAAGATCTTAAAGATTGGGCTAATCAAATAGAAATAAAATTAACTGCTTTTCTTCCAGTTTCTGGCACTGCTAAAAGTGATGCTTGAGTGAATGTAAATAGTCACCAAAAGTTCTTTGGATAAGTGGCCTCCACTCTAGTGCCTGGTGCTATATTTAAGATTAAAATGGCTCTGTTTAGTTCTTTGTTTCAGTTGCTGCCTAGTTGTATTGGGCTTAAATCTGTTTTACAAGATGCTGTCAAATTGTTCTGTATAGAATTTGCATCTCAGAAAAGTCTAAATAGTGCCACTAAAGTAGCTATTGGTAATGAAGTTTTTTTAACTACTCTTAAGATTGCATGATTTTCTGATATGATCTTTGTTTTTTCTTCTTTTCTGTTAGTTGTATTTTATAATATATTTTTGGATATTTCTTTTAATAATATTAAAGCTGCTTTTGGCATTTTTAGTGTTGTCATTTTAGTCAAATTGAAGCCTACTGGTCTGTGGCAATATGTTGTAGTTCAATTTAAGAACACTTTTTCTGCTATTGCTGTTTTTACTTATTGATCTGTTCTGGTTAGAAAGAAAAGTATTAGGATTTTTTTGTTGTCAACCAAAAAAAAGTTATCAAAACTAAGTTGATTAATCTTTCTTTCGGCTGTACTGTTTTTGAAATAAGTGAGTTGGTCTCCTAAATTGGTGGCCAAACATGTTTTATTTTCTGCTCTCTTAAATTATATTAATGTTAATGCTTTGCTGTAATTACTTTTGATTTCTTAGAATCTCTGAACTTTGTTGTGTTAAAAACTGGTACTTTGCATGGTTGTCATATTTGGAAAAAAACTTCTGAATGTTGCCACTGTTACAGATATTAAGACTTGACTTATTTGGCTGTAAACTACAAAATATTACCACTTATTTTTCTCAAATTCTCTTCTAACTCTGCTAATAGTCCCAAAATATTCAAATCATTATTTACTGAAGCTAAATCTTATGCCAAGACTGCTGTTTTTGTGGTTTTTTCTGTTGCTACTGCTGTTAATATAAACTTGGCTCTTAGTATTTTCCTCAAAGCTTCAATACTTCTGTTGCCTATTGTTTTTTTTGTTTTTAATAATGCTATTGAATCTAGATTGGCTTCTCTGAAATCCCATCTTAGTGAACTTTTTTTGTTGATAAAATCTTTAGTTGAATCTGTTGACTCTTTGATTACATTGGTTATCAAATTGCTGTTTATTTTACTTACTATAGACATATTAGTAAAAAAAAGTGTGAATGGATTGTTTAAGTAAATTAATGCTGTTAGAAAAAGAAATAGTAAACCTAAAAAAAAAGTGTGAATAAGCCTGCTTGGAAAAAGTATCAAATGATGATTATATAGATAATAATAATAATAATAATAATAATAATAATTAAGATTTCTCAGTTTATGACAACATCTTTGATATTATGATGCATTTATGGAAAAATTAGCTTTCCAATATTAAATCTAATTCTAATCAGACTGCCAAATAGATAAGTAGTTTTATTAAGAATAGTTATAAGCTTGTTAGCATTATGAATAAGATGTTGTTACTAGTAGAATTTTAGCTATTAATTAGCATGAAATTACCCTTATAATTCCTATTATTAATTAACATACATTACTATTATTTTAATTATCACTTATTATTTAATCAAATTATCAAATATTATTACTCAATCAATAATCTGATTTGTACTCTAGAAATTAAGATAATCAAATTACACAATACCCTAAACCATTTAACATAGTCAAAATTTGCCAAAATTAATGAAAATTGGCTGAAATAATTAATAGTTCAGTGAAATAACTTGTAAATTCACCAAAATATATCTTTAGTTTACTCAAATTATAGCAAAGAGAAAAGTGCAAGTTCAAAGACTAGTACTACAACAAGTTGTATAAAAGAAAAGCTTCTTTCTTCAAGAAAATGTAGTTCTAGTCATGGTCATAAAATTAAAGAAAGAAAAAGTTTTTTTTGATGACTCTCCTAAAAGATAAGCTTATTTTTTTTTTGTTAATGTGTAGCCATGCCAGTTGTTTATTAGTTATGTTCACAAAATTGTGGTGCTTTCATAAAGCCAGCTTACCCAATAATACAAAAATTACAAGATGTAGTTAATTACAAACAGAGAGTCTTAACTACATACTAGTACTACCTTTGCTTTTTTTTTTTGTTAATGTGTAATTATGTCAGTTATTTATTAGTTAAGTCCACAATAATATGATAGTTTCATAAAGCTAGCTCACCCAATAATACAAAAATTACAAGATGTGGCTAACCACAGGTAGGAAGCCTTAATTACATGCTAGTACTATCTTTGCTACTTAATATATTAAACATATCTAATTTATACATCTTACTTATAATGCTAACAAGCTTATGACTATTCTTAACCATATCACTTATCCACTAGCAGTCTGATCAGGATTGAATTTGATACTAAAGAGTTGGTCTTTCCATAAATTTATCATAAGATCAAAAGTGTTATCATAAACAGAAAAATCTTTAATATTATCATTATTATCATTATTATTATCATCATCATCTATGTTGTTATTATTTGATACATCTTCCAAGCAGACCTGTTCACATTTTTTTTCAAGGTGTATCATTTTCTTCTATATCATGAAAGTAATAGCAGCAAAGTCTTTATTTTGCTTAACCAATCCAGCCACACTTTCTTTAACAAACACATTCACAGCAGGTAGAGCAGACAGCAATTTGGTAACCAAAACAACCAGCATGCCAACAGGTTCAACTAAGGATTTTATTAACAAAGACAGTTCACCAAGATGGAATTCCAAAGAAGCCAACTTAGCATTAACAGCAACATCAGAACCAAAAGAAACAACAAACAGCAGAGACATAACACTTTTGGAAGGCACCAAAATCTGAATCCATATCAACAGCAATAGCAACAAGAGGAACCACATAGGCAGCAGCTTTGGCATAAGATTTAATTCCAGCAAAGAACAACTTAAATATTTTGGGACCACCAGCAGAATTGGAAAAAATTTTGGAATAGAAAGGTGGTAACATTTTGCAGTCCACAGCCAAATAATCCAATTCTTAACATCTATAGCAGTGACAACATCCAAGAGTTTTTCACCAGATATAGCAGCCATACAAGGTACCAGTTTTTGAAACAGCAATGATCAAGAATTCCAAAGAATCAAAGGTAACCACAACAAAACATTGACATCAGTATGACTCAGAGAAGCAAGAAATGAAACAAATACAGCTACCAACTTGAGAGACTAAATTACTTATCTCAAAAGCAGTGCAGCCAAATAAAAGATTGACCAACTTAGCCTTAAAAGCATTTTTTGAAGAAATAGCATTATTTTGGTTGACAACAAAAAAAATCCTAACACTGTCTTTTCTAACTAGTACAGACCAATAAGTAAGAGCAGCAGCAACAGAAAAAGTGTCTTTGAATTAAACCACAGCATATTGTCATAAACCAGCTGGCTTCAACTTGACTGAAGTAACAACACCAAACATGTCAAGAGCAGTTTTGATGTTATCAGAAGAGATACCCAAAGGTACATTGTACAATGCAACTAACAAGAAAAGAGAAAAAACAGAGGCCACACCAGAAGACCATGCAATTTTAAGAGTGATCAAAAAAATTTCATTACTAATAGCCACTTTGGTAAAATCATTTAGACTCTCCTGAGATGCAAATTCCATATAGAACAACTTAACAGCATTTTGTGAAACTGACTTAAGCCCAATACAACTAGACAGCAACTAAAACAAAGAACCAAGCAGGACTATTTTGATCTTAAATGTAGCACTAGGTACTAGATTAGAAGCCACCCAACCAGAAAACCTTTGATGACCATTCATATTCTTCCAAGCCCTACCATTAGCAGCACCAGAAACTGGGGGAAAGACAGTTGATTCTATTTCTATCTGATCAGTCTAATCTTTGAGATTATCTGAATTGATGAACTGTTTTGCAACTGAGATTGGCAATAATCTGCTAAAGAGTACCACATTAGGCAACACAGCCAGTGGTTGATCTTGGCCCATCTTGGAAGATGTGCTGCTGCTGTTGCCATTCATATCAGGAAGAAGACTGGCTGCTGCTGTAGAGATCTTACTAAAAATCTCATCTGGAACCACAAAAGGGTTTAGTGTGACCATAGCAGTTGTGACTGCCTGCTATTGTTTTTTGGAATTTTTTGCTTTCACAGCTATTTGTGAAGCAGTAGTAGTAGAAATAGTAGTGGGAGCATAAAAAAAAAAACTCTTTCTCTCCTAATTTTCATGACCATGAATAGAGCTAAAAGTAAAAAAGTTGCAAACATTATTTTTCTTATAGTAACTAATAAAGTTTCAACATGAGAGGGTTTTTCTGTTATTAAAGCAGTTAAACAAAACATTCTGGCAACATTTTCTTTAAAAAATATTAGTAAAAAGCTGTCTTTAGTGGCTTCTGGTTCATTTTCTTCTCTTTTGGCTAGAAGTTTTTCTCCAGTCAAAGTTCCTTCAAAAAGGCACATTTGGGTTAGTTCCAGTATTGTCTCTACCATTTCAAAAAGCCCAAAGATTTTTAATAACAAACCAGTCAACAAATTGGTCTTTCCTGCTTTTACCACTCCCACTACTACTACTTCTACTACTACTGCTTCACAAATGGCTGCAAAAGCAAAAAATTCCAAAAAACAGCAGCAGATAGTTGCAACTACTATGGTCACACCAAACCCTTTTGTAGTTCCAGATGAAATCTTTGGTAAGATCTCCACAGCAGCAGCCAGTCTTCTTCTTGATATAAATGGCAACAGCAGCAGCACATCTCTCAAGATAGGCCAAAATCAACTACTGGCTGTGTTGTTAGATGTGGTACTCTCTGGCAGATCATTGCCAATTTTTGTAGCAAAACAGCTCATCAATTCAGATGACCTTAAAAATTGGACTGATCAGATAGAAATGAAATCAACTGTCTCTCCCCCAGTTTCTGGTGCTGCTAATAGTAGTGCTTGGAAAAATGTGAATGGTCATCAGAGGTTCTCTGGTTGGATGGCCTCCAATCTAGTACTTGATGCTACATTTAAGATCAAAATGGCCCTGCTTGGTTCCTTGTTTCAGTTGCTGCCTAGTTGTATTGGGCTTAAGTCAGTTTCACAAAATACTATTAAATTGTTCTGTGTAGAATTTGCATTTCAAGAGTGTCTAAATAGTGCCACCAAAGTGGTCATCAGTGATAAAGTTTTTTTGACCACTTTTAAGATTGCACAATTTTCTGGTGTGGTCTCTGTTTCTTTATTTTCCTTGTTAGTTGTACTGCATGATATACTTTTGGGTACCTCTTCTGATGACATCAAAACTGCTCTTGGCATTTTTGGTGTTGTCACTTCTATGAAGTTGAAGCCTGCAATATGCTGTGGTTAATTTTAAGGACATTTTTTCTGCTGCTGCTGCTCTCTCTAACTGGTTTGTATTGATCAGAAAAGATAATATTAGGATTTTTCCCATTACCAACTAAAAGGAGGTTATCTTCTCAAGAGATATATTCAAAGCTAAGTTGGTCAATTTTCTATTTGGCTGTACTGCCTTTGAGATAAGTAATTTGGTCTTCCAAGTTGGTAGCCATACATGTTTCATTTCTTGCTCCTCTGAATCTTATCATTATCAATACTTTGCTATGGTTATCTTTGATTCTTTGAAATCTTTAAATGTTGCTGTGTCAAAAACTGGTACCTTGTATGGTTGTCACATCTGGTGGGAAACTCCTGGATGTTGCTGCTGCTACAAGTGTCAAAACTTGAATTATTTGGCTGTAGACTGCAAGAAGTTATCTTCTCTTTCAGCCAAACTCTTTTTCACCATCTTTGGTGGCCCCAAAAATCTCAAACCTTCATTTGCTGGATTTAAATTTTATGCCAAAGCTGCTGCTTTTGTGGTTTTTTCTGGTGCTGCTGCTGCTGATATGAACTTGGATTTTGGTGGTCTTTCTAAAACTGCAACACTCAAATTGTTTGCTGTCCCTTTTGTTCCCAATTCTGCTGTTGAATCTAGGTTGGCTTCTTTAGAATCCCATCTTAGTGAACTATCTGTGTTGTTAAAATCTTTAGTTGAACCTGTTTGTGTTCTAGTTGTATTAGTTACCAAATTGCTGTCTATTTTACCTGCCATGGATGTGTTAATAAGAAAAAGTGTGGCTGAGTTGGCTAAGCAAAATAAAGACTTGGCTGTTGTTGCCATCATAATGCAGAAAAAAATAACATGCCTTGAAAAAATATGTGAACGGGTCTGCTTGGAGGATAGATCAGATGGTAATAACATGGTTGATGATATTAATGATAATAATAATGAAGATAAAAACTTTTCAGTTTATAATAATACCTTTGATATTATGATGCACTTATGGGAAGATCAGCCTTCCAGAATCAAATTCAGTCCTAATCAGACTGCTAAGTAGATGAGTGGTATGATTAAAAATAGTTATAAGCTTGTTAGCATTATGAGTAAGATGTATAAATTAGATATGTTTAATACATTAGGTAGCAAAGATAGTACTAGTGTATAGTTAGAACTTTCCACTTGTGGTTAACCACATCTTGTAATTTCTGTATTATTGGGTGAACTGGCTTTGTGAAACCACCACATTACTGTGACTTAACTAATAAACAACCAGCGTGGCTACATGTTAACATAAAAAAAAAAAAAAGTAGTAGTGAAAGTAGTGAGAGCAGGAAAGACCAAATTGTTGACTGGTCTGTTATTAAAAATTTTTGGGCTTTTTGAAGTGGTAGAGACAACACTAGAACTAACCCAAGTGTGTCTTTTAAAAAGAACTTTGACTGGAAAAAAACTACCAGCCAAAGGTGAAAAAAATAAACCAGAAGCCACTAAAGGCAGCTTATCACTAATATTTTTTAAAGGAAATATTGCCAGAACGTTTTGTCTAGCTGCTTCAATAACAGAGAAACTCTCTCATGTTGAAACTTTATTAGTTACTATAGAAAAAGTAACGTTTGCAACTTTTTTACTCTTAGCTCTATTCATAATTATGAATTTTTAGGAGAGAAAAAGTTTTTTTTTTTCTCCTGCTCTTATTTACTGGTCTGTGCTGATTTTGTTTGTTACATACACTCTATATATATCTACTAAATTCATATGTTGTAACATAGCAACAGTAGGACAAGCTTTGATCTTATTTGTAGCATATGTTTCTTCAAGTGATTTGGATAACAGGTCTTTATTCAAATCATTTGTAACTATAATTATCTCTTTGTTTTGCACAATGTCTCCCAAAAGTTTCTTGATTTCTTTAGTGACTGCTCTCTTAGTAGGCAATTTGAAAGCAAGCATGTACAGTCCTACTATGTGCACATTGATTCTACCTCTAAATTTCAACCCCAAATGTAACAGCCTCCCATAATATCCCTTAATTGTTTCTATATGGTGTATCCAACATTTTTTGACCAGTATACCAACACCAGTTCCCATTTGTTTCTCTGTGCTTAACTCCCAAAAGGCATGATATTCATTAGAGCCAAAAAATACACCTTTTTCTTTTATTGGAGTCATTTTAGTTTCTGTAACAATCATAAAGTCAAATTGTTCCTCAATAACTCAGCATAGCACCTCTTCAATTTTACCAGGATTATTAAGCCCTCTAACATTAACAGTACCAATTTTCCAAGTGTTGTTATTAAAGTATTTCTGTTCTATATTGGAATTAAATATGCTACACATTATCTGTTTCCATAGATTTAGATTCTTCAGCAGTAGAACTGTTCCAGCTACTCTGTTTTTTCATTTGCTTCAATAATTCTAGAATGGGTTTCAATGTTTTTTTGATTTTTTTGATTTCAAATTTTGGGTTGTATGCCTCTTTTTTTGCTGCTGAAATAGATTTAAATGTATTACTTTAGCTTGGTAATCTATTCTCCATCTCTTTTTTTTCTTTTAAGGTGTTACTTGGCTGTTAAGTAACTATTACTTCTTTTTTTTCTTTATTGTTACTCCAAGTTTGGCAGCAACTGCACTCAGCAGTTTTGCTATTTCATCAACCTGCTGTCTCAATTCATTAATTTCAGCCTTCCATGGTTGGTTGACTCTCTTTTTTGATCATTCTTCTCTATTGTTTACTTGTAGACCAGGTTTCTGAGTACTGTTTGAATTGGTGTTGTTCTAATTATGGGGCAGTCTAAGTGCAGCCATTTCAGCATATGATCTTTCACTAAAGGCCTTGATGTTTTCCTTTGGAACATTCTTCTTAACATACAGCTTTGCCAACCTAATATTGTTGGTAACTTTTTTGGTATTATTATGGTTGAAACTTATACTTCTTATTAATTATCACATGTATTAGCCACTAATGTCATATAAATTAGCCACTCTATTTTTAGTAAGTGATTATTGATCTGATTATTGATCTAATCATTGACCACTTCTGATAGCTATATAAGTGATGAATCTTTTAACTATAGAAAAGTATGAAAAAATTAAAGAAATAAAATAAATAAAATAACACTTTCATCTCAATTCTTCTCTTATTGCTAATTTCTCTTTTCCTACTTTCAAGTATCTGAACATCTTAAAGATAAAAGATTACTTGTTGGTTATTCCTTACCCTTTTTCTGAAATATGTAATTACAGTATTTGAAGATTATTGAATAAAATGTGACTGAAGAGCACATCAGATACTTAATATTGAATTCTAAGAGCACTGATATGAGACATAGAATTATACCAAGTGTGATCATTTGTTGACAGTACGAACTATCTCTCTACCTTTAGATTCTCTGGTTATTTTTGAAAAGTATAGCAACTAAGATATTTTATGAGACTAATCTCGCACATTGAATCCATACTTATTTAATTCACTCTTTGAAGTTGAATTTCCTTTAATTATTTCTATCACTCTACAATTCTGTTCTCCCTTGCTATCCATTAGATTGTTACTTTAATCTGTAACATAAAAGTGGTGCTCCCTGTGAGGTTGTCAAAATCCACTTTGTTTCTTATTGTATGGGTGATTATTTATACCTGCCACAACAATCAAAAGAACACTTTAAAGCACACAACAAAAATGATCTAGACTTTATTGAACCCAATCCTTTGCCTTTCTGCTTGATTTGCTTCCCCATTGAAAAACAATCTAGCAGACAATTCCAAGACTTTTGGAACTGGTTCTTGAATGAGCATTCAGCTAAAACCTACACAGCTTATACAATTTATTACTTTGACCAAGCTTATTTTGAAGATGACTTTGAAAAAAGCTATTAAACCACTCCTGTTTTTGATCTCTTTTCAAGTGAATCAGGACACTCCACACAAACAGTTACACCTGAACCAATGGTTCAAGACCCTCTACAACAAAACATTCTGATTGCCCTCCAAGGTATACAGACTGCTTTAAAAAAAAAGTAGAAATAAACTCTTTCTCTCCTAAATTTCATGACCACAAATAGAGCTAAGAGTAAAAAAGTTGCAAACATTACTTTTCTTATAGTGACTAATAAAGTTTTAATACGAGAGGGTCTCTCTGTTATTGAAGCAGCTAGACAAAACATTCTGGCAACATTTCCTTTAAAAATAATAGTAATAAGCTGCCTTTAGCAGCTTCTAGTTCATTTTCTTCACCTTTGGCTGGTAGTTTTTCTCCAGTCAAAGTTCCTTCAAAAAAACACACTCAAGTTAGTTCCAGTGTTGTCTCCACTACTTTAAAAAGCCCAAAGATTTTTAATAACAGACTAGTCAACAAGTTGGTCTTTCCTGCTCTCATCACTCCCACTATTACTTCTATTACTACTGCTTTACAAATGGCCGTGAAAGCAAAAAATTCCAAAAAACAGCAGCAGGCAGTCACAACTGCTATGGTCACACCAAACCCCTTTGTAGTTTCAGATGAGATCTTCAGTAAGATCTCCACAGCAGCAGCCAGCCCTCTTCCTGATATGGATGGCAACAGCAGTGGCACATCTCCCAAGATGGGCCAAGATCAACCACTGGCTGTGTTGCTTAATGTGGTATTTTCCAGCAGATCATCGCCAATTTCAGTAAAAAAACAGTCCATCAATCCAGATGATCTCAAAGATTGGGCTGATCAAATGGAAATGGAATCAACTGTTCCTTCCCTAGTTTCTGGTGCTGCTGATGGTGATGCTTGGGAAAATGTGAATGGTCATCAGAGGTTCTTTGGTTGGGTGGCCTCCAATCTAGTATCTGGAGCTACATTCAAGATCAAAATGGCCCTGCTTGGTTCTTTGTTTCAGTTACTGCCTGTTTGTATTGGGCTTAAGTCAGTTTTACGAAATGCTATTAAGTTGTTCTGTATGGAATTTGCATCTTAGGAGTGTCTAAATAATGCCACCAAAGTGGCCATCAGTGATGAGGTGTTTTTGACCACTCTTAAGATTGCATGGTCTTCTGGTGTGGCCTCTGTTTCTTCCCCTTCTTTGTCAGTTGCACTGTGCAACATACCTTTGGGTATCTCTTCTGATGACATCAAAACTGCTCTTGGCATTTTTGGTGTTGTCACTTCTATGAAGTTGAAGCCTGCAATATGCTGTGGTTAATTTTAAGAACATTTCTTCTGCTGCTGCTGCTCTCTCTAACTAGTCTGTATTGGTCAGAAAAGATAGTGTTAGGATTCTTCCTGTTGCCAACCAAAAGGAGGTTATTTTCTCAAGAAATGTATTCAAAACTAAGTTGGTCAATCTTTCATTTGGCTGTACTGCCTTTGAGATAAGTAATTTGGTCACCCAAGTTGGTGGCCGTATGTGTTCATTCTTTGCTTCCCTGAATCTTATCGATGTCAACACTTTGCTGTAATTACCTTTGATTCTTTGGAATCTCTAAATGTTGCTGTGTTAAAAACTGGTACCTTGTGTGGTTGTTGCATTTGGTGGGAAACTCCTGGGTGTTGCTACTGTTACAGATGTCAAGACTTGGATCATTTGGCCATGGACTGCAAGAAGTTGCCTCTTTCCACACCCAAACTCTACTTTAATACTTTTGGTGGCCCCAAAATTTTCAAACCTTCATTTGCTGAATCTAAATTTTATGCCAAAGCTGCTGCTTTTGTGGTTTCTCCTGGTGCTGCTGCTGCTAATATGAACTTGGATCTTGGTGGTCCTTCCAAAACTACACCACTTATGGTGCCTGCTATATCTTCTGTTTCTAAGTCTGCTGTTGAATCTAGGTTGGCTTCCTTGGAATCCCATCTTAGTGAACTCTCTGTGTTGATAAAATCCTTAGTTGAATTTGTTGGTGCTCTTGTTACATTGGTTACTAAACTGCTGTCTATTCCAACTGCCATGGATGTGTCAGTTAAGAAATGTGTGAATGGTTTGGCTAAGCAAAATAAAGGCTTGGCTGTTGTTGTTTCTGTGATGCAGAGAAGCATTACACACCTTGAGAAAAGATGTAAACAGGCTGGCTTGGAGGATGGATCAGATGTTGATGACATGGTTGATAATAATGATGATGATGATAAAAATTTTTCAGTTTATGATAATACCTTTGATGTTATGATGTATCTATGAGAAGATTAGCCTTCTAGTATCAAATCCAGTCCTGATCAAACTGCTAAGTGGATGAGTAGTATGGTTAAGAATAGTCATGAGCTTGTTAGCATTATGGGTAAAATGTATGAATTAGAAATGTTTGATACATTAAGTAGCAAAGGTAGTATTAGCATGTAGTTAGGGCTTTCCACTAAGTAGTTAGCTGCATCTTGTAAACTTTGTATTATTGGGTAAGCTGGCTTTATGAAAGTGCCAACTTTATTGTTAGACAAAACTAATAAACAATCAGTGTGGCTACATGTTAACATAAAAAAAAAATACAGACTGCTTTAGGGCGAAGAAACAACACCTCATTACTATTATTCAGAGGTAATGTTCAAGATCCAATTGAATGGTTGGATGATTTTGAAAGAGCTGCCACAGCAAACCAATATGATAATGAATACAAGTTCCAAATTGTTGGTGGCTACATCCAAGGCTCTCCTGCTACTTGGTTCTCACAAGAAACCAATGCTAATGCTCAGCAAAGAATCATTAAATGGGCACTGACAAATGCTGGAGAAGACAACACCTCTTTTACTACCCAGTTTGAAACTAAATTTAGAACTCCCATCTTAATCTCAAAATGGCATATGGAATTAGAAAGAAGAACTCAAGACTCTGGTGAGGTTGTGACAGAATATGCCAAAGCAATAAGAAAACTTATTAAATGGGTAGACTCTGGAAGAAATTGGACAGAAAAGCAGAAAATACATTCCTTTACAAAAGGACTGAGAACTGATTTATCATATGCTCTTTGGCCCCTTCTGGCCTTGAAAGATAATCCCACAATGGACATGGCCATTGAACTTGCTCAGAAAATAGAAGACAATTAAAAGATGCATCTAGGATCCACATTTCCAGTTTTTGCTCCTGTTCCTGTTATGGCTTCTGCTCCCCAAATGGCTGCTACCTCTTTTACTGCCCAAACTCAAGACTCAAATGAACAGTTAATAGATAGACTTATAGCTAATCTTGCCTGGCTATTAGAACCATTGGCCCAAACAGTTAGAAAGAATCAACAATCCTAAAAACCCAGATTTGAACTTCATTTCAATTAGCCCCAATAACCACCATATCAAAGACAGCAAAATCATGGCCCACCTGTGTGCTATTGTTGTGGACTAACTGAACACTTCTCAAGAAACTGCAACAATCCTCCATTGCTCTCTCCAGCTTCTAGAAACAATGACAATCAAAACAACAGAACCATTAACAATAATGTTCCCAACCAAAGAACCAATCATCTCAACATCAATTTTTTTGGATAGGATCTCCTAGTTAAAGCCACTGTTTATCAGCTTTTAAACTGGTAGGCACACCTCCAAAGGATGAGAGTGCAAGCCAACCAGAAAAAACCTCTTTTATGCTTTTAACCTAACTGATGATGATCATGATATAGATAAACTAGCAATCAACATCTCTGAATCAACCAAAAAGAAGAAGAAAGCCAAGGTTGATTTCGTCTTGGACCCAAACAAAGCATCCAAATCATCTGCTGATAACAATGAGCCACCAAAGGCTAAGGTTTTTAAAAATCCTCCAAAGTTAGAACCCCCAAAAATTGTACAAAAATCTGGACCCTATTCTGTTGTTAAAGATCTCATGGAAACCCCCAGCACCAACAAATGCCCTCACCAAGCTGGACTTGTTGATAACAGCAATGTCACCCCTCTGATTTGTAAAGCCCAAGTGGCTGGTTACTTTATTAATCTGATTCTAGATAGTAGATCATCTGTTAGTGTAATTGCCAAACATTTTCTTGAAGCAATTGGCAGAAAGATTGATGAGCCTTCCACAAGACCAATGACTAATGTACATGGTAACAAGAAGAAAGGCCTGGACATAGCCAAAGCTATTTCTGTTCGCATCAATGGTATTAGCATTGAAACAGATATGGAAGTATCTGAAACAAAAAAGTACACCATTATTGTTGGTAATGAATGGCTTAAAAAAGCCAAAGCATTACTTGACTATGAACTTTGTGAGCTAACCATCAGATGTGGTGAGAAACCCATTGTGGTTAAATGCTGACATTAGACAACTCCTCCAGTACCCAAGCAGAATCAAGAAGAAGAACAATCAGATGAATCAGATAATAATAAGAGCAATAAAAAAGAAGATCAAGAACCAGAAGAAACAAAACAAAAACTCTTTCTCTCCTAAATTTCATGACCACGAATAGAGCTAAGAGTAAAAAAGTTGCAAATGTTACTTTTCCTATAGTAACTAATAAAGTTTCAACACGAGAGGGTTTTTCTGTTATTGAAGCAGCTAGACAAAACATTTTGGCAACATTTTTTTTAAAAAATAATAGTAATAAGCTGCCTTTAACGGCTTCTGGTTCATTTTCTTCACTTTTGGCTGGTAGTTTTTCCTCAGTCAAAGTTTCTTCAAAAAGACACACTTGGGTTAGTCCCAGTGTTGTCTCCACTACTTCAAAAAGCCCAAAGATTTTTAATAACAGGCCAGTCAACAAGTTGGTCTTTCCTGCTCTCACCACTCTCACTACTACTTTACAAATGGCCATGAAAGCCAAAAATTCCAAAAAACAGCAGTAGGCAGTCGCAACTGCTATGGTCACACCAAACTCCTTTGTAGTTCCAGATGAGATCTTTGGTAAGATCTCCACAGCAGCAGCCAGCCCTATTCCTGATATGGATGGCAACAGCAGCGGCACATCTCTCAAGATGGGCCAAGATCAACCACTGGCTGTGTTGCCTGATGTGGTACTCTTCGGCAGATTATCACCAATCCTAGTAACAAAACAGTCCATCAATCCAGATGATCTCAAAGATTGGGCTGATCAAATGGAAATGGAATCAACTGTCACCCCCCCCCCCAGTTTCTGGTGCATCTGATGCTGGTGCTTGGGTGAATGTGAGTGGACGTCAAAGGTTCTCTGGTTGGGTGGCCTCCAATCTTGTACCTGGTACTACGTTTAAGATCAAGATGGCTTTGCTTAGTTCTTTGTTTCAGTTGCTGCCTGGTTGTATTGGGCTTAAATCTGTTTTACAAGATGCTGTCAAGTTGTTCTGTGTGGAATTTGCATCTCAGGAGTATCTAAATGGTGCTACCAAAGTGGCCATTGGTGATGAGGTTTTTTTGACCACTCTTAAGATTGTACAGTCTTTAGGAGTGACCTCTGTTTCTTCCTCTTCTTTGTCAGTTGCACTGCGTGATGTACCTTTGGGTACCTCTTCTGATAACATTAAATTGGCTCTTGGCATTTTTGGTGTTGTCACTTCTGTTAAGTTGAAGTCTGCTGGCTTATGGCAATATGCTGTGGTTAACTTTAAGGACATTTTTTCTGCTGCTGCTGCTCTCTCTAACTGGTCTGTGTTGGTCAGAAAAGATAGTGTTAGGATTTTTCCTATTGCCAACCAAAAGGAGGTTATCTTCTCAAGAGATGCTTTCAAAGCTAAGCTGGTTAATCTTCTATTTGGCTGCACTGCATTTGAGATAAGTGATCTGGTCTCCCAAGTTGGTAGCCATACATGCTTTATTCCCCACTTCCCTGATTCTTATCAATGTTAATGCTTTGCTGTGGTCACCTTTGATTCCTTGGAATCTTTAAATGCTGCTGTTTCAAAAACCAGTACCTTACATGGCTGTTACATCTGGTGGGAAACTCCTGGATGTTGTTGCTGCTATAAATGTCAAAATTTAGATCATTTGGCTGTGGACTGCAAGGTGTTGTCACCTCTCCCTCCCAAACTCTCTTCTAATTATGCTGGTGGTCCCATCATTTTCAAGTCATCCCACATTGGAGCTAAATCTTATGCCAAAGCTGCCACCTCTGTGGTTCCTCCTGTTGCTGCTGCTGCTGCTAATACGGGTCTGGCTTTCAGTACCTCTCCCAAGGTTGTGGTGCTGCTGTTGCCAGTTGCCTCCTCTGGTTTAGATCTTGCTGTTAATGCTAGATTGGCTTCTCTGGAAACCCAACTTAGTAAACTGTCTTTGTTGATCAAATCTATAGTTGAGCCTGTGGGTTCTTTGGTTGCATTAGTTACTATGTTATTGTCTACTCCACCAGTTATGGCTGAGGCAATGAAGAAAAGTGTGATCGGATTGGGAAACCAAATTAAGGCTGTTCATGCTGTGGCTTCTGTGCTGCAAAAAGAAGTGAGGGCCCTCAAGTTGAGGAGTAGGAAAGTACAATATAACATATCTGATGATAAAAACATGGATGATGATGATAATAATAATGATGATGATGATGGTGATGCTAAAGATTTTTTGGTCTATGATGATATATTTGATGCGATGATGGAGTTATGAGATGTTCAATCCTCTAATATCAACTCTGATCCAGATCAGACGGCTAAGTGGATGAGCAGTCTTGTTAAGAATAGTCATGAACTGGTATGTATTATGGGTAAAATGTATGAATTAGATATGTTTAATACATTAGGTAGCAAAGGTAGTACTAGCATATAGTTAGGGCTTTCCATTTGTGATTAACCACATCTTGTAATATGTATTATTGGGTGAGCTGGCTTTATGAAACCACCACATTACTGTGGACTAACTAATAAACAACTGGTGTGGCTACACGTTAACAAAAAAAAAAAAAAAAAAAACAGAAGAAACTGCTGAACTCACTTATACCATCTTCACCAGCAATAACAAGCCACTGGACAATGTTAAAGCTGACAAAAAAGGAATTATGGTAAATGGCAAACTGGTCTGCTGGCCCTACTATGATATTCTCAGAAGAATCTTTGACAAAAAACCTAGCAAAAAAGCAAAATACAGTTATTGATGACATGGCCCTTGTGCATGGTGCTGGTGTAATAAACTTTTGTATTCACCAAGTGATGAATGCAAATCCTGCCTAATCTACTACAAAAATTGGAAACCAATTAGCTTGATACCTTGAGAATGAACCACCTAAAATCCAATTACTAGTTGTAAAACAAAGAGAACCTTCTCTTGAAGAAAGAAAAATGGACATTGAAAATATGTTGGCTAGAAATAGCCCAGTTATCTCAAAAGAAGATGATGCCCCTGGACAAACCCATGTGATACAACACACCATCACTACCAAAGAAACTCACCCCATCTATTTGAAGCCTTATCAATCCAATTGACACAATGATGAGTTTATTAAGAAAGAAATAAACCAGATAAAAGATCTTGGATTCATACAAGAAACCAAGAGTGAATGGGATTTCTCAATTGTAGTGGTATCCAAGAAAGATGGAACCCTATGCTTCTGTGTTGACTACTGCCAATTAAATAGCCACTTCCCAAAATTGATGCAATGCTAGATAAATTCAATGGTGCTGCTTTCTTCTCAACCATTGATTTAACTGCTGGATTCTGGCAAGTAGAGATGGATCCAGAAAGCAGAAAGAAAACTGCCTTTATTACCAAGTATGGCACCTATGAATTCACAGTCATGCCTTTTGGTCTCACCAATGCTCCTCTCATCTTTCAACGCCTAATGGATAAAGTGTTTGAATCAGTAAAAGAAAACTTTGTTCTGGTTTACTTGGACGACATAATAGTATATTCAAAAACCTGGGATGAACACCTTGAACATTTACAGAAGGTTTTTGACCTGCTAAAAAATGCTGGCCTTAAGATCAACCCAATCAAATCTTTTTTTGGACGCCAATCCATTCAATTCCTTGGTCATTTTATTACAAAAGATGGAATCTTTCCTGACCCAGCTAAAGTTAAAAAAGTTCAAAACATTAGACAACCAATGAATGTTTCTGAACTACATTTTTTTCTTGGTTTGGTCTCTTACTATTGCAAATTTATCAAGGATTTCTTCAAAATTGCCTTTTTCCTCAATCAGCTACTCAAGAAAAATGTCAATTATTACTGGGGCACTCATTAACAAAAAGCTTTTGAATTTTTGAAGGAAAAACTTGTTACTGAACCAATTCTCAAACAACCAAATCTGGACCAATCTTTTATTCTCCACACTGATGCATCTGGCTATAGACTTGGTACTGTCCTTTTACAAAAAGATGAAAATGGCAGAGAACATGCCATAGCATATGCCAGTAGATCCCTTACACCAGCAGAAAAGAACTAATTAGTTACTAAACAAGAATGTTTAGCAGTAGTTTGGGCTACCAACTACTGGGATCAATATCTTCTTGGTGCAAAATTCTTAGTGGTAATAGATCATCAAGCCTTGGTTTGGCTGTACAATAAAAAGAAGCTAGAACACAAAAGAATAACTTGCTAGATACTTCACTTGGATGAATTCGACTATGATATTCAACACTACAAAGGAACAAATCATCAAAATGCTGATGCTCTATCTAGACTTACCATCCAGTGACAGTACAACCTCTTAAACCAAACCAACTTAATTATTAGTAACTCCTTTACAAACAAACATGATAATGGACTTGGACAACGACTCTGCCTTAATGGAATTTTTGGGTAAAGAACAATACTTACTGGAATACACTCGACAGCAAAGAGAACATTTGCACAAACAATCAAATTTCTATTTGATTCACCAGAACCAGCTATATAAAAGAAATAGAAAAGACCCTGACCGCCCCCAGAGAGTCATCAGATTTGAAGAAAGAGAAATTGTAATATACAACATGCACACTGATCCATTAGCTAAACACTTTGGAAAAACAAAGACATTCAGAAAACTTTAGCTTACTATTATTGGCCTATCTTGAGAAAAGACATTGCTAAATACACCAAAACCTGTAACATCTGCCAAAGAAGAGGCAAACCCAATCACAAAGAAGATATCCATCCAATCTCTATTAGTCAACCATTTGACAGAATTGGTATAGATGTTGTTGGACTTTTAACAATAACTCCTGATGGCAACAGATATATTATCACAGCTACCAACTATCTTACAAAGTAAGTAGAAGCAAGAGCCACCTCAGACCAAACAGCAGTCTCAATAGCCAATTTTATTTATGAAGATATCATCTGCCATTATGGCTGCCCCAAAGAACTTTTATCTGATAGAGGAAAAGCTTTTCTCAGTACACTGGTTGAAGAACTTTGTAGAAAAATGGGAATACATCATAAACTTTCCTCCCCTTATCACCCCTAAACAAATGGTCTAGTAGAACGTTTCAATAGAACACTGTGTGAAACCCTAGCCAAAACCAGTGAAAAAACAAACTTATGAGACAAAGTACTGACTTCAGCTTTGTTTGCTTATAAAACTGTAAATTATGACATAACAAGTTATGAACCTTTTTATCTGTTCTATGGATGCATGGCAATACTACCAATAGAAACTGATATTAAAACAATACCCTTTGAAGAGATTACAATAGGAAATTAGAAAGACATTTTGCAAAGAAGACTTGGTACTATTCTTAACTCCTTGGTAAAAACATGAATAATTGCTTTTGAAAAAATAAAACAGTTCCAAGAAAAGCTTAAGAAAAAGAAAACCTATAAAACACTTTCTTTAAGTGTTGGTAACTTAGTTTTAGAATACCATTTTGACAGAGACAATGTTTATAGTGATAAATTTTCTAGCCAGTGGAAAAGACCCTTTATAGTTAACAAAGTTTTGAACAATGGTTCTTATATTCTTCAAGATCAATCTGGAACAATCTTCAATGATCATTCTGTTCATGATACACGACTCAAGAAATACCATAAACAACCTGATTGGCTGCCTGTTGTGGTAATACTGATTCAAATGATCAGCAAAAATCAAGTATAAATAAATGCACTATTCCCAAAACAGAGGTATCTTCAATCGACATGAACAATTATTTTCTAGATCAAAACATTCAAAACGTTTTCTATACTTTTCATGAGTATTGGATCAAAAACTATCCAAATGCTACTCTGACCATTAGAAAACAAACCATCATAACTGATAACAGTGGAACACATACTGTTATTAGACCAAAGAAAATCACTACCAGAAGAGAAAGAATTGGTAGTAAAATGGACAAATATCTGTTGGAAAGTATAACAGCAGCTATACTCCTACCTTCCAACACAATTGGAAAAACACTTATCCATAGACAAAAACTTGTCATATGGAAGACAATTAAAACTCTATGGTCGTCTTGGTGAAATCATAGAGGATATGAAACTCATGAAGAAAACAAATTCAGAAATACAGGCAGAAATTTTGGGCATTATATGGTTAGATGTTCCAAGAGTTTTAACTATTGCTAAAAGAGTCAAAACTCTAATACAAAGATTTGGTCTCTTGAATACAAAACTCATTTTGCCTCAAGTGTTATATATCTTATTGACAAAAGACTTCAACAAACTAGTTAGCTTTAAGTTAGATAAAACTTTTCCAATAGATTATACCATAAATAGCTTAATTTCGCCAGAGCTCAATCTCTTTGAAGAGGATGATGTTATGGTTGAAACTTATACTTCTTATTAATTATCACATGTATTAGCCACTGATGTCATATAAATAAGCCATTCTATTTTTAGTAAGTAATCATTGACCTGATTAATGACCTAACTGTTGAACTGATCATTGACCACTTTTGACAACTATATAAGCAATGAATCTCTTAGCTGTAGAAAAGCATGTTCAAAATAATCAAGAATAAATAAAATAACAACTTACATCTCAATCCTTCTCTTATTGCTAATTTCCCTTTCCCTACTTTCAAGTATCTGAACATCTTAAAGATAAAAGAAACATGTAATTGCAGCATTTGAAGATTATTGAATAAAATGTGACTGAAGAGTACATCTGATACTTGATATTGAATTCTAAGAGCACTGACATGAGCCATAGAATTATACCAAGTGTGATCATTTGTTGACAGTATGGACTATCCCTCTACCTTCAGATTCCCTGGTTATCTTTGAAAAGTATAGTGACTGAAATATTTTATGAGACTGATCTCGCACATTGAATCAATTTGCTCTTTGAAGTTGAATTCCCTTTGATTATTTCTATTATCCTACAATCCTGTTCTCTCTTGCTATCTGTTAGCTTGTTACTGCGACTCATAACAGTATCTTCTTCTTTTTTTTTATGCAGGGTTGGACATTTTGAGACCAAATGTCCCATCTGATAACAGAAGTGGTACTCTTTAGCATCAGTAGGCACCCAGTGGACCAGTGTGTCACCAATTACCAAGGGCTTTTTGGTGGCATTGTTGCAGCTAGCTTTACTGTTAAATCTTATATAAGCACAGCCCATCCTTGTATAATTTTTGCTAGTTTTTGGAATGAAGCAAGATCAGGCTTTGATTTGATCCAGAGTGGTGCTCAAGTAGTGAGCAGTACAGTTTTGTGGTAGGCCCACCAATTTAGCTTCCCAGGCTTTTCTCTGCTTAATGATCTTTTGAGTTCCAATCATTGGGTAAATTCTGACTACATCTTTTCTGACCATGGTCAACCATTGGTTTACAGCTCTGGTTGTTGTTATATTCAATCACTGCTGATTGCCATTTGCCAGCTACTTTGATTTGGATTTTTTTGACTTTTCCAAATTTTTTTATGGCAGCTCTCACCTCTTTGTCTGAGATGCCCAAGGGGATATCTCTTACCAGGACTTTTCTTTGACCAGCCATTTGGTTGTTGACACCATCAGTAGCCATCAAAAATGATTCTATTTCTTTATTTGCCAGGATTTCTCTGGCTTGGTCTCTTCCAGCCACTTGGGAAAAATCAACTCTGATTTCTTGGTTTCTAGTTATTACAGCTCCCAAGAGGTAACTAACATCTTCCAAGAGATTATAAATCCACCCCACTTTCTTTTCCATGATTTTTTTTGGTATGTCCAATGCTTGCACAAAAAGTACATGCCTCTTGGTCCCATGGACTACTGTTCTTCAGCCTTTTTCATGGTTTGCTTCCACAAGCATGGGTTTTTTGCCAAGTAATTTACTACTGTATTGTTCTGGACTTGGACTAGCCATTCTGCTTGATAGGCTTAATTCAGAGTCTTTTATGTCTTCTACAGCATTATTCAGATTAGACTTATCTTTGTTTGTGTCAAATGGATTGTCCATTTGCTTTTTATTCTCTATCACAAAATTTCTTCTGTTGATCTTGTCCAAAATATCAGAATTGCATTTTCTCAAAGCCACTTCTATTTGTGCAGCTCTTTCCCTGTCTTCTTTAGGTGTTTTGGATGGTTTATCTATTTTTCTCAGGGACTTTAAGACTCCCTTTTCACTAGTCTAAGCTTCTATTTGAAATTTGTTGCTGTTTCCACTTTTGTTAAACATTAGTTGCAAGACAAAGCTATTGGTTTAAACAGATGTGTTTTTAGGTAGGTCTTCTTTAGTTATTTGATTGAATTTCTCAGTTAGCCCTTTTACACTAATTCTTTCAATGTGTCTGTATTTTTTGTTGGCCTTTTTCTCTAATCTGTTAGCTGTTATTGGAGAAAAGTCTGTCACTCTCCTATGTAGAGCTGTTTTTTTCGATGTGTTGGCTATTCTAAAGGGTGTATTGTCTCCACTACTTGTGTTCACACTTCCAAATAGTCTATTGGTAGTTTCAAATCTAAATGGAAGTGTAATAGGTCTTGTAGTTTCTACAGTTGTTGAATTCCATGGATTAGTGTTAATGTTTTCTCTTTCAACAGTGGAAGTTATGTTTCCCTCTACTTGGTATTCACTGTCAATAGTCTCTACACTTGTACTTCTTTGCCTGACTGGTGTCACTTTACTGTTAACATTGTTATTAGACACTTTTAAGTCTGTTGTGATAATAATAATAATTTATTATAATTAAAGGTTTCTTTGCAAAAACTTATTTTTCAAATTTGAGGCATAGTAAATTGTGTGGTAGCAGTCAAAGAGAGAAAAAAAGTTTTTTTTTTGTGGTTAGGGTATATAATACTTGAGGCAAAATGAGTTTTGTATTCAAGAAACCAAATCTTTGTATTAGAGTTTTGGCTCTTTTAAAAATAGTTAAAACTCTTAAGACATCTAACCTTATAATACCCAAAATTTTTGTCTGTATCTCTGAAGCTGTTTTTTTCATGAGTTTCATATTCTCTATGATTTTTCTAAAGTGACCATAGAGTTCTAATTGCCTTCTATATGACAAGTTTTTGTCTATGGTTAAGATTTTTTAGAGTGTTTTTCCAATTGTGCTGGAAGGTGGGAGTATAGCTACTATTATACTTTCCAACAGATATTTATTCATTTTGCTACCAATTCTTTCTCTTCTGGTAGTAGTTTTCTTTAGTCTAATAACAGTATGTGTTCCACTGTTATCGGTTATGGTGGTTTGTTTTCCAATGGTCAGAATAGCATTTAGATAGTTTTTGATCCAATACTCATGAAGAGTATAGAAGGCATTTTGAATGTTTTGATCCAAAAAATAATTGTTCATGTCAATTGAAGATACCTCTGTTTTGGGAATGGTGCATTTATTTATACTTGATTTTTGTTGATCATTTGGGTCAGTATTACCACAACAGACAGCCAATCAGATTATTTATGATATTTCTTAAGTCATGTACTATAAACAGGGCGATCATTGAAGATTGTTCTGGATTGATCTTGAAGAATATAAGAACCATTGTTCAAAACTTTGTTGACTATAAAAAATCCTTTCCACTTGCTAAAAAATTTATCATCATAAACATTGTCTTTATCAAAATAGTATTCTAGTACCAAGTTACCAACACTTAAAGAAAGTGTTTTATAGGTTTTCTTTCTTTTAAGCTTTTCTTGGAACTGTTTTAACTTTTTAAAAGCAATTATTTATGCTTCTACCAAGGAGTCAAAAATGGTACCAAGTCTTTTTTGCAAAATGTCTTTGTAATTTTCTATTGTGATTTCTTTAAAGGGTATTGTTTCAATATCAGTTTCTATTAGTAGTGTTGCCATGCATCCATAGAGCAGATAAAAAGGTTCATAACTTGTTATGTCATGATTCACAGTTCTATAAGCAAACAAAGCTGAAGTCAGTACTTTGTTCCATAAGTTTGTTTCTTCACTGGTTTTGGCTAGAGTTTCACATAGTGTTTTATTGAAACGTTTCACTAGGCCATTTGTTTGGGGGTGATAAGGGGAGGAAAGTTTATAATGTATTCCCATTTTTCTACAAAGTTCTTCAACCAGTGTACTGAGAAAAGCTCTTCCTCTATCAGATAAAAGTTCTTTGGGGCAGCCATGATGGCAGATGATATCTTCATAAATGAAATTGGCTATTGAGACTGCTGTTTGGTCTGGGGTGGCTCTTGCTTCTACTCACTTTGTAAGATAGTTGGTAGCTGTGATAATATATCTGTTGCTATCAGGAGTTATTGTTAAAAGTCTAACAACATCTATACCAATTCTGTCAAATGGTTGACTAATAGAGATTGGATGGATATCTTCTTTGCAATTGGGTTTGCCTCTTCTTTGGCAGATGTTACAGGTTTTGATGTATTCAGCAATGTCTTTTCTCAAGGTAGGCCAATAATAGTGAGCTAAAGTTTTCTGAATTGTTTTTGTTTTTCCAAAGTGTCTAGCTAATGGGTCAATGTGCATGTTGTATATTACAATTTCTCTTTCTTCAAATCTGATGACTCTCTGGGGGCGGTCAGGGTCTTTTCTATTTCTTTTATATAGCTGGTTCTGGTGAATCAAATAGAAATTTGATTGTTTGTGCAAATGTTTTCTTTGCTGTCGAGTGTATTCCAGTGAGTATTGTTCTTTACCCAAAAATTCCATTAAGGCAGAGTAATTGTCTAAGTCTATTATCATGTTTGTTTGTAAAGAAGTTACTAATAATTAAGTTGGTTTGGTTTGAGAAATTGTACTATCACTAGATGGTAAGTCTAGAGAAAGCATCAGCATTTTGATGATTTGCTCCTTTGTGGTGTTGAATATTATAGTCAAATTCATCCAAGTAGAGTATCCACCAAGTTATTTGTTTGTGTTCCAGCTTCTTTTTATTGCACAGCCAAACCAAGGCTTGATGATCTGTTACCATTAAAAATTTTGCACCAAGAAGATATTGATCCCAGTAGTTAGTAGTCAAAACTACTGCTAAACATTCTTGTTCAGTAACTGAATAGTTCTTTTCTGCTGGTGTGAGAGATCTACTGGCATATGCTATGGCATGTTCTCTGCCATTTTCATTTTTCTGTGAAAGGACAGCACCAAGTCTATAGCCAAATGTATCAGTGTGGAAGATAAAAGGTTGGTCCAAATCAGGTTGTTTGAGAATTGGTTCAGTAACAAGTTTTTCCTTCAGAATTTTAAAAGTTTTTTGTTGATGAGTGCTCCAGTGGTAATTGACATTTTTCCTGAGTAGCTGATTGAGAAGAAAGGCAATTTTGGAGAAATTCTTAATAAATTTGTGATAGTAAGAGGCCAAACCAAAGAAAGAGTGTAGTTCAGAAACATTTATTGGTTGTCTAATGTTTTAAACTTTTTTAACTTTAGCTGAGTCAGGGAAGATTCCATCTTTTGTAATAAAATGACCAAGAAATTGAATGGATTGGCATCCAAAAAAAGATTTAATTGGGTTGATCTTAAGGCCAGCATTTTTTAGCAGGTCAAAAACCTTCTGTAAATGTTCAAGGTGTTTATCCCAGGTTTTTGAATATACTATTATGTCGTCCAAGTAAACCAGAACAAAGTTTTTTTTTACAGATTCAAACACTTTATTCATTAGGCATTGAAAGGTGGGAGAAGCATTGGTGAGACCAAAAGGCATGACTGTGAATTCATAGGTGCCATACTTGGTAATAAAGGCAGTTTTCTTTCTGCTTTCTGGATCCATCTCTACTTGCCAAAATTCAGCAGTTAAATCAATGGTTGAGAAGAAAGCATTGCATCAATTTTGGGAAGTGGATACATGTCTTTTTTTTTTGTTAACGTGTAGCCATGCCGGTTATTTATTAGTTATTCCACAGTAATGTGGCAGTTTCATAAAGCCAGCTCACCCAATATTACATATTACAAGATGCAGCTAACCACAAGTGGAAAGCCCTAACTACACACTAGTACTACCTTTGCTATCTTACCCATAATGCATACAAGTTTGTGACTACTCTTAACAAGACTGCTCATCCACTTAGCAGTCTGATCTGGATCGGACTTGATATTAAAGGATTGAACCTCTCATAACTCCATCATCACATCAAATATATCATCATAGACTGAAAAATCTTTAGCATCACCATTATCATCATCATCATCATCATCATCATCATCCATGTCTTTATTATCAGATATGTTATATTGTACCTTCCTACTTCTCAACTTGAGGGCCTCCACTTCCTTTTGCAGCACAGAAGCCACAGCACAAACAGCCTTAATTTGGTTTCCCAATCCAATCACACTTTTCTTCATTGCCTCAGCCATAACTGGTGGAGTAGACAATAACGTAGTAACTAATGCAACCAAAGAACCCACAGGCTCAACTATAGATTTAATCAACAAAGACAGTTCACTAAGTTGGGTTTCCAGAGAAGCCAATCTAGAATTAACAGCAACATCTAAACCAGAAAAGGCAACCAGCAACAGCGGCACCACAATCTTGGGGGAGGTACTGAAAGCCAGACCCGTATCAGCAGCAGCAGCAACAGGAGGAACCACAGAAGTGGCAGCTTTGGCATAAGATTTAGCTCCAACGTGGGATGACTTGAAAATGATGGGACCACCAGCATAATTAGAAGAGAGTTTGGGAGAGAGAGGTGGCAACACCTTGCAGTCCACAGCCAAATGATCTAAACTTTGACATCTATAGCAGCGACGACATCCAAGAGTTTCCCACCAGATGCAGCAGCCACGTAAGGTACTGGTTTTTGAAACAGCAGCATTCAAAGATTCCAAGGAACCAAAAATCACTACTGCAAAGTGTTGACGTCGATAGGAATCAGGGGAGTGGGGAATGAAACACGTACAGCCACCAACTTGGGAGACCAGATCACTTATCTCAAAAGCAGTGCAGCCAAATGGAAAATTAACCAGCTTAGCTTTGAAAGCATCTCTTGAAGAAATAATTTCCTTTTGGTTGGCAATGGGAAGAATCCTAACACTATTTTTTCTGACCAACACAGACCAGTTAGAGAGAGCAGCAGCAGCAGAAGAAGTGTCCTTAAAGTTAACCACAGCATATTGCCATAAGCCAGCAGGCTTCAATTTAACAGAAGTGACAACACCAAAAATGCCAAGAGCAGATTTGATGTCATCAGAAGAGGCACCCAAGGGTACATTGCGCAGTGCAACTGACAAAGAAGGAGAAGAAACAGAGGCCACTCCTGAAGACCGTGCAATCTTAAGAGTGGTCAAAAAAACCTCATCACCAATGGCCACCTTGGTAGCACCATTTAGACACTCCTGAGATGCAAATTCCACACAGAACAACTTGACAGCATCTTGTGAAACCGATTTAAGCCCAATACAACCAGGCAGCAACTGAAACAAAGAACTAAGCAAAGCCATCTTGATCTTAAACATAGCACTAGGTACAAGATTGGAGGCCACCCAACCAGAGAATCTTTGATGTCCATTCACATTCACCCAAGCACCAGCATCAGATGCACCAGAAACTGGGAGGGGAACAGTTGATTCCATTTCCATCTGATCAGCCCAATCTTTGAGATCATCTGGATCAATGGACTGTTTTGCTACTGGGATTGGCGATGATCTGCCAGAGAGTACCACATCAGGCAACACAGCCAGTGGTTGATCTTGGCCCATCTTGGGAGATGTGCCGCTGCTGTTGCCATCCATATCAGGAATAGGGCTGGCTGCTGCTGTGGAGATCTTACTAAAGATCTCATCTGGAACCACAAAGGGGTTTGGTGTGACCATAGTAGTTGCAACTATCTGCTGCTGTTTTTTGGAATTTTTTGCTTTTGCAGCCATTTGTGAAGCAGTAGTAGTAGAAGTAGTAGTAGTGGGAGTGGTAAAAGCAGGAAAGACCAATTTGTTGACTGGTTTGTTATTAAAAATCTTTGGGCTCTTTGAAGTGGTAGAGACAACACTAGGACTAACCCGAGTGTGCCTTTTTGAAGGGACTTTGACTGGAGAAGAACTTCCAGCCAAAGGAGAAAAAAATGAACCAGAAGCTGCTAAAGACAGCTTATTACTATTATTTTTTAAAGGAAATGTTGCCAGAATGTTTTGTCTAGCTGCTTCAATAACAGAGAGACCCTCTTGTGTTGAAACTTTATTAGTTAGTATAGGAAAAGTAACGTTTGCAACTTTTTTACTCTTAACTCTATTCGTGGTCATGAAATTTAGGAGAGAAAGAGTTGTTTTTTCCTCACAAATGCTTCTCCCATCTTTCAACGCTTAATGGACAAAGTATTTGAATCAGTAAAAGAAAACTTTGTTCTAGTCTACTTGGATGACATAATGATATACTCAAAAACCTGGGATGAACACCTTGAACATTTGCAAAAAGTTTTTGACCTCCTTAGAAATGCTGGCCTCAAGATCAATTCAATCAAATCATTTTTTGGATGTCAATCCACCCAGTTCCTTGGCTATCTTATTATAAAAAATGGAATCTTCCCTGATCCAGCCAAGATTGAAAAAGTTTAAAACATTAGACAACCAATGAATGTTCATGAACTATGCTCTTTTCTTGGTTTGGCCTCTTATTATCACAAGTTTGTTAAGGATTTCTCCAAAATCGCTGCTCCTCTCAATCAGCTACTTAGGAAAAACATCAATTATCACTGGGGCACTCATCAACAAAAAGCATTTGAAATTCTGAAAGAAAAACTGGTTACAGAATCCATCCTCATGCAACCTAATCTGGATCAACCTTTTATCCTCCATACTGATACATCTGGCTATGGACTTGGTGCTGTTCTTTTCCAGAAAGATGAAGATGGCAGGGAACATGCCATAGCATATGCCAGTAGAACTCTCACACCAGCAGAAAGGAACTACTCAGTCACTGAGCAAGAATGCTTAGCAGTAGTTTGGGCTACCAGCTACTGGGACAAATATCTTAAGGGTGTAAAATTTTTGGTGGTAACAGATCACCAAGCTTTGGTTTGGCTACACAACAAAAAAAACCTGGAACATAAACGGATAACTCACTGGATACTCCACTTGGATGAATTTGACTATGACATTCAACACTGCAAAGGAGCTAATCATCAAAATGCCGACGCTCTCTCCAGACTTACCATCCAGTGATAGTAAAACCCTCTCAAACCAAACCAACTTAATTATT
>JAAOMT010000283.1:344692-440728 GCA_016748015.1 Geosiphon pyriformis
GTGACATTATCACACAAATAGAATTGAGAAACTCACGAAAGACTGATTGCAATTAAAGCGGGATATCAGCAATTAAATATAACAAAAAAACCATCCCATAACATTTGGGGAACCCTATGAGGAAAGAAAATCAAAAAAGAAATAATAATTAGCAATAATTCATTGCTAAAAAGGAAAAAACAAAAGTGGCAACAAAAACCCCTAATCTTACTGTTCTTGAATTCTGCCGTGCTATTTACACACAAAATCAAAGTGATCTTGGATTACCAGAAGGGTGTTGTCCAGCAGAATCTGCCCTCACTTATTATATCAATGCCAGAATAAATTATCATATAGGAAAGAAAGAAGAACCACACGACGCAAAACTTGGATTGTATAGAGAATTATCACAATACACTACAAAAGAAGTAGCAGTAAGATGTGTATAAGAGACAGGTATACTGGTTGAAGAACTTTGCAGAAAAATGGGAATACATTATAAACTCTCTTCCCCTTATCACCCCCAAACAAATGGTCTAGTGGAACGTTTCAATAGAACACTATGTGAAACCCTAGCCAAAACCAGTGAAGAAACCAACCTATGGGACAAAGTATTGCCTTCAGCTTTGTTCACCTACAGAACTGTGAATCATGACATAACAAGTTATGAACCCTTTTATCTGCTCTATGGACGAATGGCAACTCTACCAATAGAAACAGATATAGAAACAATATCTTTTGAAGAAATAACAATAGGAGATTACAAGGACATTTTGCAAAGAAGACTTGGTACCATTCTTGACTCATTGGTAGAAGCATAGATAATTGCCTTTGAAAAGATAAAACAGTTCCAAGAGAAGCTCAAAAAGAAAAAGACCTATAAAACACTTTCCTTAAGTGTTGGTGACTTAGTTTTGGAATACCGTTCAGACAGAGACAATCTCTATGGTAATAAATTCTCCAGCCGCTGGAAAGAACCTTTTATAGTCAACAAAGTTTTGAAAAATGGTTCATATATCCTACAAGATCAATATGGAACAATATTTAGTGATCACCCTGTTCATGGCACACAACTCAAAAAATATCACAAACGACCTGATTGGTTATCTGTTGTGGTAATACTGACCCAAATGATCAGCAAAAATCAGATATAAATAAATGCACCATTTCCAAAACAGAGGTATCTTCAATCGACATGAACAATTATTTCCTGGATCAAAACATTCAAAATGCTTTCTATACTCTCCATGAGTACTGGATCAAGAACTATCCAAATGCTACTCTGACTATTGGAAAACAAACCACCATAACAGACAACAGTGGAACTCACACTGTTATCAGACCAAAGAAAACAACTACCAGAAGGGAAAGAATTGGTGGCAAAATGGATAAATACCTGCTGGAAAGCATAATAGCAGCGATACTTTCACCTTCCAGCACAATTGGAAAAACAATACAAGAAATCTTGCCCATAGACAAAAACTTGTCATATGGAAGGCAACTAGAACTCTATGGTCGTCTTGGTGAAATCATAGAAGAAATGAAACTCATGAAGAAAACAACTTCAGAGATACAAGTGGAAATTTTGGGCATTATACGTTTAGATGTCCCAAGAGTTTTAACCATTGCAAGAAGAGCCAAAACTCTTATACAAAGATTTGGTCTCTTGGATACAAAGCTTATTTCGCCTCAAGTACTATATACTTTATTCACAAAAGACTTCAACAAACTAGTTAGTTTTGAGTTAGACAAAACCCTTCAATTAGAATACCCTATAAATAGCTTGATTTTGCCGGAGCTCAATCTCTTTGGAGAGGATGATGTTACAGTTAAAACCTATAATTTTTATTAGTTATCACATGTATTAGTCACTGATGTCATATAATTAGCCACTTTATTTTTAGATAGTAATCATTGACCTGATCAATGATCTGACTGTTGACCTGATCATTGACCTAGTCGTTGACCTGGTCATTGACCACTTTTAATAGCTATATAAGCAATGAGTCTCTTAGCTGTAGAAAATCATCTCTCAGACAAGAATCAAATAAATAAAAATAACAACTTTCATCTCAATCACTCTTTTATCACTAATTTTTCTTTCCCTACCTTCAAGTATCCAAACATCTTAGGATAAAAGATTACTTGTTGGCCTTTTCCTGTTTGAATAACTGTAGTATTTGAAGACTATTTGTATAAATGTGACTGAAGAGCACAAGTTGATACCTGATATTGAATTCTAAGAGCGCCGATGTGAGGCATAGAATTATACTAGTGGTGATCAATTGTTGACAGTACAGACTATCCCTCTACCTTCAGATTTCCCAGTTATCTTTGAAAAGAATAGCAACTGAGATATTTTATGAGACTGATCTTGCACATTGAATCCATACTCATTCAATTTGCTCTTTATAGTTGAATTCCTCTTTGATTATTTCTATCACCCTACAATCCTGTTCTCCCTTGCTATCCATTAGCTTGTTACTTTAACCCGTAACAATATGTTGGTTATTGGTCTTGTGGAAGGCTCATCAATCTTTCTGCCAATTGCTTTAAAAAAGTGTTTGGCAATTACACTAACAGATGATCCACTGTCTAGGATCAGATCAATGAAGTAACCAACCACTTGGGCTTTACAAATCAGAGAAGTGACATTGCTGTATTCTGCAAGTTCAACATGGTGAGAGTGTTTGTTGGTCTTTGGTGTTTTCTTCTTTGGTATCAATGATTTGTGAAGATCTTTTCTGAACTGTGGATGAGTCATCAGTTGGCCAAATGTAATGTGTGCAGGGATTTCCATGAGATCTTTAACAACAGAATAGGGTTCAGATTTTTGTACAATTTATGGAGGTTCCAACTTTGGGGGATTTTTAAAAACTTTAGCCTTTGGTGGCTCATTGTTATCAGCAGTTGATGTAGATGCTTTGTTTGGGTCCAAGACGAAATCAACCTTGGCTTTCTTCTTCTTTCTGATTGATTCAGAGGTGTTGATTGCTAGTTCATCCATATCATGATCATTATCTGTTAGGTTAAAAGCATAAAAGGGGTTTTTTTTTGGTTGGCTTGCACTTTCACCCTTTGGAAGTACACCTACCAGTTTAAAAGCTGATAAACAGTGGCTTGAACTAAGGGATTCTTTCCAAAAAAATTGATGTTGGTATGATTGGGTCTTTGATTGGGAACATTATTATTGTTGGGTCTGTTATTCTGGGTGTCATTATTTCTAAAAGCTGGAGGAGACAATAGAGGATTGTTGTCTTTGATATGGTGGTTGCTGGAGTTAATTAAAATGGGGTTCAAATCTGGGTCTTTGGGGTTGTTGATTCTCTCTGACAGCTTGGGCTAAGAGTTCCAGTAACTGGGCAAGATTAGCTGTGAGTCTATCTATTAACTGTTCATTTGGGTCTTGAGTTTGGGCAGCAAAAGAGACAGCAGCCATTTGTGGAGCTGGAGCCATGGCAGGAGCAAAAGCAAAAACTGGAAGTGTGGATTCCAAATGCATCCTTTGGTTATTTTTAATTCTTTGTGCCAGTTCAATAGCCATGTCCATTGTTGGGTTGTCTTTTAAAGCCAAGAGAGACCAAAGAGCATATAATAAATCAGTTCTTAATTCTTTTGTAAAGGAATGGATCTTTTGCTCTTCTGTCCAGTTTCTTCCAGAGTCTACATATTTGATTAGCTTTCTGATAGCTTTGGCATATTCAGTTACTACTTCTCCAGGGCCTTGGGTTTTTCTTTCCAATTCCATGTGCCATTTGAATATTAATATTGGAGTTCTGAACTTGGTCTCAAACTGGGTAGTGAAAGAGATATTTTCTTTTCCAGCATTGGTTGGTGTCCATCTGATTATTCGGTGTTGAGCATTGGTATCTGTTTCTTGTGAGAACCAGGTAGCAGGAGAGCCTTGGAGATAGCCACCAATGATTTGGAACTTGTATTCTTCATCATACTGGTTGGTTGTGACAGCTCTCTCAAAATCATCCAACCATTCAATTAGATCTTGTGTATTACCTCTAAATAGTGGTAGTGGGGTATTGTTTTTTCTTCTTAGAGCAGTTTGTATATCTTGGAGGGCGGCCAGAATGTTTACTTGCATGAGATCATTAGCCATTGGTTCAGAGATAACTGTTTGTGTAGATGAGTCTGATTCACTTGATAAAAGATCAAAAACAGGGGCAGTTTGGTAGCTTTCTTCTTCTGTTTCAAAGAGAGTTTCAGTTGCTTGATGGGCAGCAATTTAAATGTGGATTTGATGATTCAGATATTCGGAATCAGGAGGCTGTTGTTCAAAAGTTGTGGAGTATAAAAGTTGATTGATGCTGTTGTTTTTTTCTTCAAAGTTGTCTTCAAAATAAGCTTGGTCAAAGTAATAGATTGTATAAGCTGTATAGGTTTCAGCTGAATGCTCATTCAGGAACCAGTTCCAAAAGTCTTGGAATTGTCTGCTGGATTGTTCTTCAATGGGGAAGCAAATCAAGCAGAAGGGCAAAGAATTGAGTTCAATAAAGTCTAGATCGTTTTTGTTGTGTGCTTTAAAGTGTTCTTCTGATTGTTGTGGCTGGTATGAATAATCACCCATATAATAGGAAACAAAGTGGAATTTGACAACCTCACAGGGAGCACCACTTTTATGTTACAGATTGGAGTAACAAGCTAATGAATAGCAAAGGAGAACAGGATTGTAGGGTAATGGAAATAATCAAAGAGAATTCAACTTCAAAGAGCGAATTAAATAAGTATGAATTCAATGTGTGAGATTAGTCTCATAAAATATCTCAGTTGCTATTCTTTTCAAAAGATAACTGGGGAATCTGAAAGTAGAGAGATAGTCTGTACTGTCAACAAATGATCACACTTGGTATAATTCTATGCCTTACATCAGCACTCTTAGAATTCAATATCAAGTATCAAATGTGCTCTTCAGTCACATTTTATTCAATAATCTTCAAATACTACACTTATACATTTCAGGAAAAGGGTAAGAATTAACCAACAAGTAATCTTTTATCCCAAAATGTTCAGATACTTAAAAGTAGGAAAAGGGAAATTAGTGATAAGAGAATAATTGAGATGAAAGTTGTTATTTTATTTATTCTTGATTATTTTGAACATGCTTTTCTACAGCTAAGAGATTCATTGCTTATATAGTTGTCAAAAGTGGTCAATGATCAGGTCAACAACTAGATCAATGATCAGGTCAATGGTCAGGTCAATGATCACTTTCTAAAAATAGAGTGGCTAATTTATATGATATTAGTGACTAATACATGTGATAATTAAAAAGAAGTATAAGTTTCAACCATAACAGTACTAGTCTTTGAACTTGCACTTTTTTCTTTGCTACAATTTGGGTGAACTAAAGATACATTTTGGCAAACTACAAGTTATTTTACTGAACTATTTGATTATTTTGGCCAATTTCTATTAATTTCAGTGAATTTTGACTATGATAAATGGTTTAGGGTATTATGTAATTTGATCATCTTAATTTCTAGAGTACAAATCAGATTATTGATTGAGCAATAATATTTGATAATTTGATTAACTAATAAGTGATAATCAAAATAATAATAATATATACTAATTAATAATAGGAATTATAAGAGTAATTTCATGCTAATTAATAGCTAAATTCTACTGGTAAAAAACTCTTTCTCTCCTAATTTTCATGACCACGAATAGAGCTAAAAGTAAAAAAGTTGCAAACGTTACTTTTCCTATAGTAACTAATAAAGTTTCAACATGAGAGGGTCTCTCTGTTATTGAAGCAGCTAGACAAAACGTTCTGACAACATTTCCTTTAAAAAATAATAGTAATAAGCTGCCTTTAGCAGCTTCTGGTTCATTTTCTTCTTCTTTGGCTGTAAGTTCTTTTCCAGTCAAAGTCCCTTCAAAAAGGCACACTTGGGTTAGTCCTAGTGTTGTCTCTACTACTTCAAAGAGCCCAAAGATTTTTAATAACAGACCAGTCAACAAGTTGGTCTTTCCTGCTCTCACCACTGCCACTACTACTTTTACTACTACTGCTTCACAAATGGCCGCAAAAGCAAAAAATCCCAAAAAACAACAGCAGGCAGTCACAACTGCTATGGTCACACCGAACCCCTTTGTGGTTCCAGATGAGATCTTCAGTAAGATTTCCACAGTAGCAGCCAGCCCTATTCCTGATATGAATGGCAAGTTGGGCCAAGATTACCCATTGGCTGTGTTGCCTGATGTGGTACTCTCCAGCAGATCATTGCCAATCCCAGTAGCAAAACAGTCCATCAATCCAGATAATCTCAAAGATTGGGCTGATCAGATAGAAATGGAATCAACTGTTCCCCCCCCAGTTTCTGGTGCATCTGATGCTGGTGCTTGGGAGAATGTGAATGGGCGTCAAAGGTTTTCTGGTTGGGTGGCCTCTAATCTTGTACCTGGTGCTACATTTAAGATTAAGATGGCTTTGCTCAGTTCTTTGTTTCAGTTGCTGCCTGGTTGTATTGGGCTTAAATCTGTTTCATGAGATGCTGTCAAGTTGTTCTGTATGAAATTTGCATCTCAGGAGTGTCTAAATAGTGCCACCAAAGTGGCCATCAGTGATGAGGTTTTTTTGACCACTCTTAAGATTGCACGGTCTTCAGGAGTGGCCTCTGTTTCTTCCCCTTCTTTGTCAGTTGCATTGTGCGATGTACCCTTGGGTGCCTCTTCTGATGACATCAAATCTGCTCTTGGCATTTTTGGTGTTGTCACTTCTGTTAAGTTGAAGCCTGCTGGCTTATGGCAATATGCTGTAGTTAACTTTAAGAACATTTTTTCTGCTGCTGCTGCTCTCTCTAACTGGTCTGTGTTGGTTAGAAAAGATAGTGTTAGGATTTTTCCCATTGCCAACCAAAAGGAGGTTATCTCCTCAAGAGACGCTTTCAAAGCTAAGCTGGTTAATCTTTCATTTGGCTGCACTGCATTTGAGATAAGTGATCTGGTCTCCCAAGTTGGTGGCCGTATGTGCTTCATTCCCCGCTCCCCTGATTCCTATCAACGTCAACACTTTGCAGTGGTAACTTTTGGCTCCTTGGAATTTTTGAATGCTGCTGTTTCAAAAACCAGTACCTTACGTGGCTGCCGCATCTGGTGGAAAACTCCTGGATGTTATCACTGCTATAGATGTCAAAGTTTAGATCATTTGGCTGTGGACTGCAAGGTGTTGCCACCTCTTCCTCCCAAACTCTCTTCTAATTCTGCTGGTGGTCCCATCTTTTTCAAGTTGTTGTCCCTCATTGGAGCTAAATCCTATGCCAAAGCTGCCACTTCTGTGGTTTCTCCTGTTGCTGCTGCTGCTGATACAGGTCTGGCTTTTAGTACCTCCCCCAAAGTTGTGGTGCCGCTGTTGCTGGTTGCCTTCTCTGGTTCAGATGTTGCTGTTAATGCTAGATTGGCTTCTCTGGAAACCCAACTTAGTGAACTGTCTTTGTTGATCAAATCTATAGTTGAGTCTGTGGGTTCTTTAGTTGCATTGGTTACTACGTTATTGTCTACTTCACCAGTTATGGCTGAGGCAATGAAGGAAAGTGTGATTGGATTGGGAAACCAAATTAAAACTGTTCATGTTGTGGCTTCAGTACTACAAAAGGAAGTGGGGGCCCTCAAGTTAAGGAGTGGGAAGGTACACTATAACATATCTGATGATGAAAACATAGATGATGATGATGATAATGATGATGATGGTGATGCTAAAGATTTTTCAGTCTATGATGATACATTTGATGTGATGATGGAGTTATGGGAGATTCAATCCTCTAATATCAAGTCCGATCCAGATCAGACTGCTAAGTGGATGAGCAGTCTTGTTAAGAGTAGTCATGAACTTGTATGTATTATGGGTAAGATGTATGAATTAGATATGTTTAATACATTAGGTAGCAAAGGTAGTACTAGCATGTAGTTAGGGCTTTCCACTTGTGGTTAGCTGCATCTTGTAATATGTATTATTGGGTGAACTGGCTTTATAAAACTGCCACATTACTGTGGAATAACTAATAAATAACTGGCATGGCTACACATTAACAAAAAAAAAATCTACTGGTAACACTGGTTTATTTCTTTCTTGATGAATTCATTATTATGACAGTTGGACTGATAAGGCTTTAAGTGAATAAGACAAGTTTTTCTGGTGGTAATAGTATATTGTATCACATGAGTGCATTCAGAGGCATCACCTTCTTTGGATATAACTGGGCTATTTTTAGCCAATAGGTTTTTAATGTCCACTTTTTTTTCTTCAGAGAAGGGTTTTTTTTGTTTTATAATTAATCATTGAATCTCAGGTAGTTCATTCTCAAAAGACTTTTGGACTTTTTTTATTTTTTCACAAGGTATCAAGCTGATTGGTTCCCAATCTTTGTAATAGATCAGACAGGACATGCATTCATCACTAGGAGAGTACAATGGTTTATTGTACCAGCACCAGGCACAAGGACCATGCCATCAATAACTGTATTTTGCTTTCTTGCCAGATTTTTCATTGTTATGGGTTGGAGTAACAAGCTAACAGATAGCAAGGGAGAACAAAATTGTAAGGTGATGGAAATAATCAAAGGGAATTCAATTTCAAAGAGCAAATTGAATAAATATGGATTCAATGTGTGAGATCAGTCTCATAAAATATCTTAGTCACTATTCTTTTCAAAAGGTAACTGGGAAATCTGAAGGTAAAGGGATAGTCCATACTGTCAACAAATAATCACACTTGGTATAATTCTATGCCTCACATCGCCACTCTTAGAATTCAATATCAAGTATCAGATGTGCTCTTCAGTCACGTTTTATTTAATAATCTCCAAATGTTGCAATTACACATTTTCAGAAAAAGTGTAAGGAATAACCAACAAGTAATCTTTTATTTTTAAAATGTTCAGATACTTGAAAGTAAAGAAAGAGAAATTAGTGATAAGAGAAGAATTAAGATGAAAGTTGTTATTTTATTTATTTGATTTTCTTGATTTCTTCATGTTTTTCTACAGTTAAGAGATTTATCACTTATATAGCTATCAAAAGTGGTCAATGATCACTTTCTAAAAATAGAGTGGCTAATTTATATGACATCAGTGGCTAATACATGTGATAATTAATAAGAAGTATAAGTTTCAATTATAACATCATCCTCTCCAAAGAGATTGAGCTCCAGCAAAATCAAGCTATTTATGGTGTAATCTATTGAAAGGGTTTTATCTAACTCAAAGCTAGCTAGTTTGTTGAAGTCTTTTGTGAATAAAGTATATAACACTTGAGATGAAATGAGTTTTGTATCCAAGAGACCAAATCTTTGTATTAGAGTTTTGGCTCTTCTAGCAATAGTTAAAACTTTTGGAACATCTAACCATATAATGCCCAAAATTTCTGCCTGTATCTCTGAAGTTGTTTTCTTCATGAGTTTCATATCCTCTATAATTTTACCAAGACAACCATAGAGTTCTAATTGCCTTCCATATGACAAGTTTTTGTCTATAGTTAAGATTTCTTGAAGTGTTTTTCCAATTGTGCTGGAAGGTAGGAGTATAGCTACTATTATACTTTCCAACAGATATTTATCCATTTTGCTACCAATTTTTTCTCTTCTGGTAGTAGTTTTCTTTGGTTTAATAACAGTATGTGTTCCACTGTTATCAGTTATAGTGGTTTGTTTTCCAATGGTCAGAGTAGTATTTGGATAGTTTTTGATCCAATACTCATAAAGAATATAAAAGGTGTTTTGAATGTTTTGATCCAGAAAATAATTGTTCATGTTGATTGAAGATACCTCTGTTTTGGGAATGGTGCATTTATTTATACTTGATTTTTGCTGATCATTTGAGTCAGTATTACCACAACAGGCAGCCAATCAGGTCGTTTATGGTATTTCTTGAGTTATGTACCATGAACAGGACGATCATTGAAGATTGTTCCAGATTGATTTTGAAGAATATAAGAACCATTATTCAAAACTTTGTTGACTATAAAAAGTTCTTTCCATTGGCTAGAAAATTTATCACCATAGACATTGTCTCTGTCTGAACAATATTCCAATATCAAATCACCAACACTTAAAAAAAGTGTTTTATAAATTTTCTTTTTCTTAAGTTTTTCTTGGAACTGTTTTATCTTTTTAAAAGAAATTATTCATGCTTCTATCAAGGAGTCAAGAATAGTACCAAGTCTTCTTTGCAAAATGTCTTTGTAATTCCCTATTGTGATCTCTTCAAAGAGTATTGTTTTAATATCAGTTTCTATTGGTAGTGTTGCTATGCATCCATAGAGCAGATAAAAAAGTTCATAACTTGTTATGTCATGATTCACAGTTTTATAAGCAAACAAAGCTGAAGTCAGTACTTTGTCCCATAAATTTGTTTCTTCACTGGTTTTGGCTAGGGTTTCACACAGTGTTCTATTGAAACATTCTATTAAGCCATTTGTTTAGGGGTGATAAGGGGAGGAAAGTTTATAATGTATTCCCATTTTTCTACAAAGTTCTTCAACCAGTGTACTGATAAAAGTTCTTTGGAGCAGCCATAATGGCAGATGAAATCTTCATAAATGAAATTGGCTATTGAGACTGCTGTTTGGTCTGGGGTGGCTCTTGCTTTTACCCACTTTGTAAGATAGTCAGTAGCTGTGATAATATATCTGTTGCCATCAGGAGTGATTGTTAAAAGTCCAACAACATCTATACCAATTCTGTCAAATGGTTGACCAACAGAGATTGGATGGATATTTTCTTTGTGATTGGGTTTGCCTTTTCTTTGGCAGATGTCACAGGTTTTGATGTATTCAGCAATGTTTTTTCCCAAGATAGACCAATAATAGTGAGCTAAAGTTTTCTGAATTGTCTTTGTTTTTCCAAAGTGTCCAGCTAAGGGGTCAGTGTACATGTTGTATATTACAATTTCTCTTTCTTCAAATCTGATGACTCTCTGGAGATGGTCAGAATTTTTTCTGTTTCTTTTGTATAATTGGTTTTGGTGGATCAAATAAAAATTTGATTGTTTGCGCAAATGTTCTTTTTGCTATCGAGTGTATTCAGGTGGGTATTGTCCTTTACCCAAAAATTTCATTAAGGCAGAGTAGTTGTCCAAGTCCATTATTGTGTTTGTTTATGAAGGAGTTACTAATAATTAAGTTGGTTTGGTTTGAGAGGTTGTACTGTTACTGGATGGTAAGTCTAGATAGAGCATCAGCATTTTGATGATTTGCTTCCTTGTAGTGTTGAATATCATAGTCGAATTCATCCAAGTGGAGTATCCAGCAAGTTATTCTTTTGTGTTCCAGCTTCTTTTTCTTGCACAGCCAAACCAAGGTTTGATGATCTGTTATCACTAAGAATTTTGCACCAAGAAGATATTGATCCCAGTAGTTAGTAGCCAAAACTACTGCTAGACATTTTTGTTCAGTAACTGAATAGTTCTTTTCTGCTGGTGTGAGGGATTTACTGGCATATGCTATGGCATGTTCTCTGCCATTTTCATCTTTCTGTGAAAGGACAGCACCAAGTCTATAACCAGATGCATCAGTGTGGAGGATAAAAGGTTGGTCCAGATCAGGTTGTTTGAGAATTGGTTCAGTAACAAGTTTTTTCTTCAAAAATTCAAAAGCTTTTTGTTGATAAGTGCCCCAGTGATAATTGACATTTTTTTTGAGTAGTTGATTGCAATTTTGGAGAAATTCTTGATAAATTTGCAATAGTAAGAGGCCAATGTTTTGAACTTTTTCAACTTTAGCTGGGTCAGGAAAAATTCTATCTTTTGTAACAAGATGACCAAAAAATTGGGTGGATTGGCATCCAAAGAAAGATTTGATTGGGTTAATCTTAAGGCTAGCATTTCTGAGCAGGTCAAAAACCTTCTGTAAATGTTCAAGATGTTCATTCCAAATTTTTGAATATACTATTATGTCATCCAATTAAACCAGAACAAAGTTTTTTTTTACTGATTCAAACACTTTATCCATTAGGCATTGAAAGATGGGAGGAGCATTGGTAAGACCAAAAGGCATGACTGTGAATTCATAAGTGCCATACTTGGTGATAAAGGCAGTTTTCTTTCTGCTTTCTGGATCTATTTCTACTTGCCAGAATCCAGCAGTTAAATCAATGGTTAAGAAGAAAGCAGCACCATTGAATTTATCTAGCATTGCATTAATTTTGGGGAGTGGATACATGTCTCTTTTTTTTTTTTTTTTGTTAACGTGTAGTCACGCCGGTTGTTTATTAGTTATTTTACAGTAATGTGGCAGTTTCATAAAGCCAGTTCACCCAATAATACATATTACAAGATGTGGCTAACCACAAGCAGAAAGCCCTAATTACACACTAGTACTACTTTTGCTACTTAATGTATTAAACATATCTAATTCATACATCTTACCCATAATGCATACAAGTTCATGACTACTCTTAACAAAACTGCTCATCCACTTAACAGTCTGATCTGGATTGGACTTGATATTAGAGGATTGAACCTCCCATAACTCTATTATTGCATCAAATGTATCATCATAGACTGAAAAATCTTTAGCATCACTATCATCATCATCATCATCATCATCATCATCATCCATGTCTTCATTATCAGATATGTTATAGTGTACCTTCCCACTCCTCAACTTGAAGGCCCCCACTTCCTTTTGCAGTACTGAAGCCACAGCATGAACAGCTTTAATTTGGTTTCCCAATCCAATCATACTTTCCCTTATTGCCTCTGCCATAACTGGTGGAGTAGACAATAACATAGTAACCAATGCAACTAAAAAACCCACAGGCTCAATTATAGATTTGATCAACAAAGACAGTTCACTAAGTTGGGTTTCCAGAGAAGCCAATCTAGCATTAACAGCAACATCTGAACCAGAGGAGGCAACCAGCAACAGCAGCACCACAACTTTGGGGGAAATACTGAAAGCCAGACCTGTATCAGCAGCAGCAGCAACAGGAGGAACCACAGAAGTGGCAGCTTTGGCATAGGATTTAGCTCCAATGAGGGATAACTTGAAAATAATGGGACCACCAGCATAATTAGAAGAGAGTTTGGGAGAGAAAGGTGGCAACACCTTGCAGTCCACAGCCAAATAATCTAAACTTTAACATCTATAGCAGCGACAACATCCAGAAGTTTCCCACCAGATGCGGCAGCCACGTAAGGTACTGGTTTTTGAAACAGCAGCATTCAAAGATTCCAAAGAGCCAAAGGTCATCACTGCAAAGCGTTAACATTGATAGGAATCAGGGGAGCAGGGAATGAAACATGTACAGCCACCAACTTGAGAGACCAGATCACTTATTTCAAATGCAGTGCAGCCAAATGGAAAGCATCTCTTGAGGAGATAACCTCCTTTTGGTTGGCAATGGGAAAAATCCTAACACTATCTTTTCTGACCAACACAGACCAGTTAGAGAGAGCAGCAGCAGCAGAAAAAATGTCCTTAAAGTTAACCACAGCATATTGCCATAAGCCAGCAGGCTTCAACTTAACAGAAGTGACAACACCAAAAATGCCAAGAGCAGATTTGATGTTATCAGAAGAGGCACCCAAGGGTACATCATGCAGTACAACTGACAAAAAAGGGGAAGAAACAGAGGCCACTTCTGAAGACCATGCAATCTTAAGAGTGGTCAAAAAAACCTCATCACCAATGGCCACTTTGGTAGCACCATTTAGACACTCCTGAGATGCAAATTCTACACAGAACAACTTGACAGCATCTTATGAAACAGATTTAAGCCCAATACAACCAGACAGCAACTGAAACAAAGAACTGAGCAAAGCCATCTTGATCTTAAACGTAGCACCAGGTACAAGATTGGAGGCCACCCAATCAGAGAACCTTTGACGTCCACTCACATTCACCCAAGCACCAGCATCAGATGCACCAGAAACTGGGGGGGAAACAGTTGATTCCATTTCCATCTGATCAACCCAATCTTTAAGATCATCTGAATTGATGGACTGTTTTGCTACTGGGATTGGTGATGATCTGCCAGAGAGTACCACATCAGGCAACACGGCCAGTGATTGATCTTGGCCCATCTTGGAAGATGTGCTGCTGCTGTTGCCATCCATATCAGGAATAGGGCTGGCTGCTGCTGTGGAGATCTTACCAAAGATCTCATCTGGAACCACAAAGGGGTTTGGTGTGACCATAGCAGTTGTGACTGTCTGCTGCTGTTTTTTGGGATTTTTTGCTTTTGCAGCCATTTGTGAAGCAGTAGTAGTAAAAGTAGTAGTGGGAGTAGTGAGAGCAGAAAAGACCAACTTGTTGACTGGTCTGTTATTAAAAATCTTTGGGCTCTTTGAAGTGGTAGAGACAACACTAGGACTAACCTGAGTGTGCTTTTTTGAAGGGACTTTGACTGGAAAAGAACTTTCAGCCAAAGGAGAAAAAAATGAACCAGAAGCTGCCTTTAGCAGCTTATTACTATTATTTTTAAAGAAAATGTTGCCAGAACGTTTTGTCTAGCTGCTTCAATAACAGAGAGACCCTCTCGCATTGAAACTTTATTAGTTACTATAGGAAAAGTAACATTTGCAACTTTTTTACTCTTAGCTCTATTCATGGTCATGAAATTTAGGAGAGAAAGAGTTTTTTTTTGTGGATACATGTCTCTTATAGTGATGGCATTTAATTGGTGGTAGTCAACACAGAAGCATAAGGTTCCATCATACTTGGATACCACTACAACTGGAAAAGCCCATTCACTTTTGGTTTTTTGTATGAATCCAAGATCTTTCATCTGGTTTATCTCTTTCTTGATAAACTCATCATTGCATCGATTGGATTGATAAGGCTTCAAATAGATAGAGTGAGTTTCTTTGGTGGTGATGGTGTGTTGTATCACATGGGTTTGTCCAGGGGCATCACCTTTTTTTGAGATAACTGGGCTATTTCTAGCCAACAGATTTTCAATATCCACTTTTCTTTCTTCAGGGGAAGGTTTTTTTTGTTTTACAACTAGTGATTGGATTTTAGGTGGTTTATTCTCAAAAGACTTTTGTACTTCTTTAAGTTCTTCTCAAGGTATCAAGCTAATTGGTTCCCAATCTTTGTAGTAGATTAAGCAGGATTTGTATTCATTACTTGGTAAATACAAAGATTTATTACACCAGCACCATGCACAAAGACCATGCCACCAATAACTGTATTTTGCTTTCTTGCTAGGTTTTCTGTCAAAGGTTCTTCTGAGGATATTATAGTAGGGCCAGCAGATCAGCTTGTCATTTACCATAATTCTTTCTTTGTCAGCTTTAATATTGTCCAGTGGCTTGCCATTGCTGGTGAAGATGGTATAAGCGAGTTCAGCAGTTTCTTCTAGTTTTTCTTGATCTTCTTCATCATCGCTCTCATCATTATCTGATTCATCTGATTGTTCTTCTTCTTGGTTCTGCTTGGGTACTGGAGGGGTTGTTCAATATTGGCATTTAACCACAATGGGCTTTTCACCACATCTGATGGTTAACTCACAAAGTTCATAGTCAAGTAGTGCTTTGGCTTTCTTAAGCCATTCATTACCAACAATGATGGTGTACTCTTTTGCTTTAGATACTTCCATATCTGTTTCAATGCTGATATCATTGATGCAAACAGGAATAGCTTTGGCTATGCCCAGGCCTTTCTTTTTGTTACCATGTACATTAGTCATTGGTCTTGTGGAAGGCTCATCAATCTTTCTGCCAATTGCTTCAAAAAAATGTTTGGCAATTACACTAACAGATGATTCACTGTTTAAGATCAGATCAATGAAGTAGCCAGCCACTTGGGCTTTACAAATCAGAGGGGTGACATTGCTGTTATCAACAAGTCCAGCTTGGCGAGGGCATTTGTTGGTCTTTGGTGTCTTTTTCTTTGGTATTAATGATTTGTGAAAATTTTTTCTGAATTGTGGATGGGTCATCAGTTGGCCAAATGTAATGTGTGCTGGGGGTTTCCATGAAATCTTTAACAACAGAATAGAGTCCAGATTTTTGTACAATTTTTGGGGGTTCTAACTTTGGAGGATTTTTAAAAACCTTAGCCTTTGGTGGCTCATTGTTATCAGCAGATGATTTGGATGCTTTGTTTGGGTCTAAGACGAAATCAACCTTGGCTTTCTTCTTCTTTCTGGTTGATTCAGAAGTGTTGATTGCTAGTTTATTCATATCATGATCATCATCAGTTAGATTAAAAGCATAAAAGAGGTTTTTTTCTGGTTGGCTTGCACTCTCACCTTTTGGAGATGTGCCTACTAGTTTAAAGGCTGATAAACAGTGGCTTCAACTAGGGAATCCTCTCCAAAGAAATTGATGTTGGCATGATTGGTTCTTTGGTTGGGAACATTATTGTTAATGGTTCTGTTGTTTTGATTGTCATTGTTTCTAGGAGCTGGAGGGGACAATGGAAAATTGTTGCAGTCTCTTGAAAAGTGTCCAATTAGTCCACAATGGTAGCACACAGGTGGGCCACGGTTTTGCTGTTTTTAATATATTGGTTGTTAGGGCTGATTGAAATGGGGTTCAAATTTGGGTCTTTGGGATTGTTGATTCTTTCTAACTGCTTGGGTCAATGGTTCTAATAGCCAGGCAAGATTAACTGTAAGTCTATCTATTAACTGTTCATTTGAGTCTTGAGTTTGGGCAGTAATCGAGGTAGCAGCCATTTGGGGAGCAGAAGCCATAACAGGAACAGGAGCAAAAACTGGAAATGTGGATCTTAGATGCATCTTTTAATTGTCTTCTATTTTCTGAGCAAGTTCAATGGCCATGTCCATTGTGGGATTATCTTTCAAGGCCAGAAGGGGCCAAAGAGCATATGATAAATCAGTTCTCAGTCCTTTTGTAAAGGAATGTATTTTCTGCTCTTCTGTCCAATTTCTTCCAGAGTCTACCCATTTAATAAGTTTTCTTATTGCTTTGGCATATTCTGTCACAACCTCATCAGAGTCTTGAGTTCTTCTTTCTAATTCCATATGCCATTTTGAGATTAAGATGGGAGTTCTAAATTTAGTTTCAAACTGGGTAATAAAAGAGGTGTTGTCTTCTCCAGCATTTGTCAGTGCCCATTTAATGATTCTTTGCTGAGCATTAGCATTGGTTTCTTGTGAGAACCAAGTAGCAGGAGAGCCTTGGATGTAGCCACCAATGATTTGGAATTTGTATTCATTATCATATTGGTTTGCTGTAGCAGCTTTTTCAAAATTATCCAACCATTCAATTGGATCTTGGGCATCACTTCTGAATAATAGTAATGGGGTGTTGTTTCTTTGCCCTAAAGCAGTCTGTATACCTTGGAGGGCAATCAGAATGTTTTGTTGCAGAGGGTCTTGAGCCATTGGTTCAGGTGTAACTGTTTGTGTGAAGTGTTCTGATTCACTTGAAAAGAGATCAAAAACAGGAGCAGTTTGATAGCTTTCTTCTTCTGTTTCAAGAGAAGTTTCTGTTGATTAATGAGCAGCAATCCAAATGTGGATTTGATGATTCAGATATTCGAGATCAGGGGGCTGTTGTTTAAAGGTTTTAGAATATAAGAGCTGATTAATACTGTTGTTTCTTTCTTCAAAGTTGTTTTCAAAATAAGCTTGGTCAAAATAATAGATTGTATAAGTTGTGTAGGTTTTAGCTGAATGCTTGTTCAGGAACCAGTTCTAAAAGTCTTGGAATTGTCTGCTGGATTGTTCTTCAATGAGTTCAATAAAGTCTAGATCATTTTTGTTGTGTGCTTTAAAGTGTTCTTTTAATTGTTGTGGCAGGTATGAATAATCACCCATACAAATAGAAAACAAAGTGAATTTTGACAACCTCATAGAGAGCACCACTTTTATGTTACGGGTTGGAGTAATAAGCTAATGGATAACAAGAGAGAACAGGATTGTAGGGTAATGAAAATAATCAAAGAGAATTAAACTTCAAAGAGCAAATTCAATAAGTATAAATTCAATGTGTGAGATCAGTCTTATAAAATATCTCAGTTGCTATATTTTTCAAAGATAACCAGAAAATCTGAAGGTAGAGGGATAGTCCATACTGTCAACAAATAATCACACTTGGTATAATTCTATGCCTCACGTCAGTGCTCTTAGAATTCAATATCAAGTATCAGATGTGCTCTTCAGTCACATTTTATTTAATAATCTTCAAATTTTGCAATTACACAGTTCAGGAAAAGGGTAAGAAATAACCAACAAGTAATCTTTTATCTTTAAGATGTTCAGATACTTGAAAGTAGGAAAAGGGAAATTAGTGATAAAAGAGAGATTAAGATGAAAGTTGTTATTTTATTTATTTTATTTCTTTGATTTCTTTATGTTTTTCTACAGTTAAGAGATTCATTGCTTATATAGCTATCAAAAGTGGTCAATGATCATTTACTAAAAATAGAGTGGCTAATTTATATGACATCAGTGGCTAATACATGTGATAATTAATAAGAAGTATAAGTTTCAACCGTAACAATAGGAAGGATCCTAACACTATCTTTTCTGACCAATACAGACCAGTTAGAGAGAGCAGCAGCAGCAAAAGAAATGTCCTTAAATTTAACCACAGCATATTGCCATAAACCAGCAGGCTTTAATTTAACAAAAGTGACAACACCAAAAATGCCAAGAGCAGTTTTGATGTCATCAGAAAAGGTACTTAAAAGTACATTACACAATGCAACTGACAAGGAAGAGGAAGACACAGAGACCACACCAGAAGACTGTGCAATCTTAAGAGTGATCTAAAAAACTTCATCACTGATGGCCACTTTGGTGGCACTATTTAGACTCTTCTGAGATGCGAATTCCACACAGAACAACTTTACAGCATCTTGTGAAACTGTCTTTAGCCCAATACAACCAGGCAGCAACTGAAACAAAGAACCAAGCAGGGACATTTTGATCTTAAACATAGCACCAGATACAAGATTGGAGGCCACCCAACCAGAGAACTTTTGACGTCCATTCACATTCACCCAAGCACTAGCATCAGATGCACCAGAAACTGGGGGGGAAACAGTTGATTCCATTTCCATCTGATCAGCACAATCTTTGAAATCATCTGGATTGATGGACTGTTTTGCTTCTGGGATTGGCAATGATCTGCTGGAGAGTACCACATCAGGCAACACAACTAGTGGTTAATCTTGGCTTATCTTGGGAGATGTGCCACTGCTGTTGCCATCCATATCAGGAATAGGGCTGGCTGCTGTTGTGGAGATCTTACTGAAGATCTCATTTGGAACCACAAAGAGGTTTGGTGTGACCATAGCAGTTGTGACTGCCTGCTGCTGTTTTTTGGAATTTTTTGCTTTTGCAGCCATTTGTGAAGCAGTAATAGTAATAGTAGTAGTGGAAGTGATAAGAGTAGAAAAAACCAACTTGTTGACTGGTCTGTTATTAAAAATTTTTGGGCTTTTTGAAATAGTGAAAACAACACTGGGACTAACCCAAGTGTGTTTTTTTGAAGGAACTTTGACTGGAGAAGAACTTCCAGCCAAAGATAAAAAAAATGAACCAAAAGCTGCTAAAGACAGCTTATTACTAGTATTTTTTAAAGGAAATGTTGCCAGAACGTTTTGTCTAGCTGCTTTAATAACAAAGAGACCCTTTTATGTTGAAACTTTATTAGTTACTATAGGAAAAGCAACATTTACAACTTTTTTACTCTTAGCTCTATTTGTGGTCATGAAATTTAGGAGAAAAAAAAGTTTTTTTTTTTTATAGCTCTCCTGTTTCACTTTTTTATTATCTTCTTCTTTCTTTTTCTCTGATATGTAACTTGGTGATTGATTCATTATTCTGTTTTCATTTTTTTTTTCTACTGTTACTCCAAGTTTTAAAGCCACAGCATTCAGTAGTTTAGCCATTTCATTCATCTGTTGTCTCAATTCATCAATTTCAACCCTTCATGGCTGGTCTGCCCTTTTTTTTGTTGGCCCTCTTTGTTGTTTACTTGTGAGCCTGTTTTTTGAGATCCACTTGGATTTACATTATTCCTACTACTATATGGGTTTAGTACCACCATTTTAGCATATGACTTTCCTCCAAAGGTCTTGATGAGTTCTTCTGGTACATTTTTTTTAACATACAATTTGGCCAATCATATGTTGTTGGTAATCTTTCTTGGTATTTCCCTCCTTTTTCTTAAGTAGAGTAGGGCACTTTGAGACCAAGTGTCTTATCTGATAACAAAAATGACATTTTTTAATATCAGTAGGCACTTAGTGAACCAAAGTGTTTCCAATTACCAAGAGTTTATCAGTAGCATTGTAATGACTGGTTTTGCTATTAAACCCTATGTAAGCACAGCCCGTTCTGGTGTAATTTCTGCTAGTCCTTGGAATAAAGCAGGATTGGGCTTTGATTTAATCCAAAGTGGTACTCAGATAGTGGGCAGCACAGTTTTGTGGTAGGCCAACAAGCTTAGCTTCTCAGGTTTTTCTCTGTTCAATGATCTTTTGGGTACCTATCATTGGATAAATTCTAACTGCATCTTTCCTGATCAGGGTTGACCATTGGTTTACAGCTCTAGTTGCCTTCTTTTGGTTGTTGAATTCAACTACTGCTAACTGCTATTTTCCAGTCACTTTAATTTTGACTTTTTTAACCTCTCCAAATTCTTTCATGGCAGCTTCAACTTCTCTGTCAGAAATACCCAAAGGAATATCTTTAACTAGAACTTTTTTTTGACCAGCCATTTGGTTGGCAATACCATCAGTTGCCATTAAAAATGACTCAATTTTCACATCTGTTAGGATTTTCCTAGCTTGATTCCTTCCAGTAATTTAGGAGAAATCTATTCAGATTTCTTGGTTTCTTATCATTACAGTTCCCAAAAGGTAACTAACATCCCCCAACAAATTGTAAATTCACCTTATCTTCTTTCCCATGTTTTTTTCTGGTATGTCCAGTATCTGCACAAACAGAACATGTCTTTTGGTGCCATAAACAACAGTTCTCTACTCTTCTTCTTGATTTGCTTCCTTAGCCATAGCATTTTTCTCCAATATTTTGCTACTTTTTTGGTTTGGGCTTGGGCTTGTTATTCTGCTTAAAAGACCCAATTCAGAGTCTTCCATGTCTTCTGCAATCCCTTTCAAATTGGCTATATCCTTGTTTGTTTCAAATAGATTGTCCATTTGCTCATCAAATTTCTCTACAGATTTTTCTTTGTTGATCTTGCCCAAAATCTCAGGATCGCATTTTCTTAGAGCAGCTTCAATCTGTGCTGTTCTCACAACTTCTTTATTAAGCAATTTGGATGGTCTATCCAATTTCTTTAGGGACTTTGATGCTCTTTTTTCACCAGTTGAAGCTTCTATTTAAAACTTATTACTGTTTTCTTTTTTGTTGAACATTGGTCACAAGACAAAATTGTTGGTCTGGTCTGTTGTTTTATCAGTAAGTTCTTTTTCAATGACCTGATTAAATTTCTCTGTCATGCCTTTTACACTTATTTTTCCCAAATGTCTGTATTTTTTATTGGGTTTTTCTTCTAGTCTGTTGTCTATTAGTGGAAAGAAGTCAGCCATTCTTCATTGTAAAGCTGTTCTTTTTAATGTATTAGCAATTCTAAAGGGTGTATCATCTCCACTACTTGTGTTTACACTTCTAATTGTTCCACTGCTATGTTTAAATCTGAATGGAAGTGTTATAGATCTCGTATTTTCAACCAGTATTTGGTTTAGTATGATCGTGTTAATTCCCTTTTTTTCAGTATTGACAGTCTCTTCCACTTGGTTTTTATGCTTAGTGGTATCTTTACTAGTACTTCTGTTCATGACTATTGTCACTTTGCTATTAGTATTATTGTCAGACACTTTGAAGTCTGTTATGATAATAAAGTGTACTTTTTAACTAAAGGTATCTTTTGGCAAAAAACTATTTTTCTAAATTTAAGGCATAGTAAATTTTGTGATAGTAAACAAAGAAAGAAAAAAAGTTTTTTGCCCAAACTACTGCTTGATCTTTTTTTAAAAATAGAGTGGCTAATTTATATAATATCAGTGGCTAATACATGTGATAATTAATAAAAAGTATAAGTTTCAGCCATAACACTAGTACCAAGTCACCAATACTTAAAGAAAGTGTTTTATAGGTTTTCTTTTTCTTAAGCTTTTCTTAGAACTGTTTTATTTTTTCAAAAGCAATTATTCATGCTTCTACCAAGGAGTCAAGAATGATACCAAGTCTTCTTTGCAAAATGTCTTTGTAATTTCTTATTGTGATTTCTTCAAAAGGTATTGTCTCAATATTAGTTTCTATTGGTAGTGTTGCCATGTGTTCATAAAGCAGATAAAAAGGTTTATAACTTGTTATGTTATGATTCACAGTTCTACAAGCAAACAAAACTGAAGGCAGTACTTTGTCTTATAAGTTTGTTTTTTCACTGGTTTTGGCTAGGGTTTTATATAGTGTTCTTTTAAAACATTCTACTAAGCCATTTGTTTGGAAATGATAAGAGAAGAAAAGTTTATAATGTATTCCCATTTTTTTACAAAGTTTTTCAACCAGTGTACTGAGAAAAGCAAATGATATCTTCATAAATAAAATTGGTTATTGAGACTGCTGTTTGGTCTGGAGTGGCTCTTGCTTCTACCTACTTTGTAAGATTGTTAATAGCTGTAATAATATATTTGTTGTTATCAGGAGTTATTGTTAAAGGTCCAACAACATCTATACCAATTCTGTTAAATAGTTGACCAATAGAGATTAGATGGATATTTTCTTTGTGATTGGGTTTGCCTTTTCTTTGGCAAATGTTACAGGTTTTGATATATTTAGCAATGTCCTTTTCCAAGATAGGCCAATAATAGTGAGCTAAGGTTTTCTGAATTGTTTTTGTTTTTTCAAAGTGTCCAGCTAACAGGTTAGTGTGCATGTTGTATATTACAATTTCTCTTTCTTCAAATCTGATGACTCTTTGGGGGTGGTCAAGATCTTTTCTATTTCTTTTGTTGAAACTTATACTTCTTATTAATTATTATATGTATTAGCTGCTAATATCACATAAATTAGCCACTTTATTTTTAGAAAGTGATTATTGACCTGATCAATAACTTGACCATTGATCTAATCATTAACCTGATTATTGACCTAATCAATGACCTGATCATTGACCTAGTCATTGACCTAATTATTGACCACTTTTGATAACTATATAAGCGATGAATTTCTTAGTTGTAGAAAAATATGTAGAAATTAAAGAAAGAAATAAAATAAAATAACAACTTCATCTCAATCTTTCTCTTATTGCTAATTTTTTTTTTCTTACCTTCAAGTATCTGAACATCTTGGAATAAAAAATTACTTGTTGGTTATTCTTTACTCTTTTTCTGAAATGTGTAATTGCAGCATTTGAAGTTGAAATTCTTTTGATTATTTCTATCACCCTACAATACTGTTCTCCCTTGCTATCCATTAGCTTGTTACTCCAACCTGTAACATAAAAGTGGTGCTCTTTGTGAGGTTTTTAAAATCCACTTTGTTTTCTATTGTATGGATAATTATTCATATCTGCCACAACAATCAAAAAAACACTTTGAAGCACACAACAAAAATAATCTAGACTTTATTAAACTCAATTCTTTGCTCTCCTGTTTGATTTGCTTCCCCATTGAAAAACAATCTAGCAAACAATTCCAAAACCTTTCTGAACAAGCATTCAGCTGAAATCTACACAGTCTATACAACTTATTACTTTAATCAAGCTTATTTTTAAAGAAAAAAACAACAGCATTAATCAGCTTTTATATTCCACAACCTTTGAACAACAGCTCCCTAATTTCGAATATCTGAATTATCAAATCCATACTTGGATTGCTGCTCATCAAGCAACTAAAACTACTCTTGAAACAGAAGAAGAAAGCTATTAAACTGCTTCTGTTTTTGATCTCTTTTCAAGTGAATCAGATCACTCTACTCAAACAGTAACTCCTGAACCAATGGCTAATGATTCTATGCAATAGAACATTCTGATTGCTTTCCAAGACATACAAACTGCTTTTGGAAGAAAAAACAACACTCTATTACTCTTGTTTAGAGGTGATGCACAAGATCCAATCGAATAGTTAGATGACTTTGAAAGAGCAGCCACAGCAAACCAATATGATAATGAATACAAGTTTCAAATCATTGGTGGCTACCTTTAAGGCTTTTCTGCTACTTGGTTCTCACAAGAAACCAATGCCAATACCTAGCAAAGAATCATTAGATGGACACCAGCAAATGCTGGAGAAGACAATACCTCTTTTACTACTTGATTTGAAATGAAATTTAGAACTCCTATCTTAATATCAAAATGACATATGGAATTAGAAAGAAGAACCCAAGGTCTTGGTAAAACTGTAACTGAATATGCAAAAGCAATCAGAAAGTTAATCAAGTGGGTAGACTCTGAAAAAAACTGGACAAAAGAGCAGAAAACTCACTCCTTTACAAAAGGATTGAGAACTGATCTTTCATATGCTCTTTGGCCCCTCCTGGTCCTAAAAAACAATCCTACAATAGATATGGCTGTTGAACTAGCCCAACAAATTGAAGACAATTAAAGGATGCACTTGGAATCCACACTTCCAGTTTTTGCTCCTGCTCTTGTTATGGCTTCTGCTCCTCAAATGGCTGCTACTTCTTTTACTGCTCAAACTTCAGATCTCAATGAACAATTAATAGATAGATTCACAGCCAATCTTGTCCAGTTATTAGAACTCTTAGCTCAAGCAGTCAGAGAAAATCAACAAACTTAAAGACCCAGATTTGAATCCCATTTTAATCAGCCCCAGCAACTCCCTTATCAAAGACAACAAAATCATGGCCCATTTGCTGTGGATTAACTGAACATTTCTCCAAAGATTGCAACAATTCTCCTCCAATTTTTTTTTTGTTAAAGTGTAGCCATGCTGGTTATTTATTAGTTAAGCCTAAAGTAATGTGGTGGTTTCATAAAGCCAACTCACCCAATAATACAAAAATCACAAGATGCAGCTAACCACAAGCAGAAAGCCCTAACTATATGTTAGTACTACCTTTGCTACCTAATGTATTAAACATATCTAATTCATACATTTTACTCATAATGCATACAAGCTCATGATTACTCTTAACAAGACTACTCATCCACTTAGTAGTCTGATCAGGATCGGATTTGATATTAGAGAATTGAACCTCTCATAATTTCATCATTGCATTAAATGTGTTATCATAGACTGAAAAATTTTTAACGTCATTATCATTATTATCATCATCCATGTCTTTATCATCAGATATGTCAAAATGGACTTTTTCACTTCTCAACTTGATGGCTCCCACTTCCTTTTGCAATACAGAAGCCACAGCACAAACAGCATTAATTTGGTTTCCCAATCCAACCACACTTTCTTTCATTGCCTCTGCCATAACAAATGGAGTAGACAATAATTTAGTAACCAACACAACCAAAAAACTTACAGGCTCAATTATAGATTTGATCAACAAAGACAGTTCACTAAGTTGGATTTCCAGAGAAGCCAACCTAGCATTAACAGCAACATCTGAACCAGAGGAAACAACAGACAACAGAAGCACAACACTTTTGGGGAGAGAACCAAAAGCAAGATCCATATCAGCAGCAGCAGCAACAAAAAGAACCACAGAGGTAGCAGCTTTGGCATAGGATTTAGCTCCAACAAAGGATGTGAGAGAGAGGTGGCAGCACCTTGTAGTCCACAGCCAAATGATCCAAACTTTGGCATTTGTAGCAGCAATGACAACCAGGAGTTTCCCACCAGATATGACAGCCACATAAGGTACCAGTTTTTGAAACAGCAGCATTTAAAAATTCCAAGGAATCAAAGGTTACCACAGCAAAGTGTTGATGTCAATAGGAATCAGGGGAGAAGAGAATGAAACATGTATGGCCACCAACTTGGGAGACCAGATTACTTATTTCAAATGCAGTACAGCCAAATAGAAGATTAACCAGCTTAGTTTTAAAAACATCTCTTAAGGAGATAACTTTCTTATAGTTGGCAATAAAAAGAATTCTAATACTGTCTTTCCTAACCAAAACAGATTAGTGAGAGAGAGTGGTAGCAGCAGAAGAAGTGTTCTTAAAATTAACCACAGCATATTGCCATAAGCCAACAGGCTTTAACTTAACAGACATGACAACACCAAAAATGCTAAGAGCAGTTTTGATGTCATCGGAAGAGGTACCCAAAGGTACATTATGCAGTACAACTAACAAAAAAGGAGAAGAAACAGAGGCCACACCAGAAGACCATGCAATCTTAAATATAGTCAAAAAAACCTCATCACTAATAGTCACTTTAATGGCACCAGTTAGACTCTCCTAAGATGCAAATTCCATACAGAACAACTTAACAGCATCTTGTAAAACCAACTTAAGCCCAATACAACCAGGCAGCAGCTGAAACAAAGAACTAAGAAGAACCATCTTAATCTTAAATATGGCACCAAGCACAAGAGTAGAGGCCACCCACCCAAAGAACCTTTGTTAACTATTTACATTCATCCAAGCATCACCATCAGCAACACCAAAAACTGGGGGAAGAGTAAATAATTCCATTTCCATCTGATCAGCCCAATCTTTGAGATTATCTGAAATAATAGGCTGTTTTGCTTCCATGGCAGGAAATGATCTGCTGGAGATTACCACATCAGACAACACAGCCAGTGGTTAATCTTGCTTCATATTAGGAGTTGAGTCGTTGCTATTGCCATCCATATTAGGAAGAGGACTGGCTGCTGCTGTGGAGATCTTACCCAAGATCTCATCTGAAACCACAAAAGGGTTTGGTGTAACCATAGTAGTTGCTGCTGTTTTTTGGAATTTTTGGCTTTTGTAGCTATTTGTGAAGCAGAGATAGTAGAAATAATGGGAGTGGTAAGAGCAAGAAAAACCAACTTATTGACAAGTCTGTTATTAAAAATCTTTGGGCTTTTTGAAGTAGTAGAGACAACACTAGGACTAACTTAGTGTGCTTTTTTGAAAGAACTTTGACTAAAGAAGAACTACCAGCCAAAGAAAAAAAAAATAAACCAGAAGCTGCTAAAAGCAGCTTTTCACTAATGTTTCTTAAAGGAAATGTAGCCAGAACGTTTTGTCTAACTGCTTCAATAATAAAGAGACCCTCTTGTGTTGAAACTTTATTAATTACTATAGGAAAAGTACTGTTTGTAACTTTTTTACTCTTAGCTCTAATTGTGGTCATGAAATTTAGAAGAAAAAGAGTTTAAAGATTTTAACAATCCTCCTCCATCTCATCCAGCTTCCAGAAACAATAACAATCAAAACAACAGAACTATCAACAACAATGTCCTCAATCAAAGACCCAATTATGTCAACATCAATTTCTTTGGAGAGAATTCCTTAGTTGAAGCCACTGTTTATCAGCCTTTAAACTGGTAGGTGCACCTCCAAAGGGTGAGAGTGCAAGCCAACCAGAAGAAAATTTTTTTTCACTTTTAACCTAACTGATGATGATCATGACATGAATAAACTAGCAATCAACACTTCTAAATCAACCAGAAAGAAGAAAAAAGCCAAGATTGATTTCATTTTGAACACAAACAAGTTATCCAAATCAACTGTTAATAACAATAAGCCACCAAAGGCTAAAGTTTTTAAGAATTCTCCAAAGTTAGAACCCCCAGAAATTGTACAAAAATCTGGACTCTATTCTGTTGTCAAAGATCTTATGGAAACACCTGCTTACATTACCTTTGGCCAGTTAATAACCCATTCCCAATTCTAAAAAGACTTTTACAAATCTTTAATTTCCAAGAAAAAGATACCAAAGACCAACAAACACTTACACCAAACTAGACTTGCTGACAACAGCAATGTTACTCCTCTTATTTGTAAAGCCCAAGTGGCTGGTTATTTCATTGATCTGATTCTGAATAGTGAATCATCTGTTAGTATTATTGCCAAACACTTTTTAGAAGCAATTGGCAGAAAGATTGATAAATCATCCACAAGACCAATGACCAATATACATAGTGACAAGAAGAAAAATCTGAACATAACCAAAGCTGTTCTTGTCTGAATTAATGGCATTAGCATTGAAACTGACATGAAAGTATTAGAAGTAAAAGAATACATCATAATAGTTGGCAATAAATGGCTCAAGAAAACAAAAGCCTTGCTTAATTATAAACTCTATAAACTGACCATTAGATGTGGTGAGAAACCCATTGTGGTTAAGTATTACCATTGGATAACTCCTTTAGTATTCAAACAAAGCCAAAAAAAAGAGCAATCAGATAAATCAGATGATAAAAAAAGTGAAGAAAAAGATAAACAAAAAAAACAAGACGAAACTGCTGAACTTGTCTACACCATCTTTACCAGCAATGGCAAGCCATTAGATAATGTCAAAACAGATAAAAAAAGAATCATGGTAAATAGCAAACTAATTTGCTGGCCCTACTATGATATCCTTAGAAGAACCTTTAATAGAAAACCTGGCAAGAAAGCAAAATACAGTTATTGGTGGCATGGTCCTTGTGCTTGGTGCTAGTGTGATAAACCATTGTACTCTTCTAGTGATCAATGCATGTCCTGCCTAATCTATTACAAAGATTGAGAACCAATCAGCTTGATACCTTATAAAGAAATAAAAGAAGTCCAAAAGTCTTTTGAGAATGAACCACCTGAGATCTAATCATTAATTATAGAACAAAGAGAACTCTCCCCTAAAAAAAGAAAAGTGGACATTGAAAACTTATTGTCTAAAAACAGCCCAGTTATATCCAAAGAAGATGATGCCTCTGGACACACTCATGTAATACAACATACCATTACTACCAAAGAAACTTGTCTTATCCACTTAAAGCCTTATCAGTCCAACCATTATAATATTTTTTTTTTATGTTAACGTGTAGCCACGCTGGTTATTTATTAGTTAAGCCACAGTAATGTGACAGTTTCACAAAGCCAGCTCACCCAATAATACAAAAATCACAAGATGTGGCTAACCACAAGTGGAAAGCCCTAACTACATGCTAGTACTACCTTTGCTACCTAATGTATTAAACATATCTAATTTATACATCTTACCCATAATGTTAACAAGCTTGTAACTATTCTTAACCATACCACTTATCTACTTAGCAGTCTGATCAGGACTGGATTTGATTCTGGAAAACTAATCTTTCCATAAGTGCATTATGACATCAAAGATGTTATTATAAACCGAAAAGTTTTTATTTTCATTATTATCATCATCAATATTATTAATTATGTCATCAACATCTGATCTATTCTCCAAGCAGATCTATTCACATATTGTCTCAAGACATGTCAATCTTTTCTGCATCACAGTAGTAACAGCAGCCAAGCCTTTATTTTGCTTAGCCAATCCATCTACACATTCCTTAACCAACACATTCACAGCAGATGAAGTAAATAGCAATTTGGTAACCAATACAACCAAAGCACCAACAGGTTCAACTAAAGATTTTATCAACATAAATAGTTCACTAAGGTAAGATTCAAGAGAAGCTAACCTAGATTCAACAGCAGAATTGGGAACAAAAAAGACAGCAGACAACATGGATGTCACAGTTTTGGGAGGACCACCAAGATCCAAGTCCATATCAGCAGCAGCAGCACCAGAAAGAACCACAAAAGCAGCAGCCTTAACATAAGATTTAGATCTAACAAATGAAGGTTTGAAATTTTTGGGGCCACCAAAGGTATTAGAAGAGAGTTTAGGTGGGGGAGGAGGCAACTTCTTACAGTCCACAGCCAAATAATTCAAGTCTTAATACCTGTAGCAGTGGTAACACCCAGGAGTTTCCCACCAGATGCAACAACCATGCAAGGTACCAGTTTTTAACACAGCAACATTCAGAAATTCCAAAGAATCAAAGGTAACCACAACAAAGCATTAACAACAATAAGATTCAGAGGAGTGAGGAATAAAACATGTATGGCCACCAACTTGGGAGATCAAATCACTTATCTCAAAGACAGTACAGCCAAATGGAAAATTAACCAACTTAGCTTTGAATGCATCTTTTGAAGAGATTTTTTTTTTGTTAATGTATAGCCATACTGGTCTTTTATTAATTTAGCCATACTTAAAAAGCATGACCTTTTTATAAAGCCAACTCATCCAATAATCTAAATTACAAGATGTGGCTAACCACTAATCTCTTGAGGAGATAACTTTCTTTTGGTTGGTAATGGGAAAAATCCTAACACTATTTTTTCTGACCAATACAGACCAGTTAGAGAGAGCAGCAGCAGCAGAAGAAATGTTCTTAAAATTAACCACAGTGTATTGCCATAAGCCAGCAGACTTCAACTTAACAGTAGTGACAACACCAAAAATGCCAAGAGCAGTTTTGATGTCATCAGAAGAGGTACCCAAAGGTATGTCATGCAGTGCAATTGACAAGAAAGGGGAAAAAACAGAGGCCACACTAGAAAACTGTACAATCTTAAGAATGATCAAAAAAATCTTATTACTGATGGCCACTTTAGTGGCAATATTTAGACTCTCCTGAGATGCAAATTCCACACAGAACAACTTAACAGCATCTTGTAAAACTGATTTAAGCCCAATACAACCAGGCAGCAACTGAAACAAAGAACCAAGCAGGGCCATTTTGATCTTAAATGTAGCACCAGGTACTAGATTGAAGACCATCCAACCAGAAAATCTCTGATGACCATTCACATTTTCCTAAGCACTACCATCGGCAGCACCAGAAACTGGGGAAGAGACAGTTGATTCTATTTCCATCTGATCAGCCCAATCTTTAAGATCATTTGGATTGATGAACTGTTTTGCTACTAAGATTGGTAATGATCTGCCAGAGAGTACCACATCTGGCAACACAACTAGTGGTTAATTTTCGCTCATCTTGGGAGATGTGCTGCTACTGTTGCCATCTATATCAAGAAGAAGGCTGGCTGCTGCTGTGGAGATCTTACCAAAGATCTTATTTGGAACCACAAAGGGGTTTGGCATGACCATAGCAGTTGCGACTACCTGCTGTTGTTTTTTGGAATTTTTCACTTTTATGGCCATTTGTGAAGCAGTAGTAGTAGAAGTAGTAATAGGAGTGGTAAGAGCAGGAAAGACCAACTTGTTGACTGGTCTGTTATTAAAAATCTTTGGGTTTTTTGAAGTGATAAAGACAACACTGAGATTAATCTGAGTGTGCCTTTTTGAAAGAACTTTGACTGGAAAAAAACTTCTAGCCAAAGGAGAAAAAAATAAACCAGAAGCCACTAAAGGCAGCTTATCACTAATATTTTTTTAAAAAAATGTTGCCAGAACATTTTGTCTAGCTGCTTCAATAACAGAGAAATCTTCTCATGTTGAAACTTTATTAGTTATTATAGGAAAAATAATGTTTGCAACTTTTTTACTCTTAGCTCTATTCATGATCATGAAAATTAGGAGAGAAAGAGTTTTTTTTTTTTCAAGTTTTATCCAATCATCATAATAATGAATTCATTAAGAAAAAAATAAACTGAATGAAAGATCTTAGATTTATACAAAAACCAAGAGCAAATGGGCATTTTCAGTTATAGTAGTATCCAAAAAAGGTGAAACTTTACACTTCTGTGTTGACTATTGTCAATTAAATGCCATTACTATAAGAGACATGTACCCATTTCCTAAAATTGATGCAATGCTAAATAATTCAATGATGCTGTTTTCTTCTCAACTATTGATTTAACTGCTGGATTTTGGCAAAAAGAAAACTGCTTTTATTACCAAGTATGATACCTATAAATTTACAGTCATGCCTTTTGGTCTCACTAATGCTCTTCTCATCTTTCAATGCCTAATAGACAAAGTATTTGAATCAATAAAAGAAAACTTTGTTCTGGTCTACTTAGATAACATAATAGTTTACTCAAAAACCTGGAATGAACATCTTGAACACTTGCAAAAGATTTTTGATCTGCTCAGAAATGCCAGCCTTAAGATTAATCCAATCAAATCTTTCTTTAGACATCAATCCACCCAGTTCCTTGGTTATCTTATTACAAAAGATGGAATCTTCTCTGATCTAGCTAAAGTTAAAAAAGTTCAGAACATTAGACAACCAATAAATGTTCTTGAACTATGCTCTTTCTTTAATTTGACCTCTTACTATCACAAATTTATTAAAGATTTTTCTAAAATCACCTTCTCTTTCAATCAGCTATTCAGAAAAAATGTTAATTATTACTGGGGCACTTATCAACAAAAAACTTTTGAAATTCTAAAGGAAAAACTTGTTATTGAACCAATTCTCAAGCAATCTGATCTGAACCAATCTTTTATTCTCCACACTGATATATCTGATTATGAACTTGGTGCTGTTTTTTCACAGAAAGATGAAAATGGCAGAGAACATACCATAGCATATGCCAATAGATCCTTCACACCAGTAGAAAAAAACTATTATATAACTAAACAAGAATGTTTAGCAGTAGTTTGGACCACTAGTTACTGAGATCAATATTTTCTTGGTGCAAAATTCTTAGTGCTAATAGATCATTAAGCCTTGGTTTGGCTGCACAATAAAAAAAAGCTGGAACACAAACAAATAACTTGTTAGATACTCCACTTGGATGAATTCAACTATGATATTTAACACCATAAAGGAGCAAATTATCAAAATGTTGATGCTCTCTTTAGACTTATCATTTAGTAATAGTACAACCTCTTAAACCAAACCAACTTAATTATTTGTAACTTCTTTACAAACAAACATGATAATGGACTTGGACAACTACTCTGTCTTAATAGAATTTTTAGATAAAGGACAATACCCACCAGAATACACTTGACAGCAAAGAGAATATTTGCACAAACAATCAAATTTCTATTTGATTTGCCAGAACTAGCTATATAAAAAAAATAGAAAATATTTTGACTGCTCTTAGAGAGTCATCAGATTTGAAGAAAAAGAAATTGTAATATACAACATGTATACTGATCTGTTAGCTGGACACTTTGGAAAAACAAAAACAATTCAGAAAACTTTAGCTTGCTATTATTGGCCTATCTTGGAAAAAGACATTGCTGAATACATCAAAACCTGTAATACCTGCCAAAGAAGAGGCAAACCCAATCACAAAGAAGATATCCATCCAATCTCTGTTGGTCAACCATTTGACAAAATTGGTATAGATGTTGTTGAACTTTTAACAATAACTCCTGATGGCAACAAATACATTATCACAGCTACTGACTATCTTACAAAGTGAGTAGAAGCAAGAGCCACTTCTGACCAAACAGCAGTCTTAATAGCCAATTTTATTTATAAAGATATTATTTGTCACCACGGCTGCCCCAAAAAACTTTTATCTGATAGAAGAAGAGCTTTTCTCAGTACACTGGTTGAAAAACTTTGCAGAAAAATGGGAATACATTATAAACTCTCTTCCCCTTATCACCCCCAAACAAATGACCTAGTAGAATGTTTTAATAGAACACTATGTGAAATTCTAGCCAAAACCAGTGAAGAAACAAACTTATGGGACAAAGTACTGCCTTCAGCTTTGTTTGCTTATAGAACTGTGAATCATAACATAACAAATTATGGATCTTTTTATCTGCTCTATGGATGTATGACAACACTACTAATAGAAACTGATATTGAGACAATACCCTTTGAAGAAATCACAATAGAAAATTACAAAGACATTTCGCAAAGAAGACTTGATACCATTTTTGACTTCTTAGTAGAAGCACAAATAATTGCTTTTGAAAAGATAAAACAGTTCCAAGATAAGCTTAAGAAAAAGAAAACCTATAAAACACTTTCTTTAAGTATTAGTAACTTGGTATTGAAATACCATTTAGATAGAGACAATGTCTATGGTAATAAATTCTCTAGCCAATAGAAAAGACTTTTTATAGTCAACAAAGTTTTGAACAATGGTTTTTATATTTTTTAAAATCAATCTGGAACAATTTTCAATGATCATCCTGTTTATGATACACAACTCAAGAAATATTATAAATGACTTAATTGGTTGTCTGTTGTGATAATACTGACTCAAATGATCAGGAAAATCAAGTATAAATAAACACATCATTCCCAAAACAAAGGTATTTTCAATTGACATGAACAATTATTTTCTGGATCAAAATATTCAAAACAACTTCTATACTCTCTATGAGTATTGGATCAAAAACTATCCAAATGCTACTTTAACTATTGGAAAACAAACCACCATAACTGATAACAGTAGAACACATACTGTTATTAGATTAAAGAAAACTACTACCAGAAGAGAAAAAATTGGTAGCAAAATAGATAAATATCTGTTAGAAAGTATAACAGCAGCTATACTTTCATCTTTCAACACAATTAGAAAAACAATTCAAAAAATCTTACCCATAAACAAAAACTTGTTATATAAAAGGCAATTAGAACTTTATAGTCATCTTGGTAAAATTATAGAGGATATGAAACTCCTAAAAAAAACAACTTCAAAGATACAGGTAGAAATTTTGGGCATTATAAGGTTAGATGTCTTAAGAATTTTAATTATTTCTAAAAGAGCCAAAACTCTAATATAAAAATTTGGTCTCTTGAATACAAAACTCATTTTATCTCAAATATTATACATCTTATTCACCAAAAACTTCAATAAACTAGTTAGCTTTGAGTTAAACAAAACCTTTTAAATAGATTATTTCATAAATAGCTTGATTTTACCAGAGCTCAATCTTTTTAGAAAAAATAATATTATGGTTGAAACTCATATTTTTTATTAGTTATCACATGTATTAGCCATTGATGTCATAAAATTAGCCACTCTATTTTTAAATAGTGATTATTGACTTGATTAATAACTTTATTGTTAATTTGATCATTGATCTGATCATTGATTTGACTGTTGATTTGATCATTAACCTGATTATTAATCTGATCATTAATCTGGTTATTGACCACTTTTAATAGCTATTTAAGCAATGAGTCTCTTAGCTGTAAAAAAATATGATCAAAGTAATAAAATAAAACAATATTAATTACTTCCTCTTATATCATTGTTACTTATAAAGAAAACATATAAAAAAAATAGTAGAAAAAACAAATAGACTAATAGGAAAATAGTAGTTAAACACATAAGCACATTGCTCAACAATGTGGAGCAATGTTAGAAAATTAGGGCACATTGCTTAAAAAATTATAACACATTGTTTAGGAATGTGAGCAATCTCATAGAACTTAAATTATGTATATATAGTAAGAGCATTAGAAGCAAAAAAAGAAGAATTAATTACCAAAACCTCTCTATTACCAGATTTTTAGTAGAATTATCAATATTAATAAATAATTATTCACCATCTAAAGCACTTTCCCTACTATCAACATGAAGTGTTAATAGTATTAAATACTTAATCATACTGAAACAATAGCTCTTAATTATAGCTATTGATAGGATACTAATCTTTAATTGCTTTGGCTTATTTTTTATTTTTTTTATTTTTTATTTTCTTTGTTGTTTAACTAAATTAATTAAAAATTAAGTGCTGAATTATTGATGTTAAAGATTGCCTAATAAAAAACTCTTGTGAATGAGTAAACACATAAAAAATATGGATTGCTTACCAAAGGAGTACTGGCCATTAAGCTGAGAAAAAAATTAACAGAATTGCAATTCTGAGAAGCTACAAATAACCAATAGTTGAATCTCTGTCTATTATACAAAAGACTTAACCAAAATCTTCAGATATTACCAATGAGATCAGTTACTAAGCACCAAATTATGAGTTTGTTATTTGCTTTGAGACCTCAAATAATTACTTGTAACATCATTTATTCTTTTTTTCCTATTTTTAAGTATCTGAATATTTTGGGATAAAAAATTACTTGTTGGCATTCACATATCTTATTTTTTCCCCTTCTTGATTTGTATTTGTTAGAATTAGCCTGAGAAGCAATTACTTGTTTTTGTGATTTATTGAATAAAAAAACAATTAAAAAGCATAATAATACCTGTTATTGATTCTAAGAATTACCAAGTTAAGACATAGAATAATAGCAGCAGTGTTATTTTGTTGACAATCATAAACAATTTTTTTACTTTCAGATTTTCAGAAAAAATTTGTGACTGTGATTTTTATGAGACTAATTATACACATTAAATCTTTACATATTTAATTTACTCTTTTATTGTAATTCTCTTTTTAATTATTTCTATTATCTTACAATTCTGTTCTCTTTTGCTATCTATTAGCTTGTTACTCCAATCTATAATAATATCATTATATAGTCTAAATAAACCAGAACAATGTTTTCTTTTTTTGATTTAAATACTTTGTCTATTAAGTATTAAAAGGTGAAAAAAACATTGATAAGACCAAAAGACATAACTGTGAATTCATAGGTGCTATACTTAGTAATAAAAGCAGTTTTTTTTCTGCTTTTTGGATACATCTCTACTTGTCAGAATCCAGTATTTAAGTTAATAGTTGAAAAAAAAGCAGCACTATTGAATTTGTTTAGTATTGTATTAATTTTGGGGAGTAAGTATATGTTTGTTATAAGTCAATACAGAAGTGTAGAGTTTTATCTTTCTTGGATATTACTACAACTAAAAAAGTCTATTAACTCTTGATTTTTTGTATAAATTCAAGGTTTTTCATTTGATTTATTTATTTCTTGATAAATTCATCTTTTTTTTTGTTAACATGTAGTTATACCAGTAATTTATTAGTTATGTTTACAAAATTGTGGCACTTTTATAAAGCCAGCTTATCCAATAATACAAAAATTACAAGATGTGGCTAACCACAAGCAGAAAGTCTTAACTATATACTAGTACTATCTTTTTTTTTGTTAACATGTAGCCATACTGATTGTTTATTAGTTTGTCCAACAATATAGTTGACACTTTCATAAAGCCAACTTACCAAATAATACAATATTATAAGATGTGACTAATCACAAGTGAAAAGCTCTAACTACATATTAGTACTACCTATGCTACTTAATATATTAAACAGATTTAATTCATATATCTTACTTATAATGCAAACAAACTTATGACTACTTTTAACAAGATCATTCATCTACTTAACAGTCTGATTAGGATTGAATTTGATACTAAAAAGTTGATTCTTTCATAATTTCATTATTGTATTAAATATGTTATCATAGACCAAAAAATTTTTAACATTATTATTATTATTATTATTATTATTATTATTATTATTATTATTATCATCTATGTTTTTATCTTCAAATATATTAACAAAACAAACTTTCTCACTTCTCTTTTTGAGATTCACCATTTTTTTTGCAACAAAAAAACCACAGTATTAACAGCTTTAATTTGGATTGCCATTTCAATCACACTTTCTTTCAAAGCCTTTACCATAACAGCAGAGTAAACAGTAATTTAGTAATTAACACAACCAAAGAGCCTATAGGCTCAACTATAAATTTTATTAACAAAAACAGTTCACTAAGATGAATTTTCAAAAAAACCAATCTAGCATTAACAGCAGCATTTGGACCAGAAGAGACAACAGACAACAGAGATGTTAAAGTTTTGAGAGGAGCACCAAAAACTGGATTTACATCAGCAGTAGCAACAACAAAAAAAACCACAAAAACAACAGCTTTGACATAAAATTTAACTTTAACAAAAAATGACTTAAAAACTTTGAGACTACCAGCAGAGTTGAAAGCTACTTTGGGAGAGAAAGGTGATAACATCTTGTAGTCCACAGCCAAATAATCTAAACCTTAACATCTATAGCAGCAGTAACAACCAAAAGTTTTCTACCAGATATGGCAGCCATATAAGATACCAGTCTTTGATACAGCAATGTTTAAAGATTCTAAGAAATCAAAAATAATTACAGCAAAATATTGACATTGGTATGACTTAGAGAAATGAAAAATAAAACAAGTATGGCCACCAACTTAAGAGACCAAATCACTAATCTCAAAGACAATACAATCAAAAAAAAAATTGACCAACTTAGCTTTGAAAGCATCTCTTGAAGTAATAATCTCTTTTTAATTGACTAAAGATAGAATTCTAATACTGTCTTTTCTAACTAGTATTGACCAGTAAATAAGAGCAGCAGCAGCAGAAAAAGAATTTTTAAATTGAACTATGGCATATTGCCACAAGTCAGCAGACTTCAACTTGACTAAAGTAACAACACCAAAAATACCAAAAGCAGCTATAATGTCATTAAAAAAAATACTTAAAAGTACATTATAAAGTGCAATTAACAGAGAAGAAGAAAAAACAAAGGTGACACCAAAAGACCATGGAATATTAAGAGTGGTCAGAAAAACCTTATTACCAATGGCCACTTTAATAGCACTATTTAGACTTTCCTGAGATGTAAATTTCATACAAAACAACTTAACAACATCTCTTAAAACAGACTTAAACCCAATACAACCAGGCAGCAACTGAAACAAAAAACTAAGCAGAGCCATTTTAATCTTAAATATAACACCAAATACTAGATTAGAGATCACTCAACCAGAGAATCTTTGATAATTATTCATATTTTTTCAAACACCACTATTAGCAGCACCAAAAACTAGAGAAAGAATAGTTGATTCTATTTTAATCTAATTAGCCCAATTTTTAAGATTATCTAAATTGATGGACTGTTTTATTTCTGGAATTGGTGATAATCTGCTGGAAAGTATCATATTAGACAACACAGCCAGTGGTTAATCTTAGCCCATCTTAAAAGATGTGCTGGCTGCTGTTATGAAAATCTTATCCAAAATTTCATCTAGAATTACAAAGAAGTTTGGTGTAACCATAGCAGTTGTAAGTGCCAGCTGCTATTTTTTGGAATTTTTTGCTTTTACAGTCATTTGTAAAGCATTAGTAAGAGTAATAAAAGCAGAAAAAACCAACTTATTAATTAGTCTGTTATTAAAAATTCTTGGGCTCTTAAAAGTAATAAAGACAATACTGGGACTAATTTAAGTATATCTTTTGAAAAAAACTTTGACTGAAAAAGAACTATCAGTTAAAGGTAAAAAAATGAACCAGAAGCTGCTAAAGGCAGTTTTTTACTAATATTTTTTAAAAGAAATATAACCAAAATATTTTGTCTAGTTGCTTCAATAATAGAGAAACTTTCTTATATTAAAACTTTATTAGTTACTATAGAAAAAGTAACATTTGCAACTTTTTTACTCTTAGCTCTAGTCATGATCATAAAAATTAGAAGAGAAAAAGTTTTATGCTAATACTATTTTTGCTATCTAATATATTAAATATATTTAATTTATACATTGTTACTGGAGGTTTTTGGTCTCTTTTCTTGAATGTTGTTAATGTTGATTTGCTGTGAATTCACGTTTTCAGGAAGTAGTTGGACCTTTAGTAACTGAATTTATTTTCAAATTATCTCTTATAATTTGAATTGCTGAGCTTATAAGTGGAATGGCCAATTCCTTGCCAGTTACTTTATGTAGTTACATTGTAGTAAATGTCAACTCTTTCCCAGGAATTGCTCATCTAGAAGCTTACTAAAATATATAGTTATTTTGCTGTGAAAGTCAATTTTTCTACAAGAATCTTGTCTGTAGACTACTCTAATAATTGTAATAAGAAAAGAAAATAAAAATAAAAAAAATGTAAAAGAAATAGAATTGTGTTAAGGAAAACGTTTTCTATCTAGGCCTGGAGTCACTAACAGTTTATTGAAATTGGTAGCTAATCAATTTTAAAATGTTAGTTGTGTTGAGGGAATTCCAAGTGTAATAATCAAAGGATTTGGTTTTCAAATATTTAATTTTTATTTGAGATATGTAAAAAGTGATTTGTTCTAATTAAGATATTTAAAGTAAGCTACTATGATAAGATACTATGAAAAGATAAAAGTAAAAAAGTTGCAAACATTATTTTTCTTATAGTAACTAATAAAGTTTCAACATGAGAAAGTCTTTCTGTTATTAAAGCAGTTAAACAAAATGTTCTGGCTACATTTCCTTTGAAAAATATTAGTAAAAAGCTGCTTTTAGCAGTTTTTGGTTTATTTTTTTTACCTTTGGCTGGTAGTTTTTTTCTAGTCAAAGTTCTTTTCAAAAGACACACTTGGGTTAGTTCTAGTGTTGTCTCTATTATTTTTAAGAGCTTAAAGATTATTAATAACAAATTAGTTAACAAACTGGTCTTTCCCACTTTTATCACTTCCACTACTACTACTACTACTACTACTACTACTACTATTACTACTACTACTACTACTACTACTACTATTACTACTGTTTCACAAATAGTTATAAAAGCCAAAAATTCTAAAAAACAGCAGCTGGCACTTACAACTACTTTGGTGACACCAAATCTCTTTGTGGTTTTAGATGAGATCTTGGATAAGATCTCTATAGTAGCAGCCAGCCTTTTTTCTAATGTGGATGGCAACAACAGTGGCATGTCTTCCAAGATAAGCCAAGATTAACTACTGGCTGTATTGTCTGATGTGGTATTTTCTAGCAGATTATTACCAATCCCAGAAGCAAAACAGTCCATCATTTCAGATGATCTCAAAGATTGGGCTGATCAGATAAAAATGGAATCAACTGCTCCTTCTTCAGTTTTGGTGCTGCTAATAGTAATACTTGAAAGAATGTAAATAGTCATTAAAGGTTCTCTGGTTGGGTGGCCTCCAATTTAATACCTGGTACTACATTTAAGATCAAGATGGTCCTGCTTAATTCCTTGTTTCAGTTGCTGCCTGGTTGCATTGGGCTTAAGTCTGTTTCAAAAAATACAATTAAGTTGTTTTGTATGGAATTTACATCTCAGGAGAGTCTAAATAGTGCCACCAAAGTAGTCATTGGTGATGAAATTACTCTTAAGATTGCACAGTCTTCTAATGTGGCCTCTGTTTTTTTCTTTTTTTTGTTAGTTGCATTTTGTAATATACTTTTGAGTACTTTTTCTAATAACATTAAAACTGCTCTTGGCATTTTTGGTGTGGTTATTTCTGTTAAATTAAAGCCTGCTGGCTTATGGCAATATGCTGTGGTTTATTTCAAAGACACTTTTTCTACTACTGCTGTTCTTACTTACTGGTCTGTGCTGGTTAAGAAAAACAGTATTAGAATTTTTCTTGTTATTAACCAAAATGATGTTATTTTTTCAAAAGATGCTTTTAAAACTAAGTTGGTTAATCTTCTCTTTGGCTTTACTGTCTTTGAGATAAGTGATTTGGTCTCCCAAGTTGGTGGTCATACATGTTTCATTCTTTGCTCCTCTGAAGCATACTGACATCAACACTTTGCTGTGGTTATCTTTAATTTTTTAGAATTTCTGAATGTTGCTGTGTCAAAAACTGGTACCTTGCATGATTGCTGTATCTGGTGGGAAACTCTTGGATGTTACTGTTGCTACAGGTGTCAAAACTTGAATCATTTGGCTGTAGACTGGAAGATGTTACCTTCTCTCTCACCCAAATTCTTTTCTAACACTTCTGGTGGCCCCAAAGTTTTCAAACCTTTATTTGCTAGATCTAAATCTTATGTCAAAGCTGCTGTCTTTGTGGTTTCTCTTGTTGTTGCTGCTGTTGATATGAACTTGGATCTCAGTGATTCTCCCAAAACTACAACATCCATGTTGTTTGTTGTCTCTTCTGCTCCCAATATTTCTATTGAATCTAGATTGGCTTTTTTGGAATCTTATCTTAGTAAATTGTCTGTGTTGATAAAATTTTTGGTTGAACTTGTTGGCACTCTAGTTGTATTGGTTACCAAATTGCTGTCTACTCCACCTGCTGTGAATGTGTCAGTTAAGAAAAGTATGACTGGATTGGTTAAGCAAAATAAAGGCTTGGCTGTTGTTGTTTCCATGATGCAGAAAAGAATAACACATCTTAAGAAAAAATGTAAACAGACCTGCTTGGAGGATCTATTAGATGATAATAATATGGTTAATAATGATAATAATAATAATAATAATAAAGATTTTTCAGTCTATAATAACACCTTTGATATTATGATACACCTATGAGAAGATTAGTCTTCCAGTATCAAATCCAATCCTAATCAGACTGCTAAGTGGATAAGTGGTATGATTAAGAATAGTCATGAGCTTATCAAACTAGCTAATTTGCAGGCACAAAGATGGTCAGCTTATAGTATACTTGAATATTCCACTAATAAATGATCTAAACCAGAAGTTAATCTTATAGCAAACATTATACAGATGATGAAAGAAAGGAGCATCTCATTCAAAAACTCTGGTTACACATGTTGGGTACCTGAATCCTTAAGACCACATACATACTTAATTGAGACTATTATAACTCTACATGCAACCTAGACTAAAGTTAAAAGTTTACTAAAAAAAGAAAACATTTTGTATTTGTATCAGATACAAAACAAAGATGGATCACTAATGACATAGATGAACTTCACAAGGAAATACAGACAGAGTGACAGTGGTAGAATTTCCAAATGGTTTAAAATATTGGAGGCTATACTTATTAAAGATAAATACAAGAAAATTGATGTAATTCAATGTAAAGCACAAAATAACTAATCTAATACTAGATAATCTATGTACATCCAGATTCCTAATACTTTGTTATCACAATGGAGGAGAGTATGAGATAAGTTGAGGCTAAAAAAGAAAATTGAAATATCAACAGATGGTTCACTGGTAAAAGCTGATTTTGAGGATGTTAGAAGAGCAGCTGCTTTGGTGACACATGAAATAGAGGCCAACTTTGGTATAGCAGTTGATAGTATATTATTGTCAATAAAAACTAAGACTAAAGCTGTACTATTGGCTTTAAAAGCAGTACCTTACAAATGTAAACTAATATTGAACACAGATAGTCAGGCAGTAGTATTAACAGCTTAAAGATAATTGTCCAAAGACTTTCCCATGTCTATTAAGAATCAGCTTAAAACTTTTAACTGGCACAATCAAAGCTATAATAGGAGAAAAAAGAATTGATCTTAACATAAACAAAGTAGCTGCACATACTAAAATATCCAAAAATAAGATGGCTAACAAACTAGCCAAAAAAGCTACTGCTTTTGACACAGTGGGATGGGCCTACAATGCTAAGAATATCAGCTATATTCTCTTTTGCAGAAAAGTTGAATTGAATCTGAATATCAAACATTTCTTAAACCAACAGACTGGATTTCAAGCAGCTTTGGATTGAGTTGGCAATGACAAAGTCCAAGAGACATTAAGGCCTTTAGACCAGATAATAAACTGGAAATGCACAACCAAGGTATGGAACTGAGATGATAAAATGTCATCAGGCTTTATTTTAGCTGGTTTCTCAGCAATACATATATTTATCATGAAATTATTTCATAATATGTTGTCAACAGCAGAAGTGCTATACAAAAAATGTTCCCTTATGTATCAGAATAACCTTTGCAAAAAATGTCACATGGAAGTAGAAACCAACCAGCACTTTTGGAAATGTTTTATGAATATTCAAAAAGATGAGACATTGATAATATAAGAAATAAGTGAATACAATGCTTATCAAAGACTGTAGAAAGAAAACATAAAACCATAGACTCTGGTAAGAAAATTGTTCTGTCTAAAAAGTACATTATGTCAACACCTAACATAGATCTGTTATGTAAAGAATTAATTGATAAGCAATTTAGAAGAATTAATGCTTTTGCTAACATTGATCAAAAGACTAATAATAATATATTGATTAAGGTGTGTAAATAGGCAGTAACTTAAGCAAAAAATAGGTTATAGAGGAAATATTGCAAAGTACAAACAGAAGCAAAAACTTTTTTTTATTCTTTGACTGTTACTACACATTTTACTATGTCTCAAATTCAGAAAAATAAGTTTTTTACAAAAAAAATCTTTAATTATAATATATTATTATTATTACAACAGACTTAAAAGTATCTGACAACAACACTGACAGTAAAGTGACACTAGTCACACAAATAAGTACAAATATACAAACTACTAACTGTAAAGACCAAACAGAGAGAAATGAAACTTCTTCTATGAAAAAAAAAAGTATAACACAATCTTATGAAATTTAACAACTATAGAAACTACAAGACCTATTATACTTTCATTTAGGTTTGAAACTGTCAACAGACCATTTGAAAGTGTGAACACAAGTAGTGAAGATGACACACCTTTCAGAATAGCCAACACATCAAAAAAAACAGTTCCACATAGGTGAGCAACAGACTTTTTTCCAACAATAGCCAACAGATTGGAGGAAAAAACCAACAAAAAATACAGACACATTGAAAAAATAAGTGTAAAAAGTCTAACTGAGAAATTCAACCAAGTGATTGAAGAAAATTCATCTGAAAATATGACTGTCCAAACCAACAACTTTGTTTTGCAACCTATGTTTAATAAAGGCAGAAACAGCAACAAATTCCAAATGAAAGCTTGGACTAGTAAAAAAAAAGCCTCAAAGTCCTTAAAAAAAATTGATAAATATCCAAAAGCACCTAAAGGAAACAGTGAAAGAGCTGTGCAAATAGAAGCAGCTTTGAGGAAATACAACTCTGATATTTTAGACAAAATCAACAGTGGAAAGCAAATAGACAATTTATTTGTCACAAACAAAGATAAAGCTAATCTGGATGACAAATTAGAAGACATGGAAGATGCTAAATTGGGGCTTTCAAGCAGAATGGCAAGTCTGAATCCAGACCAATATAGTAGTAAATCACTTGGCAAAAAACCCATGTTTATGGAACCAAACCAAGATGAAAGATGGAAAACTGTTATTATGGTTGAAACTTATACTTCTTATTAATTATTATATATATTAGCCACTAATGTCATATAAATTAGCCACTCTATTTTTAGAAAGTAATTATTGACCTGATCAATGACCTGATTGTTGACTTGATTATTGACTACTTTTGATAACTATATAAGTGATGAATTTCTTAGCTGTAAAAAAAACATGTAGAAATAAAAGAAATAAAAAAAATAAAATAACAACTTTCATCTCAATCATTTTTTTATTGCTAATTTCCCTTTTCCTATCTTCAAGTATCTGAACATCTTGGGATAAAAGATTACTTGTTGGTTATTTTTTACCTTTTTCTTAACTTGTATAATTGTAGCATATGAAGATTATTGAATAAAATGTGACTGAAGAGCATATTTGATATCTGATATTAAATTCTAAGAGTGCCAATGTGAGACATAGAATTATACCAGTGTGTGATCATTTGTTAACAATATAGACTATCTCTCTACCTTCAAATTCTCTGGTTATTTTTTGAAAAGTATAGCAACTAAGATATTTTATGAGACTAATCTTACATATTGAATCCATACTTATTCAATTTGCTCTTTGAAGTTAAATTCCCTTTGATTATTTTCATCACTCTACAATCCTGTTCTCTTTTGCTATCCATTAACTTGTTACTCTAACCCATAACATAAAAGTGGTGCTCCCTGTGAGGTTGTCAAAATCCACTTTGTTTTTTATTGTATAGGTAATTATTCATACCTGTTATAACAATCAGAAGAATATTTTAAAGCACACAACAAAAATAATCTAGACTTTATTGAACTTAATCTTTTGTCTTCCTGTTTGATTTGCTTCCCTATTGAAAAACAATCCAGTAGACAATTCTAAGACTTTTGAAACTGGTTTCTGAATAAGTATTTAGCTAAAATCTACACAGTCTATACAACTTATTACTTTGATCAAGCTTATTTTTGAAGAAAAAAACAACAACATCAATTAACTTTTATATTCCACAACTTTTGAACAACAGCCCCTTGATTTCGAATATCTGAATCATCAAATCTATACTTGGATTGCTGTCCATTAATCAACTGAAACTTTTCTTGAAACAGAAGAAGAAAGTTATCAAACTGCTTCTGTTTTTGATCTCTTTTTAAGTAAATTAGATTATTCTATTCAAACAGTAACTCCTAAACCAATGGCTAATAATTCTATGCAACAGAACATTCTGATTGCCCTTCAAGGTATACAAACTGCTTTGGAAAAAAGAAACAACACTCTATTATTCTTGTTTAGAGATGATACACAAGATCCAATTGAATAGTTGAACAACTTTAAAAAAGCTACCACAGTCAACCAATATAATAATGAATATAAGTTCCAAATTGTTGGTGGCTATCTTCAAGGCTTTTCTGTTACTTGGTTTTCACAAAAAATTAATGCCAATGCTCAACAAAAAATCATTAGATAGACACTAGCAAATGCTAGAGAAAACAACACCTCTTTTACTATCTGGTTTGAAATAAAATTTAGAACTCCTATCTTGATATCTAAATAGTGCATAGAACTAGAAAAAAAAACTCAAGATCCTGGTAAAGTGATAACTGAATATGCCAAAACCATCAGAAAGTTAATTAAAAGAGTAGACTCTGAAAGAAACTGGACAGAAGAACAAAAGATTCATTCCTTTATAAAAAGATTGAGAACAGATCTGTTCTATGCTCTTTGGCCTCTTTTGGCCCTGAAAGACAATTCCATAATGGACATAGCTGTTGAATTTGCCCAATGAATTGAAGACAACCAAAGAATGCATCTAGAATCCATACTTCCAGTTTTTGCTCCTGCTCTTGTTATGGTTCCTGCTTCCCAAATGGCTGCTGCCTTTTTTGCTGCCCAAACTCAAGACCCAAATGAATAGTTAATAGATAGACTTACAGCTAATTTTGCCCAGTTACTGGAACCATTAGCCCAAGCAGTTAGAGAGAATCAACAACCCCAAAAACCCAGATTAGCATCCTGTTTTAATCAATCCCAGCAACTTCTTTATTAAAGACAACAAAATTATGGCCCATCTGTGTGTTATCACTGTGGATTAACTAGACATTTTTCCAAAGATTGTAACAATTTTCTTCTGCCTTCTCCAGCTCCCAAAAACAATGACAATTAAAACAACAGAATTATTAACAATAATGTCTCCAACCAAAAACCCAATTATGCCAACATCAATTTCTTTGAAGAGAATCTCTTAGTTAAAGCCACTGTTTATTAGCCTTTAAACTGGTAGGCGCTATTACTCATAAAATATAGGAAGTATATTAGCATATAAATTAGCCAATCAGAAGTAGCTGTAGTAAATGTGAAATTCCAGGATTCCTCTCAAGAGAAATTGCAGAATTCCAGGAATTTCAGAATTTTTATACAAAAAATTGCAGGATTCCAGAATTCCAGAATTCCTCTCAAAAGAAATTGCAAAATTCCAGAAATTCCAAAATTCCTGGTGTGAAGAATTGAGGAATTGAGGAATCTCAATTATGTATATATAGCAGTAGTGTTAAAAGTAGAAAAGACAGACCATCCAGTTTAGATTTAATCTAAGCAACCTTCCATTTACAACTATCAATAAATAAATAATTTTTATCTCAATCTTACTCATTACTATTAACACTTCATATTGATAGCAATTGATACTTAACCATACTGGAACAATAGTTCTTGATTATGGCTATTGACGAGATACTAACTTACAAATTGCCTTGGCTTATTTCTTTACTTTTTTTTTTTATTTCTTTTCTTTGGTTTTATTGTTGCATATTAAGTGATTAAAAAAAATAATGCATGGAGTTACTGATGTCAAAGTGACTGGTAAAAGACCCAGAAATAAGGGTAGAACACTCAATTAAGGATAGCTTACCAGGAGGAATACCAGCCATTACACTGAAAAAGAAATTAACAAAACTGCAGTTTTAAGAAGCTACAGATAACACAACTATTAAATCTTTGTCCATTATACAAAGAACTTTACACCAAAACCTTCAGATATCAACACCAGAAATACCAATCAAGCACCAAATTATGGGTTTGTTATTTGACTTGAGATCTCAAATAATCACCTGTAACATTTGGTGCTTCCTGTGAGATATAATCCTACAGAAAACCAGCACCAACAAACCTCATCTAAACAGTGACAGAATTCGAAGAAATAGGAACAAATCATTTAGGATTTGCAAAATTCTTATTCCAATATTATTACACCCATCTTGAATTAACAAATAATAGTTGGCCAATAAAATCAGCTTTCAATTGCTATGTCAATGAGAAAATTGTATACCATTTAAGAGGCCAAGAAGATCTAGAATCCACCTTTAACAACTTCTTCAGTGAACTATTCCAAAGCACTACCCTTCTGCAAAACTATTTATTCGCATCACTAATTACAGAAATAAACAAAAAAATTGAAAAATACACCAAACAAAAATTTTCTATTACATTTGCTAATAAAGAAAAAAAAAGGCTACAAACACTAGCAGGAACCCCAAAGCAAATCCAACTACTCACTTAAAAAAAACAAAGATTTAATTCTCTAACCAATCCATCATATTATTACACACCTGGAAGCACTATCAATATAATATCAACAGACACGTTCACCACAAACATGACCACACTATTGAACAAGATCCTGTTCCAAAGTAAACAAAAGAAAACAGAATTACTAGGAACATACAGCAATTACTTTGAGAAATTTAAATTGCAATCTCCAACACCATCAGAAATTTGATCACTACTACCACAACCAGATTTTGAAACCATTAGTCCTTGGGAAATAACTGACTCCGAGGAAGAAGAAGGTAACAATTAGTAAAATAGTAACCAAAACATGATCTTAGAAAAACCAGAAATTGGGACTCCAGTTAATCAAACCCCAAAAAACCAAAACAATCAAAACCTTGACATTAATAATTAACAACACTTATCTTCAGTAATTGTGATCAATTCACCACTAACTCTACCAATCACCAAACAGCAACAACAGCCATAATCATTACCCTAACAACAAATCCAGCAGCAATCACAACAATAATCAATGGCTTATGCTCCAATTGCCAAAATAGAAAAATTTACCGGTGTTACAGGTAAACTTGGTGGATATAGGAAATGGTAACATTTGGTGTTCTCAATTATTGATGATGCATTTTTCACATAATTTTGTTGGCTTAGTCTTGATTATCAGTCTCTGAAGGTCTATTTTTGGATGTGAATTTTATCCATTGAGTTCTTTGGTTATAAGGCACAGAGTTTGTCTTTTGTCAATTGCAACGTTTTTTGTAAATGTGAGCTTTCTTCTCCGAGCTAACGAGTGCAGTTGTTAGGGTCTGGCATTGTCTTTTCATCCTTTTGGTAAGCTAACAAGATAATGTTAATATCCAAAACTTAGGGGGAGCTTCCCTCTTTTACCAGGCTATCATGAAGTCTATTCCCAGACAGTCGATTTTACTATGTTGCCACTCCACAAAAAATTAAGACAGAAAAAGAAAAAAAAAAAAAAGAAAAAAAAGAAAAGAAAAGAGAGAAAAGATAAATTAGTATCATCAATCACCGTGATCAAGAGCGATTGGTCCAAATCATTAATAGGTTTGAGGCAGTTATGCTAAGAGCATCTGTTTTAGAATGGAGGTATGAGACAAGGGTTAATTCATGTAAATTTCACGAAGTTCGAGAACATGAATTTGCGATTTTGATTTCTTTTAATAATTGGTTTATTTCAGGAGATGAAATAGGAAAGATAATAAAGGATGAAGGGGTATGGATATTTTAATTTCTGGTCTAGAGGTTCATATCTATTTTTTCTTCTCTGTCTTTTCTCACTTCTACAACTACTTGCTTTTATACATTCTTTTGGTTTTACAGGATTGCTTTTAATTGTCTTGCTATCGCTAGCTATTGCTTTGTTGTTTCTGTTATTGCTTTGTTTTTCTATGTTATTACTAGTTATCCTATATTATAACATGTTATCTGACATTATTACATGTTATTCTGTGTTATCCTGCATTATAACACGTTATCCTACGTTATTGCGCACTATTCTGTGTTATCCTGCGTTATAACACATTATCCAATGTTATAATGTATTATCCAATATTATTGTGCATTATTCTGTGTTATGTCACGTTTTTGGTCACATTTCTTTATAACTTTGGATTGGTTTTTCTACTCAAATAACACCAGTAAAAAAGACAATGTCCAAGTATGGCTTAACAATATGGAAAAAATCATTGCAGCCAATGGATGGAATAATGACAGAGTCTTTTAAGTGATTTCCTATTTTCTATAGAATATTACCAACTCGTGATATCAGAGTTTAGCCACTAAACTTCAAACATTCTAGGAATTTAAAATTGCATTCTTGGGATATTTCAGTAATAATAACAGTATTAATTGCCTAGCCAATGCTTTTACTACAATTAAACAGGGAGAAACTGAAGCAGTTACTACTTACTTGGAATGCTTTCACAGGAACTTGTGCCAAATTCAAGCAATTCAAGCTGATTATTTTATAGTGCCATAAATCCTAAACCAGTTCATCCATGGACTGCACAGTAGCTTTCTTCAATGTGTATATCCAATGCACCTACAAACTCTTTAGAACACAGTCACCAATATGAGAGATTTTGAATTGGCAGAACTTGAAACAAACTATGTTTAAGCCATTAATCTAGTCATAAATGGATCATCTAACTTGGATTCCAAATTGAAACAACTCAGTGACTCAATTAATCAAAAATTGGAAGGATACTTAACTGACAATTGTGCAATTTATCAACCACCACAACAATGCAATAACTCAGGAAACATAAATTATTTCCAAAATCAATTGTGTTTATCATCATTATTATTATCATTTTCAAATCAGCCATGGCAACAAGAGACATGTGTCTGTCATAACTGTGGTAAACAAGGCCACATTAGAGCCAACTGCTGATTTTATAGTAATAACTTATGATCGAGAAATCAATATCAAAATTCCAATTACCAGTTTCAAGTTCTGAATTATCAACCCAACCCAGCACCATATTAACTGAGTTACCTATCTATGATGCAACAGCCAATCTATCAACCACCAATTTATTAGTTCTCAGTACCTGTTATTTATCAACCGCAGTCCCAACCCATTTATCAGCTGCAGCCTCAGATAATTTATCAGCCCCAACAAATTCAAACACTGCCATAGAACTTACCTTAAAATGGAACCCAAAGGCTGAGACTAACACAACAAAGCTGGAGATCATTGATAGTAGTTTATTAACCAATCCTCAGTTCCTTCACACAACCATCAGGATCTTAACAATGGAATTTAGGCACCAGGTACACCCAAAACCCAAATTTCCAGAACTATTTAAGTCTTTTGGTTATCCCAGAAGATGCCACATCCAACAAATCAGAAGCCAACCAAAAACCACTTACCAATAATATTCTACCAACAACTATTATAGAAAACAAATTACTTACTACTATCTTTTCTTTTGAATTCGAGGAACCAGTTGAAATGTTGCTATTCAGTGGAGCTGCCCTAGAATCAAAACTCATTACTGCAATGTATACCAATGCTAAAGTTGATAAGCAGCACATTAAACTGATCCTAAACAATGGATCAGCTGGCAGTATTATTACACGACAACTTATGGACTGTTACCAAGTTGATCACACTACCAGTGCATGCATAATCACTGCTGATAGAATGACCAAAACTCCGATTGGTGAAATAGACGACTTCCCATTTAAAGTCAACAACATTATAATACCAATCAAGATATTGGTAATGGAAACAACTCAGTATTAGACTTTTGTTGGAAATAACTGGTTGTTGAAAGCCAATGCTGTGCTCAAGTAAAACATTCAAGAACTGCAACTCAACCAGAACAGCCACCACACATGCATGCCAGCCACTTGTGGTTACTTCAAGACTATTTCCAACAACAAACCACTCATTGAATTAGAAGAAAAAGAAAAAAAACCTACCTGAGAAGCATACCAAGTCTCTTGGGCCAACACTGAACACAATGAGCTATCACTAATACTTTCTTGAAACAATAAAACAAAAGGTAAGAAAGAGGACACAACAGAAGAAGACACAACAACTGAAGAAATAACTAGTGGCTGAGAGAGATCCTACTCACATGAGCCATTAAAACAACTACCACATATTCCACTCAAATGCCAAGATTGTAACAAGAAACTTTCTTCCATGAAAGCTTGAATCGCACCCAATGAAGATTACTGAATGCGAATTCACTATTATTGCAAGCTGTGCCACTAAAAATAATATGGCTATCCAAAACAACAAGGCAAGTGAGACAATGAACTATGTTTCACTTGTGAGGAACAATTACTCAATGAAGGAATATGAAACAATATTTCTGGATAAGAAGAAATGTGTGATGCTTCAAGCCAATACACAATCCTTATCAGCAACTGGATAAGTTGTGGAATGTTTATTACTGCTGCCTGGCACTGAGCAATCTCTCATTTGAATGGTTATCTACACAATAAAAACAAGATCTGGCAAATAGTAAACACCAAAGTAGAAGGCACTACATCTAGCAAAATATTAGAAATCAAGAACAACTCTCCAGAACCAGTTAACATTGTTCTGATTCCCAACCCAGACATTTTCCTGGACCTGAAAACAGGCCCAGAAGAATTTTATAAGCACTATCAAAATTTGGCACCAACCAGAGAAGAACAGGAACAGCACTTGGAAGAAATAAACACCCAATTATGTGACCACTGCTTGATCCCATGTGACTTCCAGTATTGTAATGAGTGTGACCTTATCTACAATCCACCACCATGCATGATCTACATGATTTTAGAAGAAGACAAGCCAATTAACAACTGTGCATTGGAATTGAAATCAATTTTCAATCCCAATTCAAACTCTGACAATGATGATAACAAAAACAATGGTTCCAGCTCTACTCAAAATGACAATGGAAATAACAACAATTCAGACTCTAATTCAAACTCTGAAACATTTATCACACTTCTTGACCTCACCAAGGAACAAGAATTTAAATGGTTCAACAATAATAATGAAGGTATTATGTCAGAACAGGTGCATGATACTGATGCAGGGTTTGATTTAAGATATTCAGAAAAAGATCCCATCAAATTGGAATCTCATTCGCACACTTGTATTAATCTCAAAATAGCACTGGAAATTCCAGCAACAATAATGGTACAGTTAGCATTTAGAAGTAGCTTAACAAAAAAAAGAATCAACATCAGAGGAGGAATAATTGACACAAGATACATAGGAAATATCATTGCTATGCTACAAAATAACTTAAAAAAAGCCTACACCATAGATCCAAATAAAAAGATAGCACAGGTAATATTCCTATCTCTGGTTAAGGTAGCTCAATTAGTATTAGTAAAAAACAGAGAAGAATTAAGATAACAGTAAGAGAGATACAAAGATTTGAGTTCATAGGTAAAATAGATGTACCAGTCAATATAACAGAGGAAGAGGTTATTGACAAAAAAGAAATTATCTCCACCTGTCAATTAATTTCCATTCCACCATATGATTGGTATATAGTAATTATAGAAAAAAAAGTGAAAAATCAGGTTCAAATGTTTGAGGCAGAAACACAACTTTGTAAATCAGGAGAGATTGGATTAATTAATCTACACATACCAGCCAAGAATCATAGTCATATTAAAATCTCCATTTACAACAACACAGGAAACATTATGGAGATACCAAAAGGAATTACCATTGGATATTTAACCACTGAAATTAAAGAACAACCACCAAACCCCATTTTAGACTTTCCATAATTGTGTGAATATGTGGATATCACATCACAAACAATCTATAGATGAGAAGAATGTTATCTGCTTCAACCAAAACAATTGGAACAGATGAACTTGGAAAACTTAGACCCACTTCAATGAATGCAATTTAAGATGTTACTTAACAACTTCAACAACATCTTTGCAAGTGAAAATGAATTTGGCAGAACTGACATAATTCAGCATCAAATCAAGACTAGAGATGCAATGCCAATTAAACAAAGAGCATACAGAGTACTGTCAGCCAGCCATGAGATCATTAGTCAAGAAATCAATCAAATGCTTAACAATGGGCTAATTTAGCCATCAATGAGCCCATAGTCATTACCAGTAGTACTAGTCTATAAGAAAAATGGGAAAATTCACTTCTGTATGGATTACCATAAACTGAATAGAATAACTAAAGGTGATAACTATTCAACACCAAAAATCCAAGAGCTGTTTGATGCTTTTGGAGGAAAAAAATAGTTTTTGACTTTAGACTTAGACAGTGGTTACTGGTAAGTAGCCATGAAACCAGAAGACAAAGAAAAAACGGCTTTCACAACATGAGAAGAAAATTTTAAGTTTGAAATCATGCCATTTGACTTGATAAATGCTCCAGCAACATTCCAATGGCTTATGAAAATTGTTTATACTGGACTACTGTAAAAATCAGTAGTTGTTTACTTAGATAACACCAATGTGTTTTCCAAAACATTTGATGATTATCTACATTATCTTCAACAAGTATTTGAAAGACTTAAATAAGCAGGATTGAAATTAAATGCAAACAAGTGCTTCTTTGGCAAAATGAAACTCAACTTTTTGGAACATGTAGTAAGCAAAGATAATATCAAAACAGATCCAGACAAGATAGAGATTGTTAAGAACTTTCCAGTATCAAATAATCTCACCAAATTAAGAGCATTCTTGGGATTTGTGGAATACTATCATTGTTTTATTAAGGATTTTTCCAAAATAGCTCAACCATTACACCAACTCTAAACAAAGAACACCAAATATGAATGGACTGAAACTCAACAAAAAGCTTTTGATATATTAAGAAAAAAGCTTATTCAAGCCCCAGTACTGATCTATTCAGATCATAGCAAGCTATTCAGAATAACAACCAATGCATTTGGTCAAGCATTGGGAGCAGTACTATTGTAGAAAAGACTGGATGAAAGAGAGCATCCAGTAGTTTATGCCAGTAGAAGCTTAAGTCCAATTGAAAAGAACTATAAAACTCCAGCACTAGAATACTTAGCTATCTATTGGGCTGTTATTAAATAGAAAAAATACTTGAGTCAGAAGTTTGACATATACACTAATTACAAAGGATTGACTTCAATCCAGAAACAAAAATTTGGAGATGATTGCCATACCAGATGGAAAATAAAACTTTCATCATTTAATTATACAGTACATTATAAAAAAGGAAAAGAAAATGGAAATGCTGACAGATTGTCATGAATAAACAAATCTAAAAACATTTCAACTCAAAAAATATAACAAAAGATGAATATACAAAAATACTAACAGCTTCAACATTATATAAATACCCAATTGCTCAAGGAGAAATTATCTCAACAGAACAAAGGAACATAAAACAACAATCAAAATATTTTATCAATCATCAAAATATACTTTACCAAAAGAACAAAAGAAATTTAGATCAACCAATCAGAATAATTACAGAACCAGAAAAAGAGACAATATTATTCAACATGTACTCAGATCAAACAGCAGGACATTTTTATAAAGAAACAACCATAGAAAGAACCAGAAAAAAATATTATTGGTTATCAATGTATTCAGACATCATTCAATATATTCAAAATTATGATGCTTGTTAGAGAAGAAGAGGAACAAGATCCAGTGAACCATTAAGACCAATCAAAGTAGGACAACCATTTAATAATATTGGAATTGACTTAGTTGGACCATTAACAATTACTAGTAAAAGCAACAGATATATTGCAGTAGCCATAAACTATCTCATTAAATGGCCAGAAGCAAAAGCCATTCAAAGAGCAGATGCAGAATCCATTACCAAATTCATCAAGAGTTGATTTGTTGACATGAATGTCTAAAAGAACTACTATCAAATCAAGGAACTCATTTTGTGAATAGAACATTGACAGAATTAAGTCAAAGATTTGGGATAAAAAGACTATTATCATTATCATATCATCTACAAACAAATGGGTTAGTTGAAAAATTTAACAGAACATTGTGTAAAGCAATCACCAAGATTAGTCAAGAAAACCAGAACAAATAAGATTTGTTTATACCATCAATATTATTTGCTTATCGGACAATGAAGCAAGACACTACACAAACAATACTATTTGAATTAGTATATGGTAAAACAGCAATATTACCAGTTGAAATAGAAGTCAATACTTATCCAACAGAACCAATAACAAAAGACAATTTTCAGGAAATGTTACTAAGAAAAACATATGACATGATGGAAACACTAGAAAATAAATGGCAAAAAGCAGCTAATAACATCCAAAAGTCACAAGAAAAACAGAAAGAAAGACATAATAACCAACTATCAGATAAACCAGTTGAATTCAAGATTGAAGACAAAGTACTTTTACATCATACCAAAGTGGAAAAACAATGAAATAGAAAATTTGATCCCAAATGGGATGGACCATTTTACATAGAAAAATTCTTGAAAATGAAGCTTATAAATTAAGATAGAACAACAAAATCTTAGCCAAAGCAGCATATGGTAATCGACTGAAACCATATTATCATATAGTGTCACCATCTACTAGTAATATTCTACAATTAAAAGTACAGAGAATACTAGTCTAACCAGATGAGATTTCATGAGATCTGGAACCAATCATAATCATTGAACCAAACACATAAAATTGAACAATAAAAGAGTATATAAAGACATAGTAGACATAACAGAAAACTTCAGAAAAATGGAAATTACTAACAACATTCACTCACTAGCACAACAACTCTTCCAACTGATTCAACAACAGAATATAGAAATTACTATTAATTAACAAACCATTCAATACCGAGATACCAGAAAGATACCCAAATACAAAAGTCAAAAAAAAACAGAAAACACTATAAATAAAATGGTTCTGAAAATAAAATTAGCAATAGAAGAACCAACAAGTGTTACCATATATCAAGAGTTGACCAAAGAAACTTGGAAATAGTGGATACACAAATTTCCAAAGAACTTTTGTTATTTTCACTTGGGAGACACTTGAATATTCAGAACTTATACACAGATAAAACAAAACAATTATTTAACACAACAATACTGCAACAACTGGAACAATTTGTGGAAAAAAACAATTTGACTACACAAGCAAGAGTTATCTATCAGCTACATATAGAATTCTAAGACAGACTGGAAATCTTACTTAATTCAGAATTGAACTCCATTACAGTTAATCAAATGGGAAAAATAACCAACACCCAATTTAAGAAATTACAGAACAAAATAACCCAAGTAATTCTCGAAAAAGAAGTTCAAAAAATACTCAACAACAGAGAATTAGAGTTAGGAGATTTAGGAGATTTTGATGGTGTTACTAGAGGTTTTTGGTCTCTTTTCTTAAATGTTGTTGATGTTTGTTTGCTGTGAATTCACGTTTCTGGATGTGGTTGAACCTCCAGTAACTGAATTTATCTTCAAATTATCTCCTATAATTTGAACTGCTGGGCTTATAAGTGGAATGGCCAATTCCGTGCCAGTTGCTTGTGTAGTTATGTTGTAGTAAATGTTGTTACTGGAGGTTTTTGGTCTCTTTTCTTGAATGTTGTTAATGTCTGTTTGTTGTGAATTCACGTTTTCTAAAAGTAGTTAAACCTCCAATAACTGAATTTATCTTCAAATTATCTCCTATAATTTGAACTGCTGGGCTTATAAGTGGAATGGCCAATTCTATGCCAGTTACTTTATGTAGTTATGTTGTAGTAAACATCAACTCTTTTCCAGAAATTGCTCATCTGGAAGCTTACTAAAATGTATAGTTACTTTGCTGTGAAAGTCAACTCTTCTACAGGAATCTTGTCTGTAGACTACCCTAATGATTGTAATAAGAAAAAAAAAGAAAAATAAAAGAAATGTAAAAGAAATAGAATTTTTGTCAAGAAAAACGTTTTCTATCCAGGCCTGAAGTCACTAACAGTTTACTGAAATTGGTAGCTAATCAATTTCGAAATGTTAGTTGGGTTTTGGAAATTTTCCAAGTACAATAATTAAAAAATTTGGTTTTTTCAAATTATTTGATATTTATTTCTTTTTGTGTGTATAGGAACGGTTTTAAGAGATAAATCTAAAGTAAGATACATTTTCCAGAAGAGAAAAGCTCTTCTTTTATACAACTTGTTGTAGTACTAGTCTATGAACTTGCACTTTTTCTCTTTGCTCAAATTTCAGCAAACTAAAGATACATTTTGATGAACTACAAGTTATTTTGCTAAACTATTGATTAATTTGGGTGAACTATTCATAATTTCGGCAAATTTCTGTAAATTTCGGCGAATTTCTTATAAATTTTGGCGAATTTTTGAATGTTACAAAGTTCAGAGTATTGTGTAATTTGATCATCCTACTTTCTGTAATACTAATTAGATTATTTTAATTAAATCATGATATGTGATAATTGATTAAATAATAAATGATAATTTGAAATGATATTAATATACTAATGAATTATAGGAATTATAAGGGTAATTTCATGCTAATTAATAGCTAAAATTCTACTGGTAACATAATTTCTTCCTCAAGACTGAGCTCCATCGAAATCCAAGCACTATCTGTAATATTAAAATAGTAATCTAAAATAATTGAAATAATTTGGTCTGAAAATTGTTGAAATTTCAGTTCTGTGAGTTTGCCAATGTATTGGACTTTCATTGGTTGCAGTATTGAATTTTGTAGAACATTTTCACAAGTATTAAACAAGTCATAGAGTCTAAGAGCTGCTCTAAGTCTGTAGCGAGTGTTTGTTGGTCCAGCTGCTGTTTTGAATTCATTGTGGATTTGTTTTTGTATAACTTCAGAAGTGAGATTTGTTGCTTCAAGTTTCTGTTTTCGTTCATAAAGTGTTTTTCCAATTTGAAAGTATTTATAAATAGGGATGTGTTCATTGTTCTGTTCATTAAGAAGTAGTAGAAGTTTTTGTTGCATTGTAGCATTTGGTGAAATGTCAATAGGGGCAATTAAAAGATTTTTTTCTAGTGCCTGCTTCAAAAGTCTTGGTAATCTATTCTCAGAGTGACTTCTTGTTTTTCTTCTATAGGAGTAATAGTTCTGTAAATGATTTGCTACTGGGGCTGTGGTTTCTTTCTGAATGTAATTAATTTGACTTCCATTAATCGTTATAGATAAGTCAGAGAGTGTTTTTAAGGCTAACATTAATTTTTGGGATATTTGTTGAATATTTCGGGGAATAATCATGATAAAATTGACTAATTATGAAAAGAGAGAATAAAGAAAATTATTTTTGGATATGGGGTTTTTATTTGTTTTTGGGTTTGGGTGTTTTGTAATTATTTACTATTTTTGTCTTTGTGTTTTTATTAAAGAATTATTGTAAAATTTAAGTGTTCAAGTTTGGTTGTTGTTCTATTATAATTATTGGTTCTAAATTTTGGGGAATATCTTCAGGATTAATTAAAGAGGAATGTGTACCAATTTGTGGAATTAATGGTTCAGGATTGTTTCTGGAATAATAGTGTTTCAATTTGTCTCCATGTGCAATTTTTGCTAGTACTTTGTCATCAAGTCTTAACTTATATGATTTATTGCCTAGAATTTCGTGAATATAAAATGGTCCATCTCATTTGTTTTCAAATTTCCCATTCCATTGTTTTTCAGCCTTAGTTCTGTGTAAGAGAACTTTATTTCTAACTTTAAATTCGTTGGTAATAGGTGGTAATTTGTTGTCATGTCTTTTTTTTTGTTGAGCTTGGAAATGTTCAATATGAGTTGCTGCTATTCTTCTTTTTCCTTCCAGTGTACTAAGAAGAGTGTAGGCTCTTCTTTGGAGTGTCTCTTGAAAGTTTTCTTCATTGATTGGTTGCACTGGGTATGTTTCCACTGTGAAATTAATTGGTAATGTTGCTGTCTTTCTATAAGTAAGATCAAATGGTGTGTGTTTCGTAGTATCTTGTTTTAGTGTTCTGTATGCTAGTAACATTGATGGAATAAAGATATCCCATTCCTGCTCAAAGTCTGTTGAGACTTTGGCTAAAGATTCACACAATGTTCTGTTGAAATGTTCTACAAGTTCATTTGTTTGAGGGTGATAAGGTGATAATAGAAGTCTTTTGACATTGAACTGTTCACAAATTTCTTGTATCAAGTTGTTCACAAAATGTGTTCTTTGATCAGATAAAAGTTCAATTGGGCATCCATGTCTACAGATAATGTCTTCATAGATGAAATTTGCTACTGATTTTGCATCTGCTCTTTGGATGGTTTTAGCTTTAGGCCATTTGGTAAGATAATCCATTGCAACTGCAATATAACAATTTTTTTGGGTTGTAATAAGTAATGGTCTGACTAAATCAATTCCAACTCTGTCAAAAGGTTGTCCAACTTTGATTGGATTTAAAGGTTCTGTGGGGCGAGTTCCTTCTCTTCTTTGACAATTATCACAAGATTCTACATATTGTTGAATGTTTTTTTGCATGTGAGGCCAAAAATAATGTTCAAGGGTTCTTTGAATTATTCCCTTTTTTCCCAAGTGTGCTAAAGACGGATCTGTATGCATGTTGTATAAAATTGTTTCTTTTTTATTCTCTTGTACTAATCTGAATGGTTTTCTGTGATTTTTATAATAGATTTTGTTCTGGTGTATAAAATATTGTTTTGATTGGTGTTGTAAGTGGTGTTTTTCACTTGGAGACCAGTTTTCTGGCATGGTAAGAGTCTCTAAATAATTTTTAAGATTGCTGTAGTTTCTGGAATTCATTCTTGTTTGGTTATTTTGTTGGTAAGTTGGTAAGTTGTGGTGGAATTGTTGTTGGTATTAATCTTGTCTCATTCTTGAGAGGCTATCAATATTGGTATGTAGTTTTCCTGGTTTGTGATGTACAATATATCTGTAGTCTGCTAGGAAGTCATTCCATCGAGACTGTTTGGCACTTTGTTCAGTTTTCTTTTTATTGAGCCATTTGAGGCCAATGTTGTCTGTTATTATGTCAAATTCTTTTCTATTCTTCAGATATTGTTGAAAATGTTTAAGAGCCCAAATAACTGCAGCAGCTTCTAATTCAGTTGAGCCATATTTGAGTTCTGTTGGCTTGAGTGTTCTGCTGGCATAGGCAATAACTTGTTTTTGGCTATTTTCATCCAATTGTGATAAGATGGCACCAAATGCTATGTGTGAGGCATCAGTGGCTAATTGGAATCGTTTGTTGAAGTCTGGGTAAGTAAGAACTGGAGCTGTTGTCAATTTTGTTTTGAGAATTTCAAAAGCTTTTTGTTGTTTTTCAGTCCATTTGTATGGTACATTTTTGTTGGTAAGATAATTGAGTGGTTTGGCAATTTCTGAGAATTCTTTTATTAATTTTTGATAGTAAGAGGCTAATCTCACAAATCCTCTTAGTTCTGTAGTATTTCTGGGGATTTGAAAGTTTTTGACAGCACTGTTTGTTTCTGGATTTGGTTTGATTCTATCTTTACTAACTATGTGTCCAAGAAAGATCAAGCTTGTTTTTTCAAAGTGACATTTCTCAATATTTAACTTTAATCTTGCTTTCTATAATCATTGAAAAACTTCTCGCAGGTTAATGAAATGGGCTTTAAAGCTTGGTGAGTATACATCAGTATTATCAAGATAAACAATTACTAATTGTCACAAGAGCCCTTCATAGACAACATCTATGAGTCGCTGAAATGTTGCTGGTGCATTGCAGAGTTTAAAAGGCATAACATTAAACTCATAATTTTCTCCTTGAGTGGTGAATGCTGTTTTGGGTCTATCTTTTGGGTCCATTTCGACTTGCCAGTATCCACTTTCCAGATCTAAAGTTGAAAAGAACTTGGCTTTTCCTAGAGCATCTAGCATGTCATCAATTCTTGGAAGAGGATAGGCATCTCCAATTGTAACACTATTCAGTTGTCTATAATCAACACAGAATCTGATTTTTCCATTTTTCTTTTTAACTAAAACTACTGGTGAGGCCCAAGGACTTTTTGATGGTTGAATCAATCTGTTATTGAGCATTTTTTGGACCTCTTCTCTGATGAATTGGTGGCTGGCAGATGGCACTTGATAAGCTTGTTGATGTTTTGGTAGAGCATTTCTTGTATGGATCTGATGTTAAACAATGTCTGTTTTTCCCAAGTTATTGTTGTCTTTTGCAAATATATCTGCAAATTCAGCTATCAATTGTTTCAATTGTCTTTGTTGTTAAGATTCTAAGGGACCCATATTGATTCGAGAGAGTTTTTCTTCCAACAAGTGGTAGTTTTCAGTAGTGAGAATGATATTTGGATTTGGGAGTAGAGTGTGCTTTACAATTTCGATGAAATTAGAAACAATTTGAGGGTTTTTATCTTAAAAGATATTGCTGTGTATGATTCCAATTTCTAATTTGTTTAATAAAACAATAGGGTAATTATTGGGGTTGTAGAATGTAACTTGAAATTTTTTCATTCCTTTGGGAATATAAACGTTTAGAATTGATATTTCATGCTTCAAACAGATTTGTTCATTGGATTCAAAGATTTGTTGTGTAGTGGTGGGTTTTGAGCAAGTGTAAATTTTGTGATGTTCTCCAAAAGATGAAATGATAATTGGCTGAGGAAGTTGAAGAATCTGGTGAGATTTATTTTGTGTATTAAGAACTATGTTTACTGGGACTGTAAATCGTCCAGTTGAACCAAAACCTTGAGTTTCTCTTTTACTTTTTCCCAATTGTTCTCTGTTGTTTACTGATTGTAAACCCGAAATGTTGATTAAGGGTAAGTAAATTGCTTGAGCAATTTTTTCAGCATGTTCAATTTTGAATGGTTTGTCTGTCTCATTCTGTAACATAATGGTAATGTCTCCAATGTATCTTGCATCTATAACTCCTCTTCTAATATTGATTCTTTTGCTTGCCAATGATGATCTGGAGACAATTTAAATCATTGCTCCTGGTGGAATTTCAAGAGCAATTTTGAGATTGATTTTTGTCAAAGACTTTGGTTGGAGAATCAAAATATCTTTTTCTGAGTATCTTAGGTCATATCTAGCATCAATTTCGTGTGCTTTTTCTGGTCTGATTCCTTGGTCATGATTGTCAAAATATTTAAGTTGTAGAGGTGGTTGCTTTTCAAGAAGATAAATGGGAGTGATTGGTAGTTCTTCTACTAGTTCAGATATTCCAAATTCGATTTCATTTTCATCATTTTCATCTGACAGAAGAATGCTAAGAACATAACATTCTAAACACCATTGGTTATTACAAGGCATAACACATTTTTCACACAATTGAATGTTCATTTGCTCTAATTGTTGAATTTGAGCTTCTTTGATCGGATATGTGTGGCTTACAATTTGGTGGTAGGTTTCTATTTCATCTTCATAATCAAATCCAGCTAATTCCATGGTATACTCAATGTATTTAGCTTCTTTCATTTGGCGGATATCTTTTTAGGTGGCTCCATTGATCAATGCCATTGCTAGGTCAAAAATTATTTCAGCATCATGAGGATAGTGGTAAAGTTTATTGAGAGCACTGTTGTATGCTGCATCAAATGGTGTTCTTCTTCTGACTTTTTCCGAAATTAATAAAGTATATTGACAGGTTTGATCACATACTCCTTTTCTTATTGCTACATCAATCCAATTGCATTCTTCTGGTAGCATTTTTCCATATGTAAGGCAAGGTGTGTTGTCCTATTTTCCACTTCTTTTTGGAGATCCAAATCGTTTTCTATGGCATGCTTTGCAAAAGTAACAGGTACGAGTTTCATATTTCTCTTCTGGAGAAATATATGCTCCCATTGATGAAAGTTTTTTGTTGCAATCTTTGCATTTGAATGAAATATAGGGTGGTTGTTTCTGTGGTTCTGGTGTAGAATATCTAACTTTCTTCCATCCCCTTGATTCTTCAAAAATCTCTTGTTCAGTCTCTTCAGCCCAATTGGATGTTGATCCAAAAGCCATGTAGGTTTCAGTAAGTGGTATTTCTTTTTCCTTTTCAAATTCAAATACTGGAGCTTTTTCTGATTGTTTGTTAAAGGTACCACAGGTTGCAGGTACTATGGTATATTGTCCTTAGTATGAGATTTTAAGTTCTTGAGTTTCCCAGTTCAGGTTTGCATTGGCCTTGAGAAGCCAATCATTTCCGACTAAAGCTTAGTATTGGAGTGCATCCATAACAAGAACTTTAACTGGAATGATGATTTCATCAATTGAAAAAAGGAAATCATCAATTTCTCCTACTGGAGTCTTCTTCATATCATCAGTTGTAACAATAACTGTTTGAACTGGTCTGTCTACATTTTGTTTGAGTTGTTGCATCAGCTGGTAAGTGATAATACTTCCAGCTGATTCACTATCTAAGATTAAGTAAATGGGTTTTCCTTCCACTGTAGCTTCTGTGTACATAGCAGTAATTGTTTTTTGTTCATTGACTGCTGCATTACTAAGCAGAAATGGTGATTTATTTGCTTTAAATTTAAATGGAAATATATCTGACAGATTAGCATTTTGGGCAATTTGAGCTGGTGGAATGGTGTGGTTGGAAGGGTTTGATCTTAGCACTGCAACTTTATTTTCAAAAAGTGCAGTTTGTTGAAAATCCGATTTCTCTGGTATTGTAAGATAACTGAGTTGAGTGTGATAGTAATTGGGTCTTTGCTAACCCGAATTTTGGGGAACCAACTGGTTATTTGGATTAATTCTGTTGTGGTTATTTTGCAATTGATTTTGGGGTGTGAATTGGTTATGTTAAACCAATCTTCTTGCTGATACTTGATATTGTTGAGTGGATGGTGTTTGATATGGCTGAATTGGTAAAGGTTGCTGATATTGTTGCTGTATTGATTGTGGAGCTGGTGGATAGTAGTTTTGATTTTGTGGTCTTGGTGAATAATAGGTTGGTGGTGGAGATTGGTAATAGGATTGTTGTGGTAAAGAGTAACATTGATTACTCCTATTTTGTTGGTTTCTTTGCAATTTCCTACAATCTCATTTCTAGTGTTCTGGAATTCCACAATAATGACAATTTTGAGATTGGTTGTTGGATGGTAATCCAAAATTGTTTTGGTTGCATTGTTATGGTGGTTAATATCTTTGTGGTTGTTGCTGCTGTTGTTGTTGGTTTGTAAAATAGCTTTCAACTTTCTTTGTGAGTTGGTCTATTTTTTCTTTAGCTGCTAAGCTGGTTTCTTCAATTGCAAGGTTTACAAGCTTGGTGTGATTTGCTTCTTCCATTGCCATTTCATAGCTCTTTGCATGTCTAATAGCAGTTGCTAAGTCTGCTGGAGCATGTAAATAGACTTTCTTAATCAGTTTGTTTTTTAATCCTGCTATAAACTAATCCAGAATTTGAGCATTAGAATAGTAGTCATTGGTTTTCAATTGTTGGATTTGTCTGAGAAGTTTGTTAAATTTTCCAAGATAGATCATAACAGTTTCAGATGTTTCTTGTTTGATATTGTGAAAGTGGTTTCTGAGAGTGATAGAGGTATTGTTGTCAGTGAATTGTTGTAGAAAAGCATTTTTGAATGCTTGCCAGTTTTCAAATGGTTCTTCTAAATTTTCAAACCATTCTCCTGCTGTTCCTTGGAGAAAGTAAAAAATTACTTTAAGCATTTTTGCTGCAATCCAACCATTTGCATCTCCTGTTTTTTGAACTTTGTCAAGCCATTCTTGAGGACTGGTATCATTATTTTCACCCATGAATTCTGGAATCTTTGCAATGTAAGCAGTTGCCATTTCCTCTTTATTTTCTGTGGCTTTTCTTTGTTCTGATTCAATTTCTTTATTTTCCAAATTTTTTAAATGATCACTTTTGTTTTTCTGCAAGTATTCAATAATATTGGTGCTTGTTGATATAAGTTCCTGCTGTTGAGTAGAATTTCTAGGTGACTGAAAATTTTCTGGTCTGAAAAAACAGTTAAGTGGTGAATTTAGTGTTTGTGGTCGAGCAAGTAAAATTGGAAATGGTATGATAAAAAGTGGTAATTTGACACTAGTTCTTTGTTCAGATGTTTGCAAGTGTTTGGCAGTTGTCTTTGGTAGTATTCGAGTGTTTGGAGTGGTTTTTGAGTGTTGTTTCACTTTTTGTTTGCTTTTGTTGCCTGTTTCTGTTTCTAATTTAAAGTCAAAAGAGTATTTAGACTGTACTGGGTATTTTTCTTCACAATACTTGATAATGTTGTAATTGAGTTCTTGAAAGTAGGTGGCAAGTATTTCACTGTTAAGGTCTTCAGTTCCCAATCATAAATAGTGTATTAGATTATTGTAGAGGTTGCTTTTCACTTCTGAAATGTTGTAATTTCTAAGAAGATAATTGTTGATACAGTTTTTAATATATTGGTAGAGTGTTCTTTCAACAATTTCAATTCCATCTGGGATGTTGAATCTCTGCTTGCAATGAGTGTAAATTGACTGATAATACTCTAGAGTTGTTGTGTCTGGTGTGGTCGCCACTTTGAAGTTTGTTGTTTGCTGTGTTATTTCTGTGAGAAAGCACCAAATGTTATCAGAGGTTTTTGGTCTCTTTTTTTGAATGTTGTAACTGTCTGTTGGTTGCAAATTCACGTTTTCTAGAAATAGTTAAACCTCCAATAACTGAATTTATCTTCAAATTATCTCCTATAATTTGAATTGCTGAGCTTATAAGTGGAATGGCCAATTCTTTGCCAGTTACTTTATGTAGTTATGTTGTAGTAAATGTCAACTCTTTCCCAGAAATTGCTCATCTGGAAGCTCACTAAAAATGTGTAGTTATTTTGCTGTGAAAGTCAACTCTTCTACAGAAATCTTGTCTGTAGGCTACCCTAATAATTGTAATAAGAAAAAAAAAGAAAAATAAAAGAAATGTAAAAGAAATAGAATTTTTGTCAAGAAAAACGTTTTCTATCTAGGCCTGGAGTCACTAACAGTTTACTGAAATTGGTAGCTAATCAATTTCAAAATGTTAATTGGGTTTGGGGATTTTCCAAGTGCAATAATTAAAGAATTTGGTTTTTTCGAATTATTTGATATTTATTTCTTTTTTTGTGTATAAGAATGGTCCTAAGTGATAAATCTAAAGTAAGATACATTTTCTTGAAGAAAAAAGCTCTTCTTTTATACAACTTGTTGTAGTACTAGTCTATGAACTTGCACTTTTTCTCTTTGCTCAAATTTTGGCAAACTAAAGATACATTTTGATAAATTACAAGTTATTTTGCTGAATTATCGATTAATTTGGATGAACTATTCATAATTTCGGCGAATTTTAGAATGTTACAAAGTTTAGGGTATTGTGTAATTTGATCATCTTACTTTCTGTTATACTAATTGGATTATTAATTGAATTGTGATATGTGATAAATTGATTAAATAATAAGTAATAATTTGGATTAATATTAACATGTTAATTACTGATAGGAATTATAAGGATAATTTCATGCTAATTAATAGCTAAAATTCTATTGGTAACAATGCTTAATGAACAAAGTATTTGAATTAATAAAAGAAAACTTTGTTCTGGTTTACTTAAATGACATAATGGTTTACTCAAAAACCTAAAATGAACATCTTAAACACTTGTAAAAGATTTTTGATCTGTTCAGAAATGCTGGCCTTAAAATTAACCCAATTAAATTTTTTTTTGAACACCAATCCACCCAGTTTCTTGGTCATCTTATTACAAAAGATGAAATCTTCTCTAATCCAGTTAAAGTTAAAAAAGTTGAGAACATTAGACAACCAATGAATGTTCCTAAACTACACTTTTTTCTTGGTTTGGTCTTCTACTATCACAAATTTATCAAGGATTTCTTCAAAATCGCCTTTTTTCTCAATCAGCTACTCAGAAAAAATGTCAATTATTATTGGGACACTCATCAACAAAAAGTTTTTGAAATTTTGAAGAAAAAACTTGTTACTAAACCAATTCTCAAGACTTCTAATCTAGACCAACTTTTTATCCTCCACACTAATACATCTGGCTATGGACTTGATGCTGTCTTTTTACAGAAAAATAAAAATGGCAGAGAACATGCCATAGCATATGCCAGTAGATTTCTTACACCAGCAGAAAAAAACTATTCAGTTACTGAACAAAAATGTTTAGCAGTAGTTTGGGCTATTAGTTACTAGGATCAATAATTTTGGTGCAAAATTCTTAGTGATAACAGATCATTAAGCCTTGGTTTGGCTGCACAATAAAAAAAAACTGGAACACAAACAAATAACCTGCTGGATACTTCATTTGGATAAATTTAACTATGATATTCAATACTACAAAAGAGCAAATTATTAAAATGCCAATATTCTCTCTAGACTCACCATCTAGTAACAGTACAAGCTTCTTAAACCAAACTATCTTAATTATTAGTAACTCCTCTTTTTGACAAACACAATAATGGACTTGAACAACTACTCTGCCTTAATAGAATTTTTGAGTAAAAGACAATACTCACAAGAATACACTTGACAGCAAAAAGAACATTTGTGCAAACAATCAAATTTCTATTTAATCCACCAGAACCAGTTATATAAAAGAAACAGAAAAGATTCTAACTGCTCCCAAAGAGTCATCAGATTTGAAGAAAGAGAAATTGTAATATACAACATCTACACTAATCTATTAGCTGAACACTTTGGAAAAACAAAAACAATTCAGAAAACTTTAACTCACTATTATTGGCCTATCTTGAGAAAAAACATTGCTAAATATATCAAAGCCTGTAACATTTGCCAAAAAAGATACAAACCCAATCACAAAAAAGATATTCAACCAATCTCTGTTGGTCAACTATTTAACAGAATTGGTATAGATATTATTAGATCTTTAATAATAACTCCTAATGACAACAGATACATTATTACAGCTACTGACTATCTTACAAAGTGAGTAGAAACAAGAGCCACTTTTGATCAAACAACAGTCTCAATAGCCAATTTCATTTATAAAAATATTATTTGCCATTATAGCTGCCCCAAAGAACTTTTATCTAATAGAGAAAGCAGAAAAATGGAAATATGTTATAAACTTTCCTCTCCTTACCACCCTTAAACAAATGACCTAGTGGAATGTTTTAATAGAACACTATGTGAAACTCTAGCCAAAACCAGTGAAAAAACAAACTTATGAAACAAAGTACTGTCTTCAGCTTTGTTTGCTTATAGAACTGTAAATCATGACATAACAAGTTATGAATTTTTTTATCTGCTCTATGAATGCATAGAAACACTACTAATAAAAACTAATATTGAAACAATACTTTTTGAAAAAATCACAATAAGAAATTACAAAGACATTTTGCAAAAAAGACTTGGCACTATTTTTGACTCCTTGGTAGAAGCACAAATAATTGCTTTTAAAAAGATAAAACAGTTCCAAGAAAAGCTTAAGAAAAAAAAAACCTATAAAATACTTTTTTTAAGTGTTGGTGACTTGGTACTAGAATACTGTTTAGACAGAGACAATGTTTATGATAATAAATTCTCTAGCCAATAGAAAGAACTCTTTATAGTCAACAAAGTTTTGAACAATGGTTCTTATATTCTTTAAAATCAATCTGGAACAATCTTCAATGATCGTCCTATTTATGGTACACAACTCAAGAAATATCATAAACGACCTGATTGGTTGCCTATTGTGGTAATACTGACCTAAATAATCAGCAAAAATCAAGTATAAATAAATACATCATTCCCAAAACAGAGGTATTTTCAATCGATATGAACAATTATTTTCTGAATCAAAACATTCAAAACAGCTTCTATACTCTTCATTAATATTGAATCAAAAACTATCCAAATGCTACTCTGATTATTGGAAAACAAACCACCATAACTGATAACAGTAGAACACATACTGTTATTAGACCAAAGAAAATTACTACCAGAAGAAAAAAAATTGGTAGCAAAATGAATAAATATCTGTTGGAAAGTATAACAGCAGCTATACTCTCATCTTCCAACACAATTAGAAAAACACTCTAAGAAATCTTACCTATAGACAAAAACTTGTCATATGGAAAGTAATTAGAACTCTATAGTTATCTTGGAGAAATCATAGAAAATATAAAACTTATAAAGAAAACAACTTCAGAGATACAAGCAGAAATTTTGGGCATTATATAATTAGATGTCCCAAGAGTTTTAACTATTGCTAGAAGAGCCAAAACTCTAATACAAAGATTTGGTCTCTTGAATATAAAACTTATTTTATCTCAATTATTATATACTCTATTTACAAAAGACTTCAACAAACTAGTTAGCTTTGAGTTAAATAAAACTCTTTAAATAGATTACACTATGAATAGCTTGATTTTACTGGAGCTCAATCTCTTTGGAAAGGATAATATTATGATTGAAACTTATATTTCTTATTAATTATCACATGTATTAGCCATTAATGTTATATAAATTAGCCACTCTATTTTTAAAAAGTAATCATTGATCTGATTAATGACCTAACTGTCGACTTGATCATTAACTTAGTTATTGATCTAATCATTGACCACTTTTGATAGCTATATAAGCAATAAATTTCTTAGCTATAGAAAAAACATGTAGAAATCAAAGAAAAAAATAAAATAAAATAACAACTTTATCTCAATTCTTCTCTTATTACTAATTTTTTTTTCCTTACTTTCAAGTATTTAAACATTTTGGAATAAAAGATTATTTGTTGGCATTTATCTACCCTTTTCCTGACTTGTATAATTGTAATATTTGAAGATTATTGAATAAAATGTGACTGAAGAGCATATCTAATACCTAATATTGAATTTTAAGAGCATTAATATAAGGCATAGAATTATACCAGTGTGTAATTATTTGTCAACAGTACAGAGTATTTTTCTACTTTCAGATTCCCTGGTTATCTTTTGAAAAGTATAGTGACTGAGATATTTTATGAGACTGATTTCACATATTGAATCCATATTTATTCAATTTGCTCTTTAAAGTTGAATTTTCTTTGATTATTTCTATCATCCTACAATTCTGTTCTCCTTTGCTATCTGTTAGTTTGTTATTTCAACTCATAACAGTATACTCAAAAACTTGAGATAAACATCTTGAACACTTGCAAAAAGTTTTTGATCTGCTCAAAAATGCTGGTTTTAAGATAAACCCAATTAAATCTTTTTTTGAACATTAATCCACCCAGTTTCTTGGTCATCTTATTACAAAAAATAGAATTTTCTCTGATCCAGTTAAGGTTAAAAAAGTCCAGAACATTAGACAATCAATAAATGTTTCTGAACTATGCTCTTTTCTTAGTTTGGCTTTTTATTATTATAAATTTATCAAAAATTTTTCCAAAATCACTTTTTCTCTCAATCAGTTATTTGAAAAAAATGTCAATTACTACTGGAGCACTTATTAACAAAAAGCTTTTGAAATTCTGAAGGAAAAACTTTTTACCAAACCAATTCTTAAACAACTTAATCTGGACCAACTTTTTATCTTCCACATTAATATATTGGGCTATAGACTTGGTACTGTTTTCTCACAAAAAAATGAAAATGGCAGAAAACATGTTATAGCATATGCCAATAGATCTTTCACACCAGCAGAAAAAAACTATTCAGTAACTAAACAAGAATGCTTAGCAATAGTTTGGGCTACTAGTTACTGGAACCAATATCTTTTTGGTGTAAAATTCTTAGTAGTAACAGATCATTAAGGCTTGGTTTGACTGCACAATAAAAAGAATCTGGAACACAAATAAATAACTTGCTAAATACTTCACTTAGATAAATTTGACTATGATATTCAACACCACAAAGAAGCAAATCATCAAAACACTGACACTCTCTCTAAACTTATTATTCAATAACAGTACAAGCTTCTCTAATTAACTCACCTTAATTATTAGTAACTCTTTTTTGACAAAACACAATAATGGACTTGAACAACTATTCTGCCTTAATAAAATTTTTGAGTAAAGAACAATACCCACCAGAATACACTCAACAGCAAAGAGAACATTTGTACAAACAATCAAATTTCTATTTAATCTGCCAGAACCAATTATATAAAAGAAACAGAAAAGATCTTGACTATTCTCAGAGAGTTATTAAATTTGAAGAAAGAAAAATTGTAATATACAATATGTACACTGACCCATTAGCTGAACATTTTGGAAAAACAAAAACAATTCAGAAAACTTTAGCTTGCTATTATTGGTCTACTTTAAGAAAAAACATTGCTAATTACATTAAAACCTGTGACATCTGCCAAAAAAGAGACAAATCCAATCTCTGTTGATCAACTATTTGACAGAATTGGTATAGATGTTGTTGGACTTTTAACAATAACTCTTGATGACAACAAACACATTATCACAGCTACTGACTATCTTACAAAGTGGGTAGAAGCAAGAGCCACTTCAGACCAAACAGCAGTCTCAATAGCCAACTTCATATATAAAGATATTATCTGCCATCATGGCTGCTCTAAAGAACTTTTATCTGATAGAAAAAGAGCTTTTCTCAGTACACTGGTTCAAAAACTTTGTAGAAAAATAGAAATACGTTATAAACTTTTTTCTTCTTATTACCTTCAAACAAATTTATAAGACAAAGTACTGCCTTCAGCTTTGTTTGCTTATAGAACTGTAAATTATAACATAACAAATTATAAATCTTTTTATCTGTTCTATAAACACATGACAACACTACCAATAGAAACTAACATTGAGACAATACTCTTTAAAAAGATCACAATAAGAAATTACAAAGACATTTTGCAAAAAAGACTTGGTACTATTCTTGACTTCTTGGTAAAAGCACAAATAATTGCTTTTGAAAAAATAAAACAATTCCAAGAAAAGCTTAAAAAAAAAAACCTATAAAATACTTTTTTTAAGTGTTGATAACTTAGTATTAGAATACCATTCAGACAGAGACAATATTTATGGTGATAAATTTTCTAGTCAGTAGAAAGGATCTTTTATAATTAACAAAGTTTTGAACAATGATTTTTATATTCTTTAAGATTAATCTGGAACAATCTTCAATAATTGTTCTGTTTATGATACACAACTTAAGAAATATTATAAATGACTTGATTGGTTGTCTGTTGTGGTAATATCGACCCAAATAATCAGCAAAAATTAAGTATAAATAAATGCATTATTCCCAAAACAGAGGTATCTTCAATCAACATGAATAATTATTTTCTGGATCAAAACATTCAAAATGCCTTCTATACTCTCTATAAGTATTGAATCAAAAATTATCCAAATGCTACTTTGATTATTGGAAAACAAACCACCATAACTAATAATAATAGAACACATACTGTTATTAAACCAAAGAAAACCACTACCAAAAGAGAAAGAATTGGTAACAAAATAGATAAATATCTGTTAGAAAATATAACAGCAGCTATACTTCCACCTTCCAACACAATTGGAAAAACAATTCAAGAAATCTTGCCCATAGACAAAAATTTGTTATATGAAAGGCAATTAAAACTTTATGGTAATCTTGATAAAATTATAAAGAATATAAAACTTATAAAAAAAACAATCTCAGAGATACAGACAGAAATTTTGGGCATTATATGATTAGATGTTTTAAGAGTTTTAACTATTGCTAAAAAAGCCAAAACTCTAATACAAAGATTTGGTTTCTTGAATACAAAACTCATTTTGTCTCAAATATTATACACTTTATCTACCAAAGACTTTAATAAATTAGTTAGTTTTGAATTAGACAAAACTTTTTAAATAGATTATCTCATGAATAGCTTGATTTTGCCAAAGCTCAATTTCTTTGAAAAGAATAATGTTATGATTAAAACTCATACTTTTTATTAATTATCATATGTATTAGCCACTGATGTCATATAATTAGCCACTCTATTTTTAGAAAGTGATTATTAACTTGATCAATGATCTGATTATTAATCTGATCATTAATCTAATCATTAATTTGATCATTAACCTAATCATTGATCTGATTATTGACTTAGTCATTGACCTGATTATTAACCACTTTTGATAGCTATATAAACAATGAATTTCTTAGCTGTAAAAAAGCATGTAAGAATTAAAGAAAGAAAATAAATAAAATAACAACTTTCATCTTAATTATTTTTTTATCACTAATTTTTCTTTCCCTACTTTCAAGTATCCAAACATCTTGGAATAAAAGATTACTTGTTGGTTATTCTCTATCTTTTTCCTGAAATGTGCAATTGTAGTATTTGAGGATTATTGAATAAAATGTAATTAAAAAGTATATTTGATACCTAATATTGAATTTTAAGAGTGCCAACATGAGGCATAAAATTATACCAGTATTACAGATGACAATTTTCAGTGTTGGATTAAATAACAAACCTGTAATTTGGTGCTCAAAGCTATTCTTGTTGTTGAGGATCTGAAGGTTTGGTATCTGAAGATTTTGTATCCGAAGAGTTTAGTTGAGTTCTTTGTATAATGGACAGAGATTCAATGATAATAGTTTTATCCATAGCTTCCCAAAACCACAGTTTTGTCAATTTTTTTCTCAGCTTGATGGCTGGTATTCCTCTTGGTAAGCTATCCTTAATTGAGTGTTCTACTCTTATTTCTGGGTCTTTTACCAGTCACGTTTATCCTGATATCAGTGCCCTATGCGTTAATCCTCAATAGAATTAGTAACAACAATAAAATCAAAGCAAAAAATAAAGAAAAAAAAAAGGAAATAAAGAAAGAAAAAAAATAAGCCAAGGTAATTTGCAAGTTAGTATTCCATCAATAGCCATGATTAAGAGCTATTGTTCCAGTGTGGTTAAGTGCCAATTATTATTAACATGAAGTGTTAATAGTGGAAATGGATTTGAGATAACAAATAGTTATTTATTAAATAATTGTGGTAATTAAGCTAAGAATTCTTCATGTTTATTCTGTTTTTTCTGCTTTTAATGCTACTGCTATATATATATATTTGAGATTTCTCAATTCCTCAATTTTTTGTGACAGGAATCCTGCAATTTCTGATAAGAGGAATTCTGGAATTCTGGAATCCTGCGATTCCTTGTCAGAGAATCTTGAAATTCCTGGAATTCTGCAATTCCTCTAAGAGGAATTTTGGAATTTCACATTTACTACATTTATATTTGATTGGCTAATATCTACTGACTAATAATACTATATTTTCTATATTCTATGAGTAATACCAGTGTATAATTATTTGTTGACAATATAGACTATTCCTCTATCTTCAGATTCTCTGGTTATCTTTTGAAAAGTATAGGACTAAGATATTTTATGAGATTGATCTTGTACATTAAATCCATACTCATTTAATTTGCTCTTTAAAGTTGAATTTTCTTTGATTTTTTTTATCATCTTACAATTCTGTTCTCCCTTGCTATCTGTTAGCTTGTTACTCCAACCTATAATAGTATAATGGATAAATGGAAGAAACTACTCTTGGTTTCTTCTAAGTAGATAGCTGTATTTTTTTTGGTGTTTCTGCTGGTGTTTGTAGTTTTCTCTTGCCTTTTTCTGCATAAGTAATAAGGAATATTTGTTGGGTGTAATTTTCAATTTTTCTATTAATTTTAGTAATAATTGGGGTGAAGTTTTAGTTTAATGGTAAGCTGGTATATTGAATTAATTTGCTGTAAAAATTTCCTCTTGCTAATTCTGTATTTACTGATTCCTTTAGAAAATATTTAATTCTTTTATTAACATAGAAGTTGAAAGCTGATTTTGCTAATAGTTGGTTGTTGGTTAATCCCAAATATTAACAGTAGTATTGGAATAAGAATTTGGCAAATTCTAAATGATTTGTTTTTCTTCTTTTGGATTTTGCTACTTTTAAGTATTTGTTGTTGGTGTAAATTCTCTATAAGATTATATCTTACAGAAAACACCAAATGTTACAGATGATTATTTGAAATCTCAAATCAAATAACAAATTCATAATTTGGTGCTTAATAGCTAATCTCTTTGGAAATATATGAAGGTTTTAATAATCTGAAAATTTTGGGTTGAGTTTTTTGTATAATGAACAGAGATTTAATAGAGATTTTCTTTAGTGATATTTAAGTGTCAACTCTTGGGTTAATGTTGTTTGTTGTTTGTCACTTCTCAGAATTGCAATTCCATCAATTTTTTTTTCAGTGTGATGGCCAACAATCTTTCTGGTAAATTATCTTCAATTATGAATTCTACTTTTATTCCTGAATCTTTTACCAGTGCTATATCTTGATGTTAGTATTTTCACATGTTAATCAATTAGTAAACAACAAAAAAAATAAAAAAAATAAAATAAAAAAAATAAAAAAATTTAAGCCAAGACAATAAAAAGTTAGTATCTCATCAATAGCTATGATTAAGAGCTATTGTTTCAGTATAATCAAGTATTAATAGTAAGGAGAGTAATTTAGATAATGAATAATTATTTATTGATATGAATAATTCTAACTAAGATGTTTTTCTTTTTAACAGAGAGATCTTGATATTAATTCTGTTTTTTCTGTTTCTAATACTCTTGCTATATATACATAATTTGAGTTCTATGAGATTACTTACATTCTCGAGTGATGTGCTATGATTTTTTAAGCAATGCTTACATTGCTGAGCAATATGTTATAATTTTCTGACATTGCTCCATATTGCTGAACAATGTGCTGTAATTCCTGACAATGTTCTATATTGTTAAGCAATGTGCTTATGTTGTTATAAGTGATTATTTGGGATCTCAAATCAAATAACAAATCTGTAACTTGGTGCTCAATTGATAAATAGTGTTGTTAATATCTTTAAGTTGTTGGTATCTAAAGGTTTTGTTGATCTGAAGGTTTTGTTATTAAGTCTTTTATATAATAAACAGTGATTTAATAGTTGTTTCTGTAGCCTCTTGGAATTGCAATTCCATCAAATTTCTTTCTCAACATGGTGGCCAGTAATTCTCCTAATAAGCTATCCTCAAATCTATGAGTGTTCTATCCTTGTTTTATGGGTTTTTTACTAGTTTCTATGATGTCTGTACTTTAGTGCTTAATTCTTTACTCAATTAGTAAATAACAACAAAATAAAAGAAATAAAAATAAAAGAAATAAGAAATAAAAAATAAGTTAAAACAATTCAAATTAGTATTCCATCAATAGCCATAATCAAGAGCTATTGTTCTAATATGATCAAGTATCAATTTCTATTAACATGAAGTGTTAATAGTAAGAGTAGATTAAGATAGAATAATTATTTATTTGATATTTGTGATGTAGAAGGTTGTTTAGATCAAATCTAAACTAAGAGATTTCTAACTAAAGGATTCTGCCTTTTCTACTTTTAGCACTACTGCTATATATACATAATTGAGATTTCTCAATTTCTCAATTCTTCACACCAGGAATTCTGGAATTTCTGGAATTTTGGAATTCTTTTAAAAGGAATTCTGCAATTCTGCAATTCTGCAATTCTTTGTATGAAAATCCAAAAATTTCTGGAATCCTGAAATTCCTAGAATCCTGCAATTCCTTTGAAAAAAATCCTGGAATTTCACATTTACTACAGTTACTTCTGATTGGCTAATTTATATGCTAATATACTTCCTATATTCTATGAGTAACAATATATTAACTACTATTTTCCTATTAGTCTATCTGTTTTTTCTATTATTTTTTGTATGCTTTTTTTATGAGTAATACTGCTTATTTTTTGATAGTCAGACTGTTTGAATGCATGCAAGTCAGAATTGCATTTAATATATCCAGATTTTTGTAATCAGTGTTGGATAGAATGCCAATATATTGTAAACATTATTTATAGTAAAAATTTGAGAGTTGAATGACACAAAGTAAAAAGTTATTCAGGGATTTTAGAAAATGAATGTGTTAATGTTCTTGCCACTGTTGCTTCCCTTTCTGATTGGTATCTTCCCCTCATTTAAGAGAACATTATATTATAACTGGTAGTAATATGGTTTTTGATAACTTCAGACATTTTGTTCATGATATTTTTAGATTTGTTCATTATGTATACTGGGAGATTAGTTTTGGTTCTAAGGTTTTGGCAGATGATTTGCTTTCAGATATTAACTGGCTCAGTTTTTCTTTGGTGTAACATTCTGATTTATACATGACTGCAGATTTCACAAACTCTCTGTTAGCATATGCACTTATTTTATAAAGACTTTATATTATCAGCTACTTGTTGTTGTTCAGAAGCACTTGTATAACAGACATTATCCTAATGTGTTATGTTTGTACTATGATAATATTAAGATTTCAGATCATGTGTTTTCTTGTAAAGTTGACAATTCTATCTGTTATCAATTATTAAATGTCTATACAACTTAATAGGAAGTATTTTCTGGTCTTCTTTGCTTCTCTTTTTATATCTCTCAGTTTTTATTATCTTGTGCTTCTAATGTCTCTATGTATATGATTCTTTGTAAGGGTTTTGTTTTTGAGGGTTGGCTCCAAAAAGCTGTTTTAGTTTTCTGTAATTCCAAAGTTATATGTCAAAGGATTGTGAGATTTTTGTATACTTTTTATGTTACTTTTAGAGATAATATCTGGTTAATTTACACTAAGCATCATGTTTTTATGGAAAAAAATAGACTGATTCCACTAGATAATTCAACTCTTGTTTTAGTTTGTGGGCTTTTTTTAAGGTTTTCTATTGGTGTTATCAAGTTGCTTGGAATTGCTGAGATTTTTGGCATTTATTTTGGTTTTCATAGGTCTTGCTTATTTTTTTCAAGTGTTAGTGGCTTGGCTTCAGTTCACATAGTTGCTTAGTGTTGTTCTGATTGGTCCAAGTGGCTAATCACATGTAGTAAGAGCATGATTCACACCTAGTTTAGATTACTTATATAATATATGATACTAGATAGTATTTAGACCTCACTCGTAAAGCATAATAAAAAAAAAAGTTGTAATTAATAATTTAAAATTGTAATAAAGTATTATTTTGGTTACAACTTATTATTTTTATTATTTTTAAATTTAAATAAAAATCATATTTTAAATACAACAATTTTAAATTAAATATTTAAATAAACATTAATTATTTTAAACAATATTATCAAAACTAAAAATGTTGTTTTGAAATATTTGGCAGTTTTGGAAATACTATATATATTAAACAATCATGATACTGCTTTGAACCAATAAAAATTTTTTGATTTTGAAAATGCAATATTAAGTATTTGTTTAAATACTCTAAAATAGGTAATAGTGCTTGTTTATATTCAAAATACATATTATAACGTGATATAAGTTTATTGGAATATTATTTATTATTTATTTTAAAAAAATCACATATTTTTTATTGATTCGTAACAATGTTAGATTTTATCGAAAAATTGCAATAAAAATAATTATTAACGTAAAAGAAGTGAAAGTTTGATTATATATATCAAATGGATAATGGATTGTTCTATGTAAGTCAAAAATAATTTTACTTTCCTAATGGTACATTAATGATGTACAAAAACTTGTATTATGGAAAGAATTACAATAAACCCGCATTTTAATTCTGAAGTTAATAGAAATTGCGAGAAATAAATTACCGATTCAATATTAAAATAAAATGAAAAATGAAATGCCAAGTGCAAAGATTTTTGTAAAGAGTTCGTGCAAAACAAGATGAGAATAAAAAAAGAAAAATTATTGAGAATCATCGTATATAACCTCCTGAGGTTCCAATAGTAAGGTAACCTCCTTGGCTACTCAAATCCAGGCGCTCTAAAAGCGTATGGTACAAAAATTTATATGCCCAAATGTTGCCTTTTATCCTTTTGAGGTCTACAATATAGAGTCCAGGAAGATTTTTTATTTTGCACAATTCTACAGAAAATCGAATTTCATCTCCGGAATCTACTGTCGAGTCACCGTAGATAATATCTGGAGTAGCAATAATCGAATTTGAATTATTTATAGAGGCGCTAGGAGGCGGAGGTGGCGAAGTAATTGGGATGGATGGATCCAAATGAGGATTACTTTGGGATGAACTCAAAACTCTGGCGTTACCCGCTATTGCTGGCACTGAGATACTAAGAGCTAATGGTTCTTCGTTGATATGTGTTGTCAAGAAAGATGGAGACGCTGTTGGGGTTGATTTTTTCTTATGATTTCTTGGTGGAGATGAAGGAGCTGAGGAATTTGTAGATGGAGATAATTGGCTGTTGTTGGAACTTGTACGACGTAATAATGTCTTGAACGTTCCAGGTGAATATTTTCGCTTTTTCTTATCAAACACTTCGAGACCATTCTCCATTATTGGGAGGGTGTCCTTTTCTTTATCTTTTAATTTGCTATTGTCTTTAGTAGTTTGTGAAATTACCTTACGTTTCCGTCTTACACATCGAACCTTGAATTCTCCTTCACGCTTGATTTCAATACCCATGCTTACAAGCGTTTGTTTGACAACAATGAATACTTCGTAAGGTGCTCGTGATGTCAAAGCCAATTGATCGACAGCCCCATGATGCCATCGAAGCTTAGATTCCACGTTCGCAAGCGAATGACCAGCGGGAAAACAGGAGGCTCGTGATGTGGCATTATTTGATGCGTCAGTTGTCACTACTACTGTGGGAGTCTGTTGATTCTTTGTTTTGGGATTTTTTGACCTTTCATTCCCTAAAGCAACTCCGTTGGTGGGACCTGATTCTTGAATTTTGGGAATTTTTACAGGGGCGGGTGTGGGGAGAATTGGCCCATCGTGGTTTTTGGCTGTTTGTAAAAATGAATATTTAAATTAATATTATTAGAAAACATAATTTATAAATGCCAAAAGGTTAGTATGTTACCCAAGGACTTTCTGCGGAACCAATCCATAACTTTTTTCGCGGCATTTGAGCTACCACTGGTCGTTGAACTACCACTAATTGTCTTTCGCTTTTCCTTCGTGGGTGTGTGAAGAACACTCCCGTGATTAACTTGACCTACTTGAGCCAACGGATTTTTGAATGAATCTACCATTAAACTAAAAGCTTTTCTTTTGCCCCCTCTGTTTCGGGGTCGATCGTGGAATGCATTAATCTCGTCAACCACAGTATCCGATGCAGTATCGATTGGCATTTCTTGGGAATTTTGATGGGATATTGGAGGTGCTTTCAATGAAATTATATAAGATTGCATTACGGAATTAGAGGTTCCGGTTTTTTGATTGATATCATTTAGGGAATCACTGGGAACAGTGGAGATGGGTGAGACATCAGATGTCATATTGTTACTCATAAATTTATATACTTTTTCTTGAGAAGATCCTCTTTTATTAGGTCTTTTTTGGGCCGCTGCTGGTAGGGATGGAATTTTAGAAAAGCTTGATAAACTAGAAGGTAAAGAATCTCGACGACTGGGAACCGGAGGGAGAGGTGATGACGGAGGCGTACCCACAGGTGAAGTAAAATGTGTGGGAGTAGGTGGTGGTTCAGCTGATAAAAGTTCAGAGGTGGATTGAATATTACCCCTTTGTGGTACAAGTTCAGAAAGAAAGTTGGATCCGCCAGATGGAGGACCATGAACCGTAACTGGTCTTGTACGCACAGTATCACGCTTCTTGGGGGCTGAAGAAGCATTCTTGAGCTCTATTGGTGTTATAGATTGCGGAGATGGAACTAAATTATTTAATATTGGCGGTGCGGGTGATGAAATATGCCCATTCCTAATTTGAGAGAAATCTGATTCCTGAAGGTCTATATTTTGGTCCCGTTCAAATAGAGTGAAAAGTCCTGATCCATTAGTAGCAGAGCTCTTGGAAATTGTTGGAGTACCTGGTGGTGTATTACCTGTCCCACTGCTTCCTGATGTTGCAGATATTGTGGATGATACGCTATGATGTTTGTCGGATTGAGAATACATGCCATTTGCCTCTAACGTCTGCAAAGATGATACAGTATTCATGAGAGCAGGAGCAGAAGCGTTGTCATAATCATTGCTGCCAAAAACCTCGCTTATATCGGGGACGACAAATTCTGTTGAGGGGACTGATAGATTAGCCCCTAAACGAGTGCCGTCGGCGAATATGAAATCTTCCCCGGGATAGTCAATGAATGAGTTATCAGGATAATCATATTCAACTTGAATAGTGTGACGTTTTACTGATGCAGGAGTTCGCATGCTATTGGGAAGAAGATTAGTATCTCGGGCATATTCTGATGATAGATAAGTATTACTGGGAGCCGACATTCCTGCTGGAAGGTATTCTTCGGGTGGTGGTGGTGATGAATATGTGACGGGGTTAGCAGCTGCCTGCTCAATTTGTGAGAAAATTTTAATTAAGCAAATAAAATATGGGTTCAAATTTTTAGATGCCAAAATTTACCTCTAATTCTGACACACTGTAATCGAAAATTTCCGAATAAGGTGCGAGCCAGCTGTGTAAGTTAATATAAAGGAAGATAATATGAACAATAGAACTTACAACTGGTTTATTACGTTATATTAAACAAGAAAACGAGATTTTCGTATACCAACCGATGTGACATAATAATTCTCATATCGCATCGTTTGGCGGGGTCAGGTACGAGCATCTTTCCTAACAGATCTTTTGCATCTGGGCTAACGTAATCCGGAAATACTAGAGGAGTGTTGATAATATATTTGTACAGCAGGTTGATATTATCTCCATCCGGATTACAAGGATCATCGTCGAATGGAAGGTATCCCGATAACATGGCGTACTAATTAACATGACATGAAAGATTAAATTTTCTATCCAAATTGGAAAAAATCAAGATGAACTTGAATATCAGTATTAAGCAACAACTTTACCAAAATTACACCGCAACTCCAAATATCCACAGCACTTCCAACATAAAGCCCTTCACTTATAACCAATTCTGGGGCAGCATAACAAGGACTCCCACAGGATGTTGCCATAAGATCATCTTTAGCGCTTTGGAATTGGTTAGCAAAACCAAAATCGGTTATGATTATGTTGCGATTCCGATCCAATAAGAGATTTTCCTAGATTGATGAAAATTAATATTATAACCTAATTTATCCACTATGTTGAAACCGTAAAGTTATACTTACAAGCTTAAGGTCACGATGTACAATATTCTTTTGATGTAAATAATTAACCCCGCTAATTAATTGGGCGAAAAGCCGGCAAGCATCTCGTTCCTTAAGGTATCGATGAGCTAATATATGATCAAAAAGCTCACCCCCTTTGTCCGGAGAAATGATGTTTGGTGAATTAGAAAATTGGTATTTGTGGAGAGCTTTATATATTAAAATATTAGCTCAATAGCAAAGATGAGAGCTTTTACCAGATGCGTATTCTAGAATTATGCCAATATATCGTTCTGTTTCAAACACGTCATAAAGTTTTACTATGTTAGGGTGCATCACATCCTATTTTGGGAATTATGCAGAGGAATGTAAAGCCAAAAGGATGGTTAAGGTCTGACAAGAAAATAAATATAAAATGACGGATATTATTTTCAAATATATGATAATAAAATTACCCTTAATACACCAATTTCTCTCTCGATCTTTTGCAATCGGGATTGACTATCAACAGATTCCTTACGTATGAGTTTAATTGCGACCTAATTCCCAATTTTCAGTGTGAAATTGTAAGAGTAAATAATATCAAAAGTCTTTCCTATGTTCTACTCAGTTAACCAATTGAAAAAACGGGTTTTATGGAGATTTAAGCTCAGGTTTTGCTTCATATTTTCTAATCGCCTTTCAAAGTCACCATCTCTCACCTCCTCGCGAGTATCTATATGCATCCCCAGTTTAACTTTCCCGAATTCACCTTCACCTAAGGTTTGCAGCAGAACATATGGTCCAAATAAGTTGCCCTTATGCATTGAACTCTGTGTCATTTGGGGTGGTTGTCTGATTTCTGCATACCTATACGGTATGGGAATGGGTGTTGATACGGGGCGTCCACGTGAAGACTGTTGCTGTACATTTTGATGTTGGGAAGGAAAAAACGTTGTTTCCATTCAAGTATTTAAAGCTGGGAACGTGTTTTACGAAAATGAAAGAAAAACAAAATAGAAAAAGTAAAAGGGAAAGAAAATGGAATAGTATAATATCAAATATCCTGTGCTGAGAAAAGGTAATATAAGTTTGTGTGCTCGGTTTCTATTAGTATCTTCAGACACTAAGGTTACGTCATTTCCGTTTTTGGTTGAAACTTTAAAATATTTTGGGGGTTAATGAGACTCTTTATTTGTTAGTAAGGATGGGTGATTGTTCTTTTTTACGTCGTGTTGAAGTTCCAAGGATATCTCGCAATACGAAATCCTGAACCAATTATTTTAATCCCGGCCCGTGAAACCCTTTTTGGATAGTTGGTTGGATTTTACTTTGAAATTTCTCCTCTAGAAAAAACCTGTTGCCAACATGAAAGCTGTGAAACGTGATGTGTCCAAGAAAGGCCGATAAAATAAATTATTGCTAAGAATAGCCGATGCCGTATTAATAATGCAATCAAAAATTATTAATAGAAGCTTTTCATAAATATTGATATATTCAATTTAAATATAGTAACACTTAATAAAATAGGAATAATTTCCATAACATGATCTAAATTAAATAAAAAATTATAAATATATATAATATAAATAATATAACCAAATAAACAATTAAATAAGATTTAAAAAATAATTAAATTAAATAGACTTATTTTGTAAATGAATAAAATATACAATTTTTAAGTTAATAAATAAAATATTATAAAAAAAAGCAAAATAAAAATAAAAATAACATTTTAATAAATTATAATTAATATAAGGAATTGCTAAATTGACCCATTAGCAACACGTGATATTAATATATATAGAATTTTAATATTTATTTATTAGTAATTTTAATAAATATTAGTTTAATTAAAAAAAAAATTTTTTTTCTTATATATTTAATTTTTTATTATGCTTTAAGTAATTTATAGTGTTTTATAATTAAAAAACACTTCGTTGTGAACAGATTCGAATATTATGGCCTTGTTTTTTACAAATTTTACATTTACATACTTGAATTTGAGAAAAAACATTTTTAAAAATTTTAAATTGGAATAAATTTTATTGAACTAATAATTCTTAATGAGCAATATTTTGTTGAAAGCAATTTAAAGCACCTAAAAAATATTTTCAAGTTTATTGATTAAAAAAATTCTCAATTACAAAAAATATGATTAAATCTAAATTAATTGAATATATATTGTTTTTTGTTAATATAGAATTAAAAATTAATATATTTTATTTATTTTTTTAAACAATAAATTCAAATTTAGAATAACTATTAGAATATTAACTTCAAAATTAATCATTTTAAAAATATAATTTGTATTTATTAAATGCCAAATAAAATAAAACTGATTTATAGAAAAAATTTTTATTAAAAAACATATTTTAAATTTAATATTTATATAAAAAACCTATTATTATCGAAAAAATACCAAAGCAAAATATTATATTATTATCCAATAGTTTTTATACAAAAAAATACTATTTATAAACTGTTTTTAAGACAAAGATTAAAACTTGTTATACAATATTTCTTTAAATATTTCCAATAATTTGGTAATTAAGTTGCTGTTTTTTATTATTAATCTTCTAATACAAGTTTTTAAAAACATTATATTCATTTTTTTAATTATATTTAAAGATAATATAAGTATTATTAACAGCAAAACAGATAATTTTATAACTACATATACTTAAAAATATATAAAAATATTAAGATTTTGTATTATTATTTTATAAAAATTATATAATATTTTTAAAGATAATAATATTATATAAATATAATTTATAATTTTATAAAAAAAGAGTTTGTTCAAATTTAATTTAGTAAAAACTCATTCAGATATTAGGTTTTTTGCTAATATAGTTTTAAGAAAAACTATTTCAGATAAACAATTTTTCTACTTGGTTTTAGCAGTTTTGCATTTTATTGTTAATTACAAGATTCAATTTAGTTTTGTTTTTAAGAATGTATATAATAAGTAGGATATATTAATCATGAAAGATTTAAAAATAAAAAATGTCTTGTCCAAAAACTTTCCCAATAAGGCTTTTTATTATCTATCTTTATATAGTTTAAAATCTTTTGAACAAATGCAGATAGAGAGTAAGTTGGCCTTAGTGCTGTTTTTTAAATATTAATAGTATTCTTAGTTATTTGTTTAGTCATTAATATCTTAATTTACAAGTTTTAAGTTGGTCTCCAGTACATTTTTTACAGTCTTTTGTTAAGTTGAGAATCAGTCTGGTTAATAATTTTCTAGTTAATATGATAGAATTTTTTTTGGATTATGATATATTTCTTAAAAACAGTCTTTCTTCTGTTTTTTGGTTCTTAGAAAGCACTTTAATGTTTTTTGTTTTGGAGAAATCAGTGTTTTATGATGTTTACAAATTACTTAAAAAATTTGGTATCATCTTTATTAAACAATTATATAATAAAAAGATTGTAGTTTTTGATTGAAAAAGTTTTTATCATTGAAAAAGACTTGATTCTTAGAGTCTTGTTCTTGTATGATTCAAATTAGCATGCAAATTTCTGGTCAACTTTTCTTGTTATCTTACTGCACAGTTTTTTATTGGATCTTTTCAATATTCAAATGCTTTTGTTCTGATGGCTTTTCTATAGTATAGCAGTATTATTCTGATACTGGTTTAAATATTATCAATGTTTACATAAATAGATTTTTGAAAGATTTAAGTACATACAAGATAAGATATAGTGCAGCTGCATTTTTTGTGTATTTAAATATGAGCATAGATGTTGAGATTAGTAGTTTGATTTTTTCTATGTTGGCTAAGTTGCAAGCAATTGCTCTGGCTTTAAAATATGTTCTTGCAAATAGTAGTTTTGTAATATATTTGGATAGTCAAACTGTTTTAAATGCTTGTAATACTGAACCAAGATTGGTTCTATTAAATTTTTGCAATTGATATTGGATGAAAAACTGTAATATAATAAACTTTATTAGAAATAAGAAGCTTAATGTTTTTTGGTCTAAAATTAAAAGCCATTTAGAAGTCTCAGACAATGAACATATTAATAAGTTGGCTAACTTAACTTTGTGCTCGAATTTAATTCTTTCTATTCTTATTAAGAAGGTTTACATTAAAACTGGTAGGATAAAAGTATTTAGAAATGTTTGTTATTTTGTATATAATATCTTTAAGACTATTCATCAAGCTTGTTGGGAAGTAGAACTTAGATCTAATGTTATTAATACAAACATAGTTGGAAATATGAATTGGATTTAGACTTTTTTAGTTTGGTATTTTGATTTACATATAACATTTGACTTCATAAGTAAATCTATTATTAATTTATACTTATATTTTATGAAGGCTTTATACTGTTATTTGCTGGTCGTTAGAAGACACTTGTATAATAAGACTTATTTCAATGTGTTGTGTCTTTATTGTAAGAAGGTAGAACTTCCAGATTATTTATTTATATATGTAATAAACTTTGCTATTTATATGGACTTACTCAACTTTCATATAATTTAGTAGGCTATTATATCAGAATTGTGCCTATTTTTATCTTGTGTCATACAAACACTTTTCACATATGCTTTTAATTTAGAAATATATACTATTTTGTACAAGAGTTTTGTATTTAAGAATTGATATCTAAAGACTTTATTTGTGTTTGGTTGTACTAAAATTGCTAGTAATATGATTATTAAATTAGTAAGAGACTTGGAAATAGTTTATTAAATAAAAATGTAGATAATAAGAGCTAAATTTAAAGCAATAATAAGAAAAAAAGGTTTGATTATGAGTAATAATTCAATATCTTCAGAGACTTATAAGTTTCCTTTATTGTTTTTTGATGGTGTTATTAAATTGCTTGGCATTTGTAAAGACACATAAAGTTGGTTTTGGTTTTTGTAAGTTTTACAGTTTTTTTTCTGGTATTAATAACACAATATCTGTTGTTACTTATAAAAGAAAAACATATAAAGAAAATAGTAAAAAAAACAAATAGACCAATAGGAGAGTAATAGTTAGCACATAAGTATATTGCTCAAGAAATTATAACACATTGCTTAAGAATATGAGTGATCTCATAAAACCTAAATTATGTATATATAGCAAGAACAGTAGAAACAGAAAAAACAAGATTTATTTTATCTAAACCACTTAGTTTAGATTTTATCTAAGCAATCTTCCAAAATCACAAATATCAATAAATAATTATTTGTTATCTCAATCCATTTTCTACAATCAACACTTCATGTTGATAGTAACAAATACTTAACCATACTAGAACAATAGCTTTTGATTATGGCTATTGATGGAATACTAATTTATATTTGTCTTGGTTTATTTTTTTCTTTTATCATTTTTTTTTTTTATTATTTTGTTTCTTGTTGTCTACTAATTAATTAAAAATCATATGTGAAATAATTAACATTAAGGATAGTCTGGTAAAAGACCCCAAAGGAAGGGTATAGAGTGTAAGAATTTAAGAATAGCTTACCAAAAGGGCATCTCTGCCAGATTACTAGCCATTACATTAAGAAAAAAATTCGATGAAATTGTAATTCTAGAAGGCTACTAAAACACTATTAAATCTCTATTCATTATACAAAAAACTTAACCAAAACCTTCAAATAAAAAACCTTCAGAAATCAATACCAAATCAGCTATTAAGCACCAAGTTACAGATTTGTTATTTGATTTGAGACCCCAAATAATTACTTGTAACATTTGGTGCTTCCTGTAAGATATAGTCCTACAGAGAACTAGTACTAACAACAATCATCCAAAAGTGGCAAAATCAAAAAAAATAAAGACAAACCATTTAAGATACACCAAATTCTTATTTCAGCATTATTGTTAATACTTGGAATTAACCAACAATTACCTATTAACAGAATCTATCTTCAACTTCTACATCAATAAGAGAATTTTTTATTTGCTAGGAGTACTTGTAGAAACTGACTTTGCAAGAAGAAATTTTTACAATGAATTAATCCAAAATACCAGTTTACCAGTAAATTATAACTTTACAGCAATCTTCACTAAAATCAATAGAAAAATTAAAAATCATACTTAATAAAGATACCCCATCACCTATGCAAACAAAGGCAAAGGAAAATTACAAACATTAGCAGTAATACTTCAAAAAATACAACCACCCACTTGGAAGAAAACAAGACTTAAATTATTAAACAATTCATTATATCATTATAATCTAGAAGTGCCATCAATATTTTATCAGTAGACACATCTACATCAAACATAAAAACACTATTGGCACAGATATCATTCCAAAATAAACAATCAAAAGCCAACTTATTAGGAACTTATGGCAAATATTTTGAGAGATTTAAATTGCAATTGCCAATGCCATCAAGATTTTGATTACCATTACCACCACCAGATTTCGGAACTATGAGTCCTTAGAAAATAACTGAATCAGAGGAAAAAGAAGATAAGGATCAAGAATTTAATTATCAAAATCTGATCTCAGAAAACCTGAAAGTTGAAACCCCAAATATTCAAACTCAGAAAAATCAGAACAATCCAAATTCTGATCTTATTAATTAGCAATACTTATTTTCAGTAATCATGATTAATCAGCCACCAATTGAACTGATTGCTGAACTGATTCAACAGCCATAAGTACCACTTTAACAACAACCACAACAACCATCACAACAACAACCAATGGCATACACACCAATTACCAAAATCAAAAAATTCACTGGTGAAAAAGATAATATGCAAATGTAACTAAATAATGTGGAAAAAGCTATCACAGTTAACAGATGGAATGATGCCAAAACACTTTAAGCCATCCCATATTTCTTACAGGATACTGCTGATTTCTGGCATCAGAGTTTGGCCCAGAAACCCCAAACTTTTAATGCATTCAAGCTAGAATTTCTAAGATATTTTAGCAATAACAACAGTATTAATTGCTTGGTTAATATATTCACCACTATTAAGCAAGAAGACACAGAAGCAGTTACCATATACTTGGAACACTTCCATAGAAATTTGTGCCAGATTTAAGCCATCGATGCTGATTATTTCACAGTAGTCCAGATTCTGAATCAGTTCATTCGCAGATTATACAACAGCATCCTGCAATGTATACATCCACTATACTTAGCCAATATTTAAGCAATAGTCACCCATGCCAGAAATTTTGAAGCTGCCAAATTAGAAGCCAACCATGCCCAAGCTGTAAATCTAGTAATGAATAGATTATCTGAATTGAATTCCAAATTGAAACAATTTAGTGATTCAATTAATCAGAAACTAGAAGAGTACTTAGCTAACAACAATCAGATAATATATCAACCACTCTAATGTTATGACAATTCCAAAACTATCAATCAACACCAAAATCAGTCATGTCCAGTGTTAGCATGACTATTATGACAGCAAAAAACATGTATCTGCCACTATTGTAATAAACAAGAACATTTGCAATTTGAATGTCACAAAAGAATAAGCAACCAATGATCAAGAAATCAATATTGAAACCCCAATTACCCATTTTAAACTCCAAATTATCAACCAAATCCAGAAACATATAAACTAAATTACTTATCAATGATGCAGCAGCCAATTTATCAACCATCCATTTATCAAACTTTAGTACCAGTTGTTTATTAATTACCACAGCCACAAATAATTTATCAAACACTAGCAATTCTAATACTATCACCAAACTCAGCTCAAATGACATCAAGAAATCCCAGATCAAGGGTCACTCAAAACTGGAGATCAGTAATAATTGTTCACTAACCAATTTCCAGCTCTTTCAACCAATTATCAAGATCACAACAGTGGAGTTTAGAAACCAGTTATTCTCAAAACCTGAATTCTCAGAACTATTTAAGTCTCTTAGTAACCCCAGAAGACACTTAATCCAAAAACCTAAAACCCAACCCACAGCAGCCACTTATCAGTAACATTTTATTAGTAACTGTTACTAATGACAAATTATTAGCAGCAATTTTTCCCTTTAAAAACAAGAAACCAGCAAAAACACTTCTTTTTAGTGAAGTTGCTCTTGATACAAAACCTATTACTGCAATGTACACTAATGTCAAAGCTAATGGTCAGTTCATTAAACTGATCCTTGATAATGGGTCAGCAGACAGCATCATCACATAACAACTTATAAACCAATTAGGTTGCTGAGTTGATTGTACTGTCAGTGCTTGAATCATTACAGCCAATGAAGTAACCAAAACTCCTATTGATGAAATTAATGACTTCTCTTTTAAAGTCAATAGCATTATCACTTCCATCAAAGTTTTGGTGATAAAAGCAACACAATAACAAGCACTAGTTAACAACAACTGGTTGTTTAAAATCAATGCAGTATTTGATTAGATCATGCAAAAGCTCCAACTCAGTTAAAATGGTTAGCATACATGTGTACCAGCCACATACAGCCACTTTTAGATAAACACTACCCCAACACCACTTATAGAATTAGAAGAAGAAGAAAACAAACCTACTTGAGAAGCTTATTAAGTGTCATAGGCTAATACTAATCACAACAAATTGCCACTAATACTCTTTTGAGATGACAAAAAAAAAGAAAAAGAAAAATACAAGTGACAAGAAAACACTACCAACTGTAACACTACTAGTAATTAGAAAAGATCCTATTTGACTAACACCAGACCAAAACCACCATATATTCCTCTTAAGTACAAGGACTGCAAGAAAAAGCTGTCCTCTATAGGAGCCTGAGTTGCTCCAGATGAAGACTACTAAATACACATGTACTATTACTATAAGTTATATCACCATAAATGCTACAGCTACCCAAAATGCTGTTATGGGTTGAAGTAACAAGCTAACAGATAGCAAAGGAGAACAGGATTGTAGGGTGATAGAAATAATCAAAGGGGAATTTAACTTCAAAGAGCGAATTGAATAAGTATGAATTCAATATGCGAGATCAGTTTCATAAAATATCTCAATCATTATACTTTTCAAAGGTAACCGAAGAATCTGAAGATAAAAGGATAGTCCATACTGTCAACAAATGATCACACTTGGTATAATTCTATGCCTTATGTTGACACTCTTAGAATTCAATATCAAGTATCAAATGTGCTCTTCAGTCACGTTTTATTCAATAATTTTTAATTACTTTGTTTAATCATTTCAGGAAAAGGCAGATAAACACCAACAAGAGATTTTTTATCCAAAAAATGTTCAGATACTTGAAGGTAGGAAAAGAGAAATTAATGATAAGAGAATGTTTGAGATGAAAGTTGTTTTATTATATTTCTTTGATTGTTGGGAACATACTTTTCTACAGCTAAGAGACTCATTGCTTATATAGCTATGAAAAGTGGTCAATGATCAGATCAATGATCAGGTCAATAATCAGGTCAATGATCAGATCAATGGTTAGGTCATTGATTAGATCAATGATCAGGTCAATAATCAGGTTAATAATTACTATCTAAAAATAGGTTGGCTAATTATATGACATCAGTGGCTAATACATTTGATAATTAATAAAAACTATGAGTTTCAATTGTAACATTATCCTCTCCAAAGAGATTGAACTCTGGCGAAATCAAACTATTTATGGAATATTCTAATTGAAGAGTTTTGGCTCTTCTGGCAATAGTCAAAGCTCTTAGGACATCCAACTATATAATGTTCAAAATTTTCACTTGTATCTCAGAAGTTGTTTTCTTTATAAGCTTCATGTCTTCTATGATTTTACCAAGGCAACTATAGAGCTCTAGTTGTCTTTCATATGACAAGTTTTTGTCTATGGGCAAGATTTTTTTAATCGTTTTTCCAATTGTAGTGGAAGGTACAAGTATGTTTTCTAACAGATACTTATCTATTTTGCTACCAATTTTTTCTCTTCTGGTAGTTGTTTTCTTTGGTCTAATAACAGTATAAGTTCCACTGTTGTCAGTTATTGTGGTCTGTTTTCCAATAGTCAGGATAGCATTTGGATAGTTTTTGATCCAATACTCATGAAGAGTATAAAAAGCGTTTTGAATGTTTTAATCCAGAAAATAATTGTTCATGTTAATTGAAGATATTTCTGTTTTGGGAATGGTGCATTTATTTATACTTGGTTTTTGCTGATCATTTGGGTCAGTATTACCACAACTAGTAACCATTTAAGTCGTTTGTGATATTTCTTGAGTCGCGTGTTATAAACAGGACAATTATTAAAAATTGTTCCGGATTGATTTTGAAAAATATAAGAACCATTGTTTAAAACTTTGTTGACTATAAAAAGACCTTTCCACCGGCTAGAGAATTTATTATCATTGTCTTTGTCTGAGTGGTATTTCAAAACTAAGTCACCAATACTTAAAAAAAGTGTTTTATAAGTTTTCTTCTTTTTAAGCTTTTCTTAGAACTGTTTTATCATTTCAAAAGCAATTATTCATGCTTTTACAAGTGAGTCAAGAATGGTACCAAGTTTTTTTTGCAAAATGTCTTTGTAATTCCCTATTGTAATCTCTTCAAAGAATATTATCTCAATATCAGTTTTTATTGGTGGTATTGCTATTCATTCATAGAGCAGATAAAAAGATTCATAACTTGTTATGTTATGATTCACAGTTCTATAAGCAAACAAAGCTGAAGGCAGTACTTTGTCTTATAAGTTTGTTTCTTCACTTGTTTTGGCTAGGGTTTCACACAGTGTTCTATTGAAATGTTCTACTAGACCATTTGTTTGGGGGTAATAAGGGGAAAAAAGTTTGTGATGTATTCCCATTTTTCTACAAAGTTCTTCAACCAGTGTACTGAGAAAAGCTCTTCCTCTATCAAATAATAGTTCTTTGGGGCAGCCATGGCAACAAATAATATCTTCATAAATGAAATTGGCTATTGAGACTGCTGTTTGATCTGAAGTGGCTCTTGCTTCTACCCACTTTGTAAGATAGTCGGTAGCTGTAATGATGTATCTGTTGCCATCAGGAGTTACTGTTAAAGATCCAACAACATCTATACCAATTCTGTCAAATGGTTGACCAACAGAGATTGGATGAATATCTTCTTTGTGATTGGGTTTTCCTTTTCTTTGGCAGGTATCACAGATTTTAATGTATTTAGCAATGTCTTTTCCCAAGATAGGCCAATAATAGCAAGCTAAGATTTTCCAAATTGTTTTTGTTTTTCCAAAGTATCTAGCTAATAAATCAGTGTGCATATTGTAGATTACAATTTCTTTTTCTTTAAATCTTATGACTCTCTAAAGACGGTTAGAATCTTTTCTATTTCTTTTGTATAACTGGTTCTGGCGAATCAAATAGAATTTTGATTGTTTGTGCAAATATTTTCTTTGCTGTCAATTGTATTCTGGTGGGTATTGTCCTTTACCCAAAAATTCCATTAAGGCAGAGTAGTTGTCTAAGTTCATTATCATGTTTGTTTGTGGGAGAGTTACTAATAATTAGTTTGGTTTAGTTTGAAGTGGTTGTACTGTCACTTGGTGGTAAGTCTGGAGAGAGTGTCAGCATTTTGATGATTAGCTCCTTTGTGATATTGAATATTATAGTTGAATTCATCCAAGTAGAGTATCCAGTAAGTTAATTTTTTGTGTTCTAGCTTCTTTTTGTTGTGCAGCCAAACCAAAGCTTGGTGATCTGTTACTACCAAGAATTTGGCACCAAGAAGATATTTGTTTTAATAACTAGTAGTCCATACTACTGCCAGACATTTTTGTTCAGTCACTGAGTAGTTCTGCTTTGCTGGTGAGAGAGTTCTACTGGCATATGCTATGGCATGTTCTTTGTCATCTTCATCTTTCTGGGATAGAACAGCTCCAAGTCCATAGCCAGATGCATCAGTGTGGAAAATGAAAGATTGATCTAGATCAGGTTGCTTCAGAATTGGTTCAGTAACTAGTTTTTTCTTTAGAGTTTTAAAAGCTTTTTGTTGGTGTGTGCCCCAATAGTAGTTAACATTTTTTCTGAATAGCTGATTAAGTGGAACAGCTATTTTGGAGAAATCCTTGACAAATTTGCAATAATAGAAAGTCAAACCAAGGAAAGAGCATAGTTCATGAACATTCATTGGTTGTCTAATGTTCTGGACTTTTTCAATCTTAGCTGGGTCAGGAAAGATTCTATCTTTTGTGATAAAATGACCAAGGAATTGGGTAGATTGTCTTCTAAAGAAAGATTTGATTGGGTTGATCTTGAGACCTGCATTTCTGAGAAAATCAAAAACCTTTTGCAAATATACAAGATGTTCATCTCAGGTTTTTGAGTACACTATTATATTGTCCAAATAGACCAAAACAAAGTTTTTTTTCACTGATTTAAATACTTTATCTATTAAGTATTGAAAGGTGGGAGAGGCATTGGTGAGACCAGAAGGCATGACTGTGAATTCATAGATGCCATACTTGGTAATAAAGGCAGTTTTCTTCTGGCTTTCTGGATCCATCTCTACTTGCCAGAATTCAATAGTTAGATCAATGGTTGAAAAGAAAGCAGCATCTTTGAATTGGTCCAGCATTGCATTAATCTTGGGAAGTGAGTATATGTCTCTTTTAGTGATGGTATTTAATTGGCAGTAATCAACACAGAAGCATAGGGTTCCACTTTTCTTGGATATTACTACAACTGGAAAAACCCATTCACTCTTGGTTTTTTGTATAAATCCAAGTTCTTTTATCTGGTTTATCTCTTTCTTGATGAACTCATCATTGTGCCAATTGGATTAATATGGCTTCAAATGGATGGAGTGAGTTTCTTTGATGGTGATAGTGTGTTGTATTACATGGGTTTGTTCAGAGGTATCACTTTCTTTTGAGATAACTGGGCTATTTCTAGCCAGCAGATTTTTAATGTCTATCTTTCTTTCTTCTGGGGAGGGTTTTCTTTGTTCTACAACTAGTGATTGGATTTCAGGTGGTTCATTCTCAAAGGACTTCTGTACTTCTTTTAATTCTTTTCTTGGTATCAAACTGATTGGTTTCTAATCTTTGTAATAGATCAGACAGGATTTGCATTTGTCACTTGAAGAATACAAAGGTTGATTGCACCAGCACCAGACACAAAGACCATGCCACCAATAATAGTACTTGGCTTTCTTGCTAGGCTTCTGGTCAAAAGTTTTTCTTAGGATATCATAGTAGGGCCAGCAGATCAGCTTGCCATTTACAATAATTCTTTCTCTGTTAGCTTTGACATTGTTCAGTGACTTGTCATTGCTGATAAAAGTGGTATAGACAAGTTCAACAGTTTCTTCTTGTTTCTTTTGTTCTTCTTTATCATCACTTTTTTCATTATCTGATTCCTCTAATTGTTCTTCTTCCTGATTCTGTTTTGGTGTTGGAGGGGTTGTCCAGTGGTGACACTTAATCACAATAGGCTTCTCATCACATCTGATGGTTAGTTCACAAAGTTCATAATCAAATAATGCTTTGGCTTTCTTGAGCCATTCATTTCCAACAATAATAGTGTATTCCTTGGCTTCAAAAACTTCCATGTCAGTTTCAA
>JAAOMT010000283.1:440748-511892 GCA_016748015.1 Geosiphon pyriformis
TGCCATTTACAATAATTCTTTCTCTGTTAGCTTTGACATTGTTCAGTGACTTGTCATTGCTGATAAAAGTGGTATAGACAAGTTCAACAGTTTCTTCTTGTTTCTTTTGTTCTTCTTTATCATCACTTTTTTCATTATCTGATTCCTCTAATTGTTCTTCTTCCTGATTCTGTTTTGGTGTTGGAGGGGTTGTCCAGTGGTGACACTTAATCACAATAGGCTTCTCATCACATCTGATGGTTAGTTCACAAAGTTCATAATCAAATAATGCTTTGGCTTTCTTGAGCCATTCATTTCCAACAATAATAGTGTATTCCTTGGCTTCAAAAACTTCCATGTCAGTTTCAATGCTGATGCCATTGATATGGACAAGAACAGCTTTGGCTATATCCAGATTTTTCTTCTTGTCACCATGTACATTGGTCATTGGTTGGGTAGAAGGTTCATTAATCTTTCTCCTAATTGCTTCCAAAAAGTGTTTGGCAATGATGTTAACAGATAATTCACTGTCCAGGATCAAGTCAATAAAATAGCCAGCCACTTGGGCTTTGTAAATTAATGGAGTGACATTGCTGTTGTCAGCAAGTCCAGCTTGGTGAGAGCATTTATTGGTTTTTAGTGTTTTTTTTTTGGGAATTAGAGATTTGTGGAGATTTTTTCTGAATTGTGGGTGGGTCATTAGTTGGCCAAAAGTAATGTGTGCAAAAGTTTCTATGAGATTTTTAACAACAGAATAAGGACCAAATTTTTGTACTATTTCTGGGGGTTTCAACTTTGAAGGATTCTTAAAAACTTTAGCTTTTGGTGGCTCATTATTATCAGCAGTTAATGTGAATGGTTTATTTGGATCTAAAACGAAATCAACTTTGGCTTTCTTCTTCTTTCTTATTGATTCTGAGGTGTTGATTGCTAGTTCATCCATGTTATGGTTATCATCAGTTAAGTTAAAAGCATAAAAAGAGTTTTCTTCTGGTTGGCTTGCACTCTTACTCTTTGGAGGTACACTTACTAGTTTAAAGGCTGGTAAACTATGGCTTTAATTAGGGGATCTTCTCCAAAGAAATTGATGTTGGCATGATTGGGTCTTTAATTGGGGGCATTGTTGTTATTGATTCTGTTGTTCTGGTTGTCATTGTTTCTAGGAACTGGAGAAAGCAAAGGAGGATTGTTGCAATCTCTGGAGAAGTGTCCAGTTAATCCACATCTATAATATACAGGAGGACCATGATTTTGCTGTCTTTGGTAAGGAGGTTGCTGGGGCTGATTAAAACGGTTTTCAAATCTGGGTCTTTGTGGTTGCTGGTTATCTCTGACTGCTTGGGCTAATGGTTCTAATAGCTGAGCAAGATTTGCTGTAAGTCTATCTATTAATTGTTTATTTGGATCTTGTGTCTGGGCAGCAAAAGAAGTAGCAGCCATTTGAGGAGTAGGAGCCATAACAAGAGCAGGAGCAAAAACTAGAAGTGTGGATCCCAAATGCATTCTTTGATTGTCTTCAATTCTTTGGGTGAGTTTAATGGCTATATCCATGATAGAATTATCTTTTAAAGCCAAGAGAGGCCAAAGAGCATACAATAAATCAGTTCTCAATCCTTTTGTGAAAGAGGAGATCTTTTGCTCTTCAATCCAGTTTCTACCAGAGTCTACATGCTTGATGAGTTTTCTGATTGCTTTGGCATATTCGATTACAACTTTACCAGGACCTTGGGTTCTTTTTTCTAATTCCATATGCCATTTGGATATTAAGATGGGGGTTCTGAATTTGTTTTCAAATCAAGTAGTAAAAGAGGTGTTGTTTTCTCCAATATTTGTTGGGGTCTATCTAACAATTCTTTGTTGAGCACCAGCATTGGTTTCTTGTGAAAACCAGGTAGCAGGGGAGCCTTGGAGGTAGCCACCAACGATTTGGAACTTGTATTCATCATCATACTGGTTTGCAGTCGCTGCTCTTTCAAAATTGTCCAACCATTCAATTGGATCTTGGACATCACCTCTGAATAGGGGTAGTGGGGTGTTGTTTCTTTACCCCAAAGCAGTTTGTATGCCTTGGAAAGTGGTCAAAATGTTTGCTTGCATGGGGTCTTAGGCTATTGGTTCAGGGGTTACTGTTTAAGTGGAATGTTCTGATTCACTTAAAAAGAGATCAAAAATAGGAGCAGTTTGGTAACTTTCTTTTTCTGTTTCAAGGGGAGTTATAGTTGACTGGTAAGCAGCAACTCAAATGTGTATTTGGTGATTCAGATATTCCAAATCAGGGAGCTGTTATGTAAAAGTTGTGGAGTATAAAAGCTGATTGATGCTATTATTTCTTTCTTCAAAGTTGTCTTCAAAATAAGCTTGGTCAAAGTAATAAGTTGTATATGCTATATAGGTTTTAGCTGAGTGCTCATTTAGGAACCAGTTCCAAAAGTCTTGGAGTTGTCTATTAGATTGTTTTTCAAGAGGAAAGCAAATCAAGCAAGAGGGCAAGAGATTAAGTTTAATAAAGTCTAGATCATTTCTGTTGTGTGCTGTAAAGTGTTTTTCTGATTGCTGTAGCAGGTATGAATAATCATCCATACAATGAAGAAATAAGTGAATTTTGACAACCTCACAGGGAGCACCACTTTTATGTTACAGGTTGGAGTAACAAGCTAATGGATAGCAAAGAAAAACAGAATTGTAGGGTGATGGAAATAATCAAAGGGGAATTCAACTTCAAAGAGCGAATTGAATAAGTATGGATTTAATGTGCAAGATTAGTCTCATAAAATATCTCAGTCACTATACTTTTCAAAGGTAACTGGGGAATCTGAAGGTAGAAAAATAGTCCGTACTGTCAACAAATGATCACACTTGGTATAATTCTATGCCTTATGTCGGCACTCTTAGAATTCAATATCAAGTATCAAATGTGCTCTTCAGTCACGTTTTATTCAATAATCTTCAATTACTTTGTTTAATCATTTCAGGAAAAGGCAAATAAATACCAACAAGAGATCTTTTATCCAAAAAATGTTCAGATACTTGAAGGTAAGGAAAGAGAAATTAGCGATAAGAGAATGTTTAAGATAAAAGTTGTTTTATTATATTTCTTTGATTGTTGGGAACATACTTTTCTACAACTAAGAGACTCATTGTTTATATAGCTATGAAAAGTGGTCAACAACCAGGTCAATAATCAGGTCAATAATCAGGTCAATGATCAGGTCAACAGTCAGGTCATTGATTAAGTTAATGATCAGGTTAATAATTACTATCTAAAAATAGGTTGGCTAATTATATGACATCAGTAGCTAATACATGTAATAACTAATAAAAACTATGAGTTTCAACTATAACAATGCCAAAGCAAGTAAGACAACAAACCATGTCTTGCTTGTGGTAAACAACTATTTGATAAAGGAATATAAAATAACATTCCTGGTCAAAAAAAACATGCAATATTTTATGTTAATATACTATCTTTATAAGTAACTGAGTCAATTGTGGAACACTTATTACTACTATATGACACCAAGCAATTTCTTATTTAAACAGCTATCTGCACAACAAAGATAAGATTTGGTGAATGGCCAATGCCAAAGTAGAAGGTGCTTCATCTAGTGAGATCCTGGAGATAAAAAACAATCCTCCAGAACCAGTTGACATTATTCTTATCTTCAATTCAGACACATTTTTAGAAATTAAAACTGGCTCAGAGGAATTCCATAAGCATTACCAGAATTTGGCACCAACAAAAAAAGAGCAGAAACAGCACTTAAAAGAAATAAACACTTAACTATGTGATTACTGTTTGATTCTATGTGACTTTGAATATTGTAATGAGTATAATCTCATTTACAATTTACCATCACACATGATCTACACAATTCCAGAGGAAGAGAAACCAATCAGCAGCTGTGCATCAGAATCAGAATTACAGTTCAATCCCAATTCAAACTCTGACAATAATAATAATGAAAACACTGGCTCTAGCTTTATTCAAATAGACAACAACAACAACAACAATTTGGATTCCAATTCAAATCCCAAACAATACATCACACTTCTTGATCTTTCTAAAGAACAAAAACTCAAATAGTTTAGTGATAATAATGAAAGTATTATGCCAGAATGCGTGTATAATACCAATGTAGAGTTCAATCTAAGATATTTTAAAAAAAATGTCATCAAATTAGAACCATATTTACACACCTGCATTAATCTGAAAGTAATATTAGAAATTTTAGCAACAACAATGGTTCAGCTAGCATCTAGAAGTAGTTTAGCAAAAAAAAAGATTAATATCAGAGGAAGAATAATTGATGCAGAATATATAGAAAATATTATTGTAATGTTATAAAACAACTCAGAAAAAGTCTATATTATAGAGCCAAATAAAAAGATAGCACAGGCAATATTTCTATTTCTGGTTAAAATAGCTCAATTAGTATTAATGAGAAACAGAGAAAAATTAGGGATTATAGCTAGAAGAATTAGTGGATTCAGATTCATGAGTAGAATAAATATACCAGTTAATATGGCAGAAGAAAAAATTATTGACAAAGGAGAAATTATTTTCATCTGTCAACCAATTTCTATTCTGCTATATAATTAGTACATATTAGCCATAGAAAGAAAAGTAAAGGATCAAGCTCAAATGTTTGAAGCAGAAGCTACAATTTGTAAATTAGGCAAGATTGGACTCATCAATCTGTATATATTAGCCAAAAGCCCAAAACACATAAAAATTCCCATCTACAATACAACTGAAAATATTATTAAAATACCAAAAAGAACTATCATCGAATATTTAACTACCAAACACCATTCCAGATTTTTTACAGCTGTGCAAATATGTGGATATTACATCACAAACAATCTACAGATAAAGTAAATATTATCTACTCCAACCAGAACAATTGGAACAAATGAATCTGGGAAACTTAGACCCACTACAATAGATACAGCTTAAGATATTACTTAATAACTTTAATGACATTTTTGCTAGTAAAACAAGTTTGGCAGAACTGATATTATCCAATATTAGATTAAGACCAGAAATACAATGTCAATTAAACAAAGAGCATACTAAGTACCACCAATAAGTCATGAAATCATCTGACAAGAAATCAATCAGATGTTAAACAATGGGTTAATTCAATCATTAATAAGTCCATGGTCTTTACCAGTTATATTAATTCAGAAGAAAAATGGAAAAATTCAATTTTGTGTAGATTACTGAAAACTTAATAGAGTAATCAAAAAAGATAGCTACCCAACTCTAAAAATCCAAGAACTTTTTGATGCATTTAGAAAAAAAAAATGGTTCTCAATACTAGACTTAGATAATGGGTATTGGCAAGTAGTTATAAATTCAGCCGATAAAGAAAAGACCACATTCACAACAAGAGAGAGAAATTTTGAGTTTGAAGTAATGCCATTTGGCTTAATGAATACTTCAATAACATTCCAATAACTTATGAAAATTGTCTATACCAAACTGTTATGAAAATCAGTAGTCATATATTTAGATAATACCAATGTATTCTCAAAAATATTTGATGATCATCTTTATTATCTACAACAAGTGTTTGAAAGACTGAGAAAAGTGGGACTAAAGTTAAATGCCAACAAATGCTTTTTTAGAAAAATGGAGTTAAAGTTTTTGGGACATGTCATAAGCAAAAATGGCATCAAAACAGATCCAGACAAGATTAAAATTGTCAAAAACTTTTTAGTACCAACTAATCTTATAGAACTAAGAGCATTTTTGGAATTTGCAGGGTACTACTACCACTTTATCAAAGACTTTTTCAAACTAGCTCAGCCATTACACCAGCTTCAGACCAAAAACACCAAATATAAATGGACAGAAAACCAACAAGAAGCTTTTGATATATTAAGAAAAAAGCTTATTTAAGCTCCAGTACTAATCTATTCAGATTACAACAAACCATTCATTATTACAACTAATGTATTAGGTCAAGCATTGAAAACAGTACTATCTTAGAAAAGACCAGATGAGAGAGAACACCCAGTAGCATATGCTAGTTGCAACTTAAATTTAACTGAAAAGAACTATAAAACTCTAGCACTAAAACACTTAGCAATCTATTGAACAGTCATAAAATGAAAGAAATACTTAAGCCAGAAATTTGACATATATACTGACCATAAAGGATTGACTTCAATTCAGAAGCAAAAATTTGGAAATGATTGCTATACTAGATAAAAAATAGAACTTTTATTATTTAATTATATAGTACATTACAAAAAAAGAAAAGAAAACAGAAATGCTGATAGTTTGTTATAAATAAAACAAATCTAAGAACATTTCAAATCAAAAATATAACAAAAGATGAATACACAAAAATATTAACAACTCCAATATTATATTACTATTCAGCAGTTCAAAGAAAAATTATCTTTAAAGGAATAAAACAACATAAAACAACAATCTAAATATTTTATTACCCATCAAAATATATTATATTGGAAAAACAAAAAAGAGCCAAATCAACTATTTAGAGTAATTACAAAACCAAAAAAAGAAACAATACTGTTTAATATGTACTCAAATCTAATAGCAAGATATTTCCATAAAGAAGCAACCATAGAAAAAACCAGAAAAAGATACTATTGGCCATCAATATATCCAGATATTATCTAATATGTTCAAAATTGTGATGTTTGTCAAAGAAGAAAAGAAACAAGACCAAGTAAATCATTAAGACCAATTAAAGTAGAACACCCATTTGATCACATTGAAATTGACTTAGTTGAATCACTAACAATCACCAGTAGAGACAACAAATATATTGCAGTAGTCATAAACTATCTCACAAAATGGCCAGAAACAAAAGCTATTTAAAGAGCAAATGCAGAATCTGTTGCCAAATTTGTTCATTAAGATTTAATTTGTCAATACAGATGCCTAAAAGAATTATTATTCAATTAAGGAACTTATTTTGTGAATAGAACATTAGCAGAATTAAATCAAAAATTTGGAATAAAAAGACCATTATTATCATCATATTATTTACAAACCAACAGTTTAGTTGAAAGATTCAATAGAATATTGTGTAAAACAATTGTCAAAATTAGTCAAAAAAATCAAGACAAATAGAATTTGTTTATACTATCAGTATTATTGGCTTATCAGACAATAAAGCAAAACACCACACAAACAACATCATTTGAATTAGTATATGGTAGAACAGCAACACTACCAGTAGAGATAAAAGTCAACATATATCCAATTGAATCAATAACAGAAAACAATTTCCAAGAAACACTGTTGAAAAGAACATATGACTTAATAAAAACACTAAAAAACAAATGGCAAAAAGCAGCTGATAACATCCAAAAGTCACAAAAAAAACAAAAAAAAAGACATAATAACCAACTATTAGATAAACCAGTTGAATTCAAGATTGGAGACAAAGTACTCTTACATTATATCAAAATGGAAAAACAATAGAATGAAAAATTTGACCCCAAATAGAATAAACCATTTTACATAGAAGAAATTCTAGGAAATAGAGCTTATAAATTAAAATAAAACAACAAAATTTTAGCCAAAGCAGCACATGGTAATTGACTGAAACCATATCACCATATAATATCATTATCCATCAATAATATTCTACAATTAGAAGTACAACAAATACTAGTCCAACCAGATAAAATTTCATGAGATCTGGAACCAATTATAATCATTGAACCAAATATGTGAAAATTAAACAACCAAAAAAATATATAAAAACACAGTATATACAACAAAAGCAACAAAAAAAATGGAAATCCCAGATTATATTCATACTTTAACTCAACAATTGTTTTAGATCTTAAGTCAACAGCAATTAAACATGAAAATTATCATCAACTACCAAACAATTTGTTATCAAAACACCAAACAAAAAAAAAATACACCATATTAGCAATTACAAAAACAATTAATAAATTGATTAGATAAAATAGTAGAGAAAATAAAAAACACTTTTGGAAAAATACCCATCATGGTTCTAACAAAAGAACTTTCAAAAGAGAATTAGAAACAATAAACAAATCAATTTTCAATACTATACTGTTACTATCAGTTGAGACAAAAATTGAACATTGAGAAATTATATCTTGATAAAACCAAAAGAATATTTGATCAAAAAATAATACAGAATATTAAAAATATTATTGGAAAGAAAACAAATCTAATACTGTATATTAAAACAATCTATCAACTACACATGATATTTCAAAATTACCCAGAAATATTGTTATATTTTAGCATAGAGACAATCACTATTAACCAATGGAAAAGAATAAACAATGCATAAATTAAAGATATAAGAAACAAAATTGAACAAACAGTATTAGAAAAAGAAATATTAGACTTAATTCAAAGTAAAGATTTTGACAGAGCTCAATATTAAAAAGAGGAGATAATGTTACTCATAAAAGAAAAACATATAAAGAAAATGATGAGAAAAACAAATAGACTAATAAGAAAATAGTAGTTAACACATAAGCATATTGCTCAGCAATGTAGAGCAATATCAAAAATTATAGCATATTGCTCAGTAATATGGAGCAATGTTAAAAAATTAGAGCACATTGCTCAAGAAATTATAGCACATTGCTCGAGAATGTAAGCAATCTCATAGAACCTAAATTATGTATATATAGCAAGAGTGATAGAAGCAAAAAAACAGGATTTACTTTATTAAGACTATTTAGTTTAGATTTTATTTAAGCAATTTTTCAAAATTACAAATATCAATAAATAACTATTTGTTATCTCAATTCATTCTCTATTATTAATATTTCATGTTAATAGTAATAAATATTTAACCACATTAGAACAATAGCTTTTAATCATAACTATTGATAAGATACTAACTTACATTTGCCTTGGCTTATTTCTTTCTTTTATTATTTCTTTCTTTTTTATTATTTTGTTTTTTGTTGTTTACTAATTGATTAAAAATCACACATGAAATAATTGATGTCAAGGATAGCCTGGTAAAAAACCCTAAAGAAAGAGTATAGAGTATAAGAATTTAAAAATAACTTACCAGAAAGACATTTCTGCCAGATTATTGGTTACTATGCTAAGAAAAAAATTCAATAAATTGCAATTTTGGAAGACTACTAAAACACTATTGAATCTCTGTTCATTATATAAAAAACTTAACCAAAACTTTCAGATACAAAACTTTCAGAAATCAACACCAAATTAGCTATTGAGCACCAAGTTATGAGTTTGTTATTTAATTTGAAACCTTAAATAATTACCTATAACATTGTTAAAATAGATCTATAGTGTTGTTTTAATTGGTCTAAGTGACTAGTTATATGTAAAAAGTGCATAATTTGTGCCTAGTTTAAATTATTTAATTTAATATATTGTGCTAAATAATATTTAGACTTTATTCATAAAATATTAAAAATAAAAATAAAAAGATGTATTAAGTTTATTTTAAAGTTTTTTGATTATAAACTTGTTAATATATTTTTATATATAGTTAAATATAAAACTATAATATAAATAATATTATATGTTATAAGTAAATCAATTTAATAATTTTTTTAATATAATATTTTTTAATTATTATATAATTATAATAATTAATTACATATAACAAATATATAAATTATATTTATTTTAGAGTTTTTTATTAAACTATATTATTTTAAGTAGCAATTAAATCATATTTATTATTATATAATATAATTGTAATTTTTAATTATTAAAACACAATTATAAATTTAAATTTTAAGTATTCTATTATTAAAATATTTAATTTTAAAGTTTTATATTATTATATTTACATAAAAAATATATTTTTAAAATTTTTTTTATGTTTTTATTTTAAAAAAAACAATATTTAAATAATTAAATATTATTTATTTATTTTATAATAATTAAAAATCAATTAAAAAAATTACAATAAAAATTTATAAATATGTATTTTCTTGGATAGCCAGGCTGCTTTGGATGTATGTAGATCAGAGTCTTCACTGGTTTGTCTGGATTTTAGGAACTGCTGTTGGATTGAGCATTGTCATATTGCCACCATTATTCGTTAAAAAAATTTGGATGTGAATTGAGTTAAAGTGAAAGGTCATTCAGGTGTCTCAGGCAATGAGCATGCTAATACGCTTGCCAAAGGTGCTGCTCTCTCTGCTTGGCACCTACCTCATTTAGTCAGTGAACATTTTCTATGTACTGGTGGTATAGCAGTTTCTGGTAACTCTAGACACTTTGTTCATGATGTTTTCTGGTCAGTTCATCAAGCTCGTTGGGAGATTGGAGTTGGTTCTCATGTTGTGGATGATAGTTTACATGCTGATATCAATTGGTCTAAGTCTTCTATGGTGTGGCACCCCGATTCTCACTTGGCATCCGGTTTTACCAGCATGTACATGGCAGGCTGTCGTACTTACTTTATGAAGGCTCTCCATCATTGGCTTCCTGTTGCTGTACGTAAGCGTTTATATGATAGAAGATACCCCAGTGTGGTCTGTCTGTTTTGTGATGACGTTGAGACTTCGGATCATGTTTTTTCATGTCCTCAGAATGCCGTTAGCCATGCTCGTTTGTTGGGCGCATATGCTTCAGCTTGGGAGGCTCTTTCTGGTCTTTCTCACTCTTCTTTATGTGTCTTACAGGCCTTGGCTTCTTGTGTTTCTGAGATTGGAGTTGGTGTTGCTCTGTGTAAAGGCTTTGTTTTCGATGAATGGTTTTGTAAGTCTGTCTTGGTCTTTAAAGATTCTAAGGAGGGTGCTAGGAGGATTGTGAGCTTTGTGCGTGAATTTTGTTTAGCATTTTGGGATGATGTTTGGTTGGTCCGGGCCAGACACCGAGCATTTATGGAAAAGCACGGTTTGATTCCATGTGATGGCTCCGCTTCTGCTTCAGTTTCTGGTTTGCCTATGGTGTTTTCAGCTGGTGTGATCAGATTGCTGGGGGTGGCTGAGGCTTTTGGAGTTGGTTTCGGGTTTCGTAAGTTTTGTCCATTTTTTTCGGGTATTGGAGATCCAGTTTCTGTGCATATAAGTGTATAGTGTAGTTCTGATTGGCCCAAGTGGCTGGTCATGTGTAGAAAGCGCATAATTTGCACCTAGTTTAGATCATTTGTATAATGTATAGCACTAGGTTGCATTTGGACCTCACTCGTAAAAAAAAAAAAAAAAAAATGTATTTTGGTTTGTAAAGTTAATTAAAAAAAATTTTTGAAAATTATTTAAACTTTTTTTGAATTTAATTTTGTTTTATATTTATAATATATTTTTTTTAAGCTATTTAATATTATTTTTAATATTGGTTTTGTTTAACAAATTAATCTTTAAATAAAAACAAAATAAAATTAGTATTTTATTAATAACTATAATCAAAAATTATTGGCTTAAAATATTAAATAAATAAAAGTAATATTTATTAATAATAATAAAATTTAAATATTAAATTAATTTAAATTTATATATGTAAAAAATAATAATTTATTTAAAAAAAAATTTTTAACTTAAAAATAAAAATAAAAATTTATTTTTTGCTAATTAAAATTACTTATATATATAAATATTTTTAATAATATAAAATATATTTTATAATAGCTTTAATATTTTTAATAAAAATTTAATAAATCAAATTGAACTAAATTTTAAATACTGTATAAATTCAGTTCAAATTATAAATTAAACTTAAATTAAACAAATTTTTAAAGTAAATTCAGTTTAAATTCAAAGTTAAATCTTTTTAATAAGTTTAAATTCAGTTTAAGTTTAATTTAAAGTTTACAAACTTGTTTAAGTTTAATAATTAATTAAAAAAATATCTAAAACTATATATATATAATAACTTTGCTCTTTAATTTATCAAAATAAACTTATTGTTTAATGTTATTAAAGATTTAAAATTTGAAATAATAAAATTTAATAATCTAAATAATTCAAATATTAATATTTTTAATAAATATAGTTTTTAAAATAAAATATAAAACTATTTTGATAAATTTAAAAATTTTTTACCAAATAATATATATTATAATAAAAAAATATCATAAAAAAAACAAAATATTCAAAAAATTACAAATTAATTAAAAACATTTTAATAAATAAAATTGCTAATTTTTTGATTAATTTAACTAAAAAACTTTATAATATAATTACTATCTAACTTATTAATTATTAATAATTATTTATTATAGTAAAAAATTTTAAATTAATTAAAATATTTTAATATTTTATTTTTATTTTTTAACTTATTTGTATTGATAAATAAAAATAAATAGCGGTTGGATTTCACTCATAAAACTTGTAAAAAAAAAAAAATCATAAAACTTTATACTTTAAATAAACAAAATTAAAAGTAAATATTATTTTTATTTTACTTATATTTATAATAATAAACATACTTATATATTATTAAGTTTAAATTTTTTTTACATTAAATTTTTAGACATTTTTTAATAATTAATAAAAAAATTAATATATTATATAATAAATTAATATTATTTAAAACTTAAAAATATTATAATATTTATATTATTTAAAAATTGTATTTTTTTAATATTAACTTAAATGGTTTTTATTATTGTTTTAAATTGAATTTTCAGCTAAAAAATTTAAAAAACAGTTTAAAAAAAAATTATATTTACTTTTTTTATATATAATTTTATATATAATTTTATTAATTATTAATCTGGTTTTTTTCAATAGTTTTTTGCTATTATTTTAGATAATATTATAAATAATAATAATAATATTATAAAGAAATTAAAAAAAAAAACATTTAATAAAACTTAAAACACTTTTAATTTTGATGTTTTAATCATATTATTATGATTAAAATCCATATTTTTTATTAGTTATTATATTTATTAGCCACTAATGTCATATAATTAGCCACTTTATTTTTAGATTATAATCATTGATCTAGTCATTAACCACTTTTAATAGCTATATAAACAATGAATCTCTTAGTTGTAGAAAAACATGTACAAATTAACAAAAGCAAAGAAATAAAAATAACAATTTCATCTTAATTCTTCTCTTTTTGCTAATTTTTTTTTCCTTATTTTCAAGTATTTGAATATTTTGAAATAAAAAATTACTTGTTAGTATTTACTTATTTTTTTTCTGATTTATATAATTGTAGGATTTGAAGATTATTAAATAAAATATAACTAAAAAATACATCTAATATCTTCAAATTTTAAGAGTGCTGTTATCCAAATAGGAAAACTAATCCAAAGTTATAGAGAAATTATGACCAAAAAAACATAACAATATGAAATAACACAGGATAATACAAAAAAACACAGAATAACATGTAATAATATAGAATAATATATTATAACATAGTATAATATATAATAACATAAGATAATATATTATAATATAGTATAACGAGTAATAATATAAGATAATATATTATAACATAATATAATTAGCAATAACATAGAAAAATAAAGTGATAACAAAAATAACAAAGCAATCAAAAACAATTCTGTAAAACAAAAAGAATATATAAAAATAAGTAGTTATAGAAGTTAAAAAGACATCCAAACAAAAATCAATTTTTCTTTTTCTTATAATTATTACATTTTACAAAAAAATAAAGAATTTATTTAAAAAAAACACAAAATCATTGATACATAATTATTACTTATCTCATATTTGAATTGTACTACTTTTTGTTTTATAATTTTGTTCCAGAACAGATGCTCTTAGCATAAATGTCTCGAATCTTTAATAATCTGGACCAATTGCTCTTGATCATGGTGATTAATAATATTAATTTATCTTATTTTATTTTTTTTTTTTTTTTTTTTTTTTTTTTTTTTTTTCTTTTTTTTTTCTTGTGAAATGGCAACATAGAAAAATTAACTGTCTGGAAATAGACTTTGTGATAGCCTAATAAAAGAGAAAAGCTCTTTCTAAGTTTAGATATTAACATTATCTTGATAGCTTACCAGAAGAGCAAAAAAACACTGCCAGACCCTAACAACTGCACACATTAGCTTAAAAAAGATAGCTTACATTTACATTCAAGAAATTGCAACACCATAAAACATTCCTCTATGCCTTATAACCAAAGAACTTCACAGATAAATTTATAACAATTAAACAGACTTTCAGAGACTGATAATACCAACACAATAAACCAGTCTATTAAACAAAAACTCTCAAAAGCTTCCTAGAAACCCAAGTTTTGAGCACCAAATATTAACATCATATTTTACTTAGTTTATCTATAACAGTGCTAATATGAGCCATAAAATTATATCAATGTGTTATCATTTGTTGACAGTACAAACTATTTCTTTATTTTCAAATTTTCCAGTTATTTTTTGAAAAAAATAGTAATTAAAATATTTTATGAAACTGATCTTATATATTAAATCTATTTTCATTTAATTTACTCTTTAAAGTTGAATTCTCTTTGATTTATTCTATTACCATACAATTTTGTTCTCTCTTGCCATTTGTTAGCTTGTTATTTTAACCTATAACATAAATGTAGTACTTCCTGTAAGTTTGTCAAAATTCATTTTGTTTTCTATTGTATGAATAATTATTTATATTTGTCACAACAATTAGAAGAACACTTTAAAACACACAATAAAAACGACTTAAACTTTATTAAACTCAATCTTTTGCTCTCTTGCTTAATTTGTTTCTTCATTAAAAAACAATTTAATAGACAATTCCAAAACTTTTGAAACTGGTTTCTAAATGAACACTTAACTGAAACTTATATAGCCTCTACAATCTACTTCTTTAACCAAGTTTACTTTGAAAACAATTTTGAAGAAAGAAATAATAACATTAATTAGCTTTTATACTCAATAACTTTTGAACAACAGCTCTCAGATTTCGAATATTTGAATTATTAAATCTATATTTGGATTGTTGCTCATCAATTAGCTGAAACTCCCTTTAAAACAGAAGAAAAAAGCTATCAAATCACTTCTGTTTTTGATTTCTTTTCAAGTAATTCAGATTATTCTATACAAACTGTTATTTCTGAATTAATAGCTGTTAATCTTATACAAGCAAACATCTTAGCTGCCCTCCAAGATATACAAACTGCTTTGGGATGAAGAAACAATACATTATTATCACTATTTAGAAATGATGTTCAAGACCCAATTAAAGAATTGAACAATTTTAAAAGAGCAGTTACTACAAATCAGTATAATACAAAATACAAATTTCAAATTGTTGATAAATACCTTCAAGGCTTTTTTGCTATCTGGTTCTCACAAGAAATTAATACTAATGTCTAGCAAAAAATTATCAAATAGATATCAGCAAATACTGAAAAAGACAACACCTTTTTTATTATCTGGTTTGAAAACAAATTCAGAATCCCAATATTAATATCCAAATAGTACATGAAATTAAAAAAAAAACCCAAGGCCTAAGAAAAGTAATAACTGAATATGCTAAAGCAATAAGAAAGTTAATTAAACAAATAAACTTTAGAAAAAACTAAACAAAAAAGCAGAAAATTTACTCCTTTACAAAAAGTTTGAGAACTGATTTTTTATATGCTTTTTGGCTTCTTTTGACTTTAAAAAATAATCTAACAATAAACATGGCTATTAAACTTGCTCAGAAAATTGAAAATAATTAAAAAATATACTTGGAATTCACTCTTCCAGTTTTTATTTCTGCTCTTATTCTGGTTTCTGTTCTTCAAATGGCTGCTATTTTTTTTACTGCTCAAACTTAAGACCCAAATAAACAATTAATAGATAAACTTATAGCAAATTTTGCTCAGTTACTAGAATTCTTAGCCCAAGCAGTCAAAGATAACCAGCAATCACAAAAATTCAGATTTAAACTTTGTTTTAATTAGTTTTAATAACTTTTTTATTAAAGACAGCAAAATTGCAATCTATCTGTATACTATTACTGTAAATTAACTAAACACTTTTTCAGAAATTACAACAATTTTCTATTGCTTTCTTTAACTCTTAAAAACAATGATATTTAGAATAACAAATCTAACAATAATAACACTCTTAATTAAAAACTTAATTATGTCAACATTAATTTTTTTGGAGAAGATCTTTTGGTTAAAGCCACTATTTATTAGCCTTTAAACTAGTAAACACATCTCTAAAGAATAAAAGTACAAGCCAACCAGAAAAAAATCTCTTTTACACTTTTAATCTAATTGATAATGATTACAATATAGATGAATTGGCAATTAATCTCTTTAATTCAACAAAAAAAAAAGCCAAGGTTGATTTTATTCTAGACTCCAATAAAGCTTTCACATTAATTGTTAATAACAATAAGCTACTAAAAGCTAAAGTTTTTAAAAATTCTCCAAAGTTGGAACTTCCAGAGATAGTACAAAAATTTGGCCTCTATTTTATTATCAAAAATCTCATAAAAACACCAGCTTACATTATCTTTGGCTAATTAATAATTCATCTACAGTTTAGAAAAGCTCTTTGTAAATTCTTAATTCTTAAGAAAAAACTACCAAAAACCAATAAGTGTTTTTACCAAGCTAAACTTGCTAATAACAGCAATATTACTTCTTTAATTTGCAAAGCACAAGTGGCTAGTTATTTTATTGACCTAATTTTAGACAGTAGATCATCTGTTAGTGTAATTGCCAAACATTTTTTAGAAGCAATTGGTAGAAAAATTGATAAATTTCCAATCAAACCTATGATTAATATGTATAATGACAAAAAAAAAGAACTTAGTATAGCCAAAGCTGTTTTTGTTCACATCAATGGCATCAGTATTAAAATTAACATGGAGATTTCTGAAGCCAAAGAATACACTATTATTGTTAACAATAAATGACTTAAGAAAGCAAAAGTCTTACTTGACTATAAACTTTGTAAATTAACTATTAAATGTAGTAAAAAACTTATTGTAGTCAAATATTGTTATTAGACAACTCTTTTAGTATCCAAGCAAGATCCAGAAAAAAAACAATCAGATAAATTAGATGATAAAAAAAGTGAAAAACAAGAAAAACAAAAAGAAACTGCTAAACTCACTTATATTATCTTTACCAATAATAGCAAATCTTTGGGTGATGTTAAAACTAACAAAAAAAGAATTATTATAAATGGCAAGCTAATCTGTTGGTCATATTATAACATATTCAGAAGAATCTTTGACAAAAAATCTGGCAAAAAAGCCAAATACAATTATTAGTAATATAGTTTTTATGCCTAGTGTTGATGTAATAAATCATTGTATTTTTCCAATAATAAATGCAAATTCTGCCTAATTTATTATAAGAATTGGAAACCTATTAGTCTAATACTCAGAAAAAAAATCAAAAAAATACAAAATTTTTTAAGAATGAATCACCAAAGATATAATCATTAATAATAGAGCAAAAAAAACTCTCTTCAAAAGAAAAAAAAATAGACATTGAAAATTTGTTGGCTAGAAACAGTCTAGTTATCTTAAAAAAAGTGATAACCTTGTGATACAATACACTATTACTACCAAAAAAACTCATCTTATCTATTTAAAATCTTATCAATCCAATTGTTGTAATAATAAATTTATTAAAAAATAAATAAATCAAATAAAAAATCTTAAATTTATACAAGAAACCAAGAGTAAATAAGCTTTTTTAATTGTAGTAGTATTCAAGAAAAGTGGAATCTTATACTTTTGTATTGACTATTAACAATTAAATATTATTATTAAAAGAAATATATATCTACTTCCCAAAATTAATGCAATGCTAAACAAATTTAATGATGCTGTTTTTTTCTCAATCATTAACTTAACTGCTGAATTCTGACAAGTAAAAATGAATTTAGAAAGCAAAAAAAACTGTCTTTATCACTAAGTATGACACTTATGAATTTACAATTATGCTTTTTGGTCTTACCAATGCTCTTTTTACTTTTCAACACTTAATAAACAAAGTATTCAAATCAGAAAAAAAAAACTTTGTTCTGGTTTATTTAGATAATATAATAGTATATTCAAAAACTTGGAATAAGTACTTAGAATATTTATAAAAGATTTTTGACTTTCTTAAAAATACTGGTCTCAAGATTAATTTTATTAAATCTTTTTTTTAGCATTAATCTACTTAGTTCTTTGGTCATTTTATTATAAAAGATAGAATTTTTTTTGATCTAAAAAGTCCAGAACATTAGACAATTAATGAATATTTATAAACTATATTTTTTTCTTAAATTGGCTTTTTATTATTGTAAATTTATTAAGAATTTCTCTAAAATCACTTTTTTTCTTAATTAGTTACTCAAGAAAAATATCAATTATTACTGGGATACATATCAACAAAAAGCATTTAAAACTTTAAAGAAAAAATTGGTTACAGAATCTATTCTTATGCAATCTGATTTAGATCAATCTTTTATTCTTCATACTAATATATTTAACTATAGACTTGGTGCTATTCTTTTACAAAAAGATAAAGATAGCAAAAAACATGCTATAGCATATACAAGTAAAACACTCTTACCAACAGAACAAAACTATTTAGTTACTAAACAAATATGCTTAGCAGTAGTTTAGATTACTAATTACTAGAATAAATATCTTTTTGGTGTGAAATTTCTAGTAGTAACAGATTATTAAGTCTTGGTTTGGTTATATAACAAAAAGAAGCTGGAACACAAAAAAATAACTTGCTGGATACTTTATCTAAATGAATTTGACTATGATATTTAATATTGCATAGAAACAAATTATTAAAATGACAACACTCTTTTTAGACTTACTATTTAGTAATAGTATAACCTTTTCAAAACCAAACCAACCTAATTATTAGTAACTTTCTCTTAACCAAACACAATAATGGACTTGAAAAACTACTTTGCATTAATAGAATTTTTAAGTAAGAGACAATACCTATTGGATTACACATAACAGTAAAGAAAATATTTGTGCAAACAATTAAACTTTTATTTGATCCACCAAAATCAACTTTACAAAAGAAATAGAAAAAATTCTGACTATCTTTTAAAAGTTATCAAATTTAAAGAAAAAAAAATTGTAATATAGAATATATATACTAATTCATTAGCTAAACACTTTAAAAAAACAAAAACAATTCAAAAAATCTTAACTTATTATTATTGATCTATCTTGGAAAAAGACATTACTAAGTATATTAAAACCTGTAATATCTGCCAAAAAAAAAAACTCCAATCACAAAGAAGATATCTATTCAATTTCTGTTAATTAACCATTTAACAGAATTAATATAAATGTTGTTAGACCTTTAACAATAACTTTTAATAACAACAGATATATTATTACAATTACCAACTATTTTACAAAATAGGTAAAAACAAGAGCCATTTTAGACTAAACAGTAATCTCCATAACCAATTTCATTTATAAAGATATTATCTGTTGTTATAGCTGTCTCAAAGAACTTTTATCTAACAGAAAAAGAATTTTTCTTAGTATATTAGTTGAGAAACTTTGTAAAAAAATAGGAATATATTATAAACTTTTTTTTTTACCATTCTCAAACAAATAACCTAGTAAAACTTTTCAACAGAACACTATGTAAAATCTTAACCAAAACTAATAAAAAAACAAACTTATAGAACAAAATACTGCTTTTAATCTTGTTTGTTTATAGAACTATAAATTATAACATAACAAGTTATAAACTTTTTTATCTGCTTTATAAACAAATAGCAACTTTACTAATAAAAATTGATATTGAGACAATATTTTTAAAAAAAATCACAATAAAACATTACAAAAACATTTTGCAAAGAAGACTTGGTACTATTCTTGACTCCTTAATAGAGACATGAATAATTATCTTTAAAAAAATAAAACAGTTTCAAGAAAAGCTTAAGAAAAAAAAAATATATAAAATATTTTCTTTAAGTATTAATGACTTAGTTTTGGAATATTGATTAAACAAAGACAATATCTATAGTAATAAGTTTTCTAGTCAGTAAAAAGAACCCTTTTTAGTTAATAAAGTTTTGAACAATAGTTTTTATATCTTACAAAATCAATATGGAACAATCTTCAATAATTGTTTTGTTTATAATATATGACTCAAAAAATATTACAAACGACCTGATTGGTTACCTGTTATAGTAATATTGACCCAAATAATCAGCAAAAATCAGATATAAATAAATATACTATTTCCAAAACAGCAATATCTTCAATTAATATAAACAATTATTTTCTGGATCAAAACATTTAAAACATCTTTTATATTTTTCATGAGTATTGGATTAAAAACTATTCAAATATTACTTTGACTATTAAAAAACAAACCACTATAACTGATAACAGTGGAATACATACTGTTATAAACCAAAAAAATTACTACTAAAAGAAAAAAAAACTGGTAGCAAAATGAATAAATATCTGTTAAAAAACATAACAGCAGTAATACTTTTATTTTTTATTATAATTAAAAAAACAATCCAAGAAATCTTATTCATAGACAAAAACTTGTCATATAAAAGACAATTAAAACTTTATGGTTGTCTTAATAAAATCATAAAAGATATAAATTTTATAAAAAAAACAACTTTAGAAATATAAATAGAAATTCTGGACATTATATGGTTAGATGTTCCCAAAGTTTTGACTATTACTAAAAGAGCCAAAACTTTTATATAAAAATTTGATTTTTTAAATACAAAACTTATTTTGTCTCAGATATTAAATATCTTATTTATAAAAGACTTCAATAAACTAGTTAGTTTTGAGCTAAAAAAAACTCTTCAAATAGATTATTTCATGAATAACTTGATTTTGCTAAAGTTTAATCTCTTTGAAAAAGAGAATATTATGGTTAAAACCCATATTTTTTATTAGTTATTATATGTATTAGCCACTAATGTCATATATTTAGCCACTCTATTTTTAAATAGTAATTATTAACTTAATTAATAATTTGACTATTGATCTAATTATTGATCTAATTATTAATTTGGTTATTGACTATTTTCAATAGTTATATAAGTGATAGATCTCTTAGTTATAAAAAAGTATGTACAAATCAATGAAAACAAAGAAATAAAAATAATAACTTTATCTTAATTTTTTTCTTTTTGCTAATTTCTTTTTTCTTATCTTTAAGTATCTGAATATTTTGAGATAAAAAACTATTTGTTGGTATTTACTTACTCTTTTTTTGACTTGTATAATTGTAACATTTAAAAATTATTGAATAAAATATAACTAAAGAGTATATCTGATACCTGATATTAAATTATAAGAGTGCTAATATGAGACATAAAATTATACCAGTGTGTTATTATTTGTTGACAATACAGACTATCTCTTTATTTTCAAATTTTTCAGTTATTTTTTGAAAAGAATAGTGACTAAGATATTTTATAAAACTAATCTTGTATATTGAATTCATATTTATTCAATTTGCTTTTTAAAATTGAATTTTCTTTAATTTATTTTATTACCATACAATTCTGTTTTCTTTTGTTATCTGTTAGTTTGTTTCTCCAACCCATAACAACATCAAAAATTATTTTTTTAAAAACTATAATGTTTTAAAAGTTAGAAACAACCTCTATGAAAATTTATTGCACTATTTTCATTTAAGAACAAAAGACTTTAACAATAAAACACTTAACATCTACTTTCAAGAACTCAATTTTAACATTATTTAATATTGTAAAGAAAAATATCCAGTACAGTCCAAATACTTTCTCAACTTTGAATCAAAACTATAAAATAGCAATAGTAAAAAGCAAAAGAAAAAAACACTTTAAATCAGTCATACAATTCACAACACACTAAAAACAATTGCCAAATATTTGCAAACACCCAAACAAAAAACCAGTATCAAATTACTATTTTCTATTACACTATTTTTATTTTTATTTGTTCAATTACAAACATCCAATTTACTTTTTATCCAGTTTTTAAGACTAAAAAACTTTACTTTTCCAAAAAGTCTAATACAACAGTTAAAACAAATTATTATCAGCACAAATTTTCTTGATTTTTTAGCAAAGAACCAGAATAATTATTCTAATAACAATAAAAACACTTTTGAATTTACTGAAAAAAAAACCAACAAAAATGAAAATACAAAAGACATGACAACTATCTACATCATAAAAATCACTAAGTTCACTTGAAAAAATATTGATATCAGTTCACAAAAATGACTTAACAAAGTCCAAAAAGCAGGAGATGTAAATAAAAAAAATACTGCAAAAATGCTTAAAGCTATTCCTTATTTTCTTTAAAAAACTGTAGGCAAATAGTTTGAAAACTTAAATACACTCTTTAGAATCTAACAAATATTCAAAAATGCTTTTTTGAAACAATTTACTAACAACAATACTTTTATTACTCTTTAAAACCAATTTTAAAACATTAAACAAGAGCCTTTTAAATTTGTTATAATCTATCTTAAAAAGTTCAACAAACTTTTTCAATGAATTTGACAATTAGAAACCAATAAGTATTATTTTAATACACAAATTTTGAACCAATTTATAGCCAGATTAAAAGATAAATTAATCAAAAAAGTTTGTTCTCATGCTCCAACAGACTTAATTATAACCATTTGACATATAAAAAACTATAAAATAGCCAAACTTATTAACTTTGCAATCAGCAAAACCAGCTCAGCAGTTAAAAAAAAAATTAACCAACTTATTAAAAAGATAGAAAACTATTTTACCAATTAGCAACAACAAAAATATTAGCCACTTTAAAATACAATTAAAATAACTACCTATTATTATTAAACAATCAATTTTAAAGCTGTTATTATTGTAGAATTTCAGAATACTAGAAATGTAATTGCTAAAAGATGCAAAAAAACTAACAATTAAGGAATAATTAACATTATTCTCAATTTTAGCAATCTTACTACCAATTTATTATCTATCAAGATCTTAATATCAAAACAACTCCTATTAACTTATTTCACAATTCATTTAATAACAATATCTACAATTTCCAGTTTAGCAATATTAAGTATTTGTCCAAAAATTGGTTTAACAAAACCAATTTACATCTTAAAACCAATTTACAACAAACAACAACAAATTCAATTTTAATAATTAATTGGTTCTTTAAAACCCAATTTAACAAAAACCAATACATTATTATATACAATTTAGCTATCTTACAATACCAAAAGAATCGAATTTTCAATAAATTGCACTTTTTGAAAATAAAGCTATAGCAATAAGACAAAATTCTTTTAATAATACTATTCTATTAGCCAAGATTGTCCAAAATACCAACCTGTCTAATATTTTTTTATTCGAATTTAAAGCCAATAAATCACTATTTTTACTTAGTAATATAGCAGTTATAAAACAAAAAGCAATTACAATTATATACATTAAAGCTAAAATTAAAAGAAAACCAATTTAATTATTCTTTGATAGTAAATTTACCAAAAATATTATTACTTATTAATTGATGCAACAACTACAATAAATCATTAACAGATCTGTTCAAACAGTTATTATTATAGCTGATAGCATAAAAAAAACCCCAGTAAGAAAAATTGACAACTTTTTGTTTACTATTGATGGAATTACTATTTTAATTAAAGTTTTTATCATGAATACACCTTAGTACCAGACTTTTGTCAAAAATAATTGGCTTTTCAAGACAAATGCAAACCTAGATTAGGAGATTTAGAAATTAAAAATCTTATACCAAGAACAATATATTAGAGTACTTGTTACTTATAGTACTTTTAACAAATGATCAAAAAAAGTTTTTGTGTTTGAATTTAAAGAAAAAAAAGAAATGCCAATTACTAAAACCTACATGGCTTTTGGATTAACATCTAATTGGGCTAAGAAAACAGAACAAAAATTTTTTAAAGAGACCAGAAGATGGAATATTACTCACTATTCTAAACCAGAATCATGGAAACAACTACCATATATTTTACTTAGATATAAAAATTGCAACAAAAAGCTTTCATTTATGGGAGTTTGAATATTTTTAGAAGAGGAATATAAGACATATACTGTTACTGGAGGTTTTTGGTCTCTTTTCTTGAATGTTGTTAATGTCTGTTTGTTGTAAATTCACGTTTTCTAGAAGTAGTTGAACCTCCAATAACTGAATTTATCTTCAAATTATCTCTTATAATTTAAACTGCTGGGCTTATAAGTGAAGTGGCCAATTCCATGCCAGTTATATTATGTAGTTACATTGTAGTAAACGTCAACTCTTTCCCAGAAATTGCTCATCTAAAAGCTCACTAAAAATGTGTAGTTATTTTGCTGTAAAAGTCAACTCTTCTACAAGAATCTTGTCTGTAGGCTACCCTAATAATTATGATAAAAAAAGAAAAAAAATATGAAAGAAATAGAATTTTGTCAAGAGAAACGTTTTCTATCCAGGCCTGAAGTCACTAACAGTTTATTGAAATTGGTAGCTAATTAATTTCAAAATGTTAGTTGTGTTGAGAGAAATTCAAGTACAATAATCAAAGGATTTGGGTTTCGAATATTTAATTTTTATTTGAAATGTGTAAGAGGTAATTTGTTTCAATTAAGATATTTAAAGTAGGATACTATGGTAAGATACTATGAGAAAATACATTTTCTTGAAAAGAGAAGCTCTTTTTTTATACAACTTGTTGTAGTACTAGTCTTTGAACTTGCACTTTTCTCTTTGCTACAATTTGGGTGAACTAAAGATACATTTCGGCAAACTACAAATTATTTCACTAAACTATTGATTATTTCGGCCAATTTTCATTAATTTCAGCGAATTTTGACTATGTTAAATGGTTCAGGGTATTGTGTAATTTGATTATCTTAATTTTTATAGTACAAATCGGATTATTGATTGAGTAATAATATTTGATAATTTGATTAACTAGTAAGTGATAATCGAAATAATAATAATATATGCTAATTAATAATAGAATTATAGAGATAATTTCATGCTAATTAATAGCTAAAATTCTACTGGTAACATAATCTTCTCTTCAAGACTGAGCTCTGTCGAAGTCCAAGCATTATCTGTGATATTAAGATAGTGGTCCAAGATAATTAAAGTGATTTGATCTGAAAATTGTTGAAATTTTAGTTCTGTGAGCTTTCCAATGTATTGAATTTTTATTGAATGAAGTATTAGATTTTGTAGGACATTTTACAAGTGTTAAATAAATCATAGAGTCTAAAGACTGCTTTAAGTTTGTAGTGAGTGTTTGTTGGTCCAGCTGCTGTCTTAAATTCATTGTGAATTTGTTTTTGTATTGCTTTAAGAGTGATGTTTGTTGCTTCAAGTTCCAGTTTTCGTTCATAAAGTGTTTTTCCAATATGAAAATATCTATATATAAGGATATGTTCATTGTTCTGTTTGTTAAGGAATAGTAAAAGTTTTTGTTGAATTGTGGTATTTGGTAAAATATCAATAAAGGCAAATAAAAGGTTTTCTTTTAAAGCTTGCTTCAAAAGTTCTGGTAATTGATTTCCAGAGTGACTTCTTGTTTTTCTTCTATAAGGGTGATAATTCTGAAAATTATTTACTACTGGGGCTGTGGTTTTTTTTTAAATGTAATTAATTTGACTTCCATTAATCGTTATGGATAGGTCAGGAAGTGTTTTTAAGGCTAACATTAATTTTTGGGATATTTGTTGAATATTCTGAGGAATAATCATGATAAAAATGACTAACTAATAGTGAAATTTGAAAAGAATAAAGAAAATTATTTTTGGGTATAGGGTTTTTTATTTGTTTTTGGGTTTAAGTGTTTCTTGTAATTATTTATTATTTTTGTTTTCTGTTTTTGTGTGTTCTTTAAAAAGATTATTGTAAAAAAAAATGTGTTGAATTAAGTATTCAGGTTTGGTTGTTGTTCTATTATAATTATTGGTTCTAAATTTCGAATCAGTCTCTATGTGCAACTTTTGCTAGTATTTTGTCATTAAGTCTTAACTTGTATAATCCATTGTTTAGAATTTCGTGGATATAAAATGGTCTATCTCATTTATGTTCAAATTTTCCACTTCATTGTTTTTCAGTCTTAGTTCTGTGTAAGAGAACTTTATTTCCAACTTTAAATTCGTTGGTAATTGGTGGTAGTTTGTTGTTATGTCTTTTTTTTTGTAAATCTTAGGAGTGTTTAATATAAGTGGCTGCTATGTATCTTTTTTCTTTCAATGTACTAAGAAGAGTGCAGACTCTCCTTTGAAGTGTTTCTTGAAAGTTTTTTTCATTGATTGGTTGTATCAGGTATGTTTCTACTGTAAAATTAATTGGTAATGTTGCTGTTCTTCCATAAGTAAGATCAAATAATGTATGTTTCATAGTAGATTGTTTTAATGTTCTGTATACTAGTAACACTGATAAAATAAATATATCTTATTTTTGTTCAAAATTTGTTGAGACTTTGGCTAAAAATTCACACAATGTTCTGTTAAAACATTCTACAAGTCCATTTGTTTAAGGATGATAAGGTGATAATAGAAATTTTTTGACATTGAATTACTCACAAATTTCTTATATCAAGTTGTTTATAAAATGTGTTTCTTAATCAGATAAAAGTTTAATTGAGCATCCATGTCTACAAATAATGTCTTCATAGATGAAATTTGCTATTGATTTTGCATCTGCTCTCTGGATGGCTTTAGCTTTAAGCTATTTGGTAAGATAATCTACTGCAACTGCAATATAACGATTTTCTTGGGTTGTGATAAGTAATGGTCCGACTAAATTAATTCCAACTCTGTCAAAAGATTGTTCAACTTTGATTGAATTTAAAGATTCTATGGGGCAAGTTCCTCCTCTTTTTTAACAACTATTACAAAATTCTACATATTGTTGAATGTCTTTTTGCATATGAAGCCAAAAATAATATTCAAGAGTTCTTTGGATTGTTCTATCTCTTTTCAAGTGTACTGAAGAAGGATTTGTATACATGTTGTATAAAATTGTTTCTTTTTCATTTTCTTGTACTAATCTGAGTGATTGGTTTGAATTCCTGCAATTTTTGTAATAAATTTTGTTGTGGTGTATGAAATATTGTTTGAATTGGTGTTGTAATCGATGTTTTTTACTTGGAGACCAATTTTTTGGCATGATAAGAGTCTCCAAATAGTTTTTAAAGTTGTTATAATTTTTGGAATCTATTATTGTTTTGTTATTTTGTTAGTAGATTAGTAAGTTGTAATAAAATTGTTGTTGGTGTTAATTTTGTCTCATTCTTAAGAGACTGTCAACATTGGTGTATAGTTTTCTTGGTATATGGTGTACAATATATTTGTAGTCTGTTAGAAAATTATTTCATTGAGACTGTTTGGCACTTTGTTCAGTATTCTTTTTGTTGAGCCATTTGAGACCAATATTGTCAGTTATGATATCAAATTTTTTTCCATTTTTCAGATATTATTGAAAGTGTTTAAGAGCCCAAATGACTGCAGCAGCTTTTAATTCAGTTGAAGCATATTTGAGTTCTGTTGGCTTGAGTGTTCTGCTGGCATAGACAATGATTTGTTCTTGGTCATTTTTATTTAATTGTGATAGAATAGCACCAAATGCTATGTATAAAGCATTAATAACTAATTGAAATTGTTTGTTGAAGTTGGATAAGCAAGAACTGGTGCTGTTGTCAATTTTGTCTTGAGAGTTTCAAAGGCTTTTTGTTGTTCTTTAGTCCATTGGTATAACACATTTTTGTTGATAAGATAATTGAGTGGTTTGGCAATTTCTGAAAATTTTTTGATAAATTTCCAATAGTAAGAAGCTAATCCTACAAATTCTCGCAGCTCTGTAGTATTTTTAAAAGTTTGGAAGTTTTTGACAGCACTGATTGTTCTAGAGTTTGGTTTAACTCCATCTTTGCTAACTATGTGTCTAAAAAAAATTAAGCTTGTTTTTCTAAAGTGATATTTTTTAATGTTCAATTTCAATCCTGCTTTCTGTAATCATTGAAAAACTTCTCACAAGTAAATAAGATGAGCTTCAAAACTTGGTGAGTACACATTAGTGTTATCAAGATAGACAACTACTGATTGTTATAAAAGTTTTTCATATACAACATTCATAAGTTGCTAAAATGTTGTTGGTATATTACAGAGTCCAAAAGGCATAATATTGAACCCATAGTTTCCTCCTTGGATGGTAAATGCTGTTTTGGGTCGATTTTTTAGATTTATTTCAACTTGTCAGTATTTACTTTCCAAGTCTAAAGTTGAGAAGAACTTGGCTTTTCCTAAAGCATCTAACATGTCATTAATTCTTGGAAAAATGTAGGCATCTCCAATTGTTATGCTGTTGAGCTGACAATAATCTACACAGAATCTGATTTTTCCATTTTTCTTTTTGACAAAAACCACTGATAAGGCCCAAAGACTTTTTGATAGTTGGATTAATCTATTATTGAGCATTTTTTGGATCTCTTCTCTGATAAATTGGTGGCTGGCAGGTGAAACTTGATAGGCTTGTTGTTGTTTTGGTAGAGCATCTGCTGTATGGATCTGATGTTAAACAATATTAGTTTTTCTCAGGTTATTGTTGTCTTTTGCAAATATATCTGCAAATTCAGCTATTAGCTATTTCAATTGTCTTTGTTGTTGGAGTTCTAAAGAATCCATGTTAATTCGAGAGAGTTTTTCTTCCAAAAAGTGGTAGTTTTTAGTAATAGAAATGATGTTTAGATTTGGAAGTAGAGTATGTCTTACAATTTCAATAAAATTGAAAACACTTTGAGAGTTTTTATTCTAAAAGATGTTGCTGTGTATGATTTCAATTTTTAATTTATTCAATAAAACAATAGGGTAATTATTGGGATTGTAGAATGTAACTCAAAATTTTTTTATTTCTTTGGGAATATAAATGTTTGGGATTGAGATTTCATGCTTTAAACAGATTTGTTCATTGGATTTAAAGATTTGTTGGGTAGTAGTAGGTTTTAAGCAAGTGTAAATTTCGTGATGTTTTCCAAAAGATGAAATGGTAATTGGTTGGAAAAGTTGAAGAATCTGGTAAGATTTATTCTGTGCATTGAAAGCTATGTTTATTGGAACTGTAAATCATTCAGTTGAACCAAAATCTTGAATTCCTCTTTTACTTTTTCCTAATTGTTCTCTGTTGTTAACTGATTGTAAACCCAAAATGTTAATTAAGAGTAGATAGATTGCTTGGGCAATTTTTTTAGCATGTTCAATTCTAAATGGTTTGTTTGTTTCATTCTGTAATATGATGATAATGTCTCTAGTATATCTTGCATCTATAACTCTTCCTTTGATATTGATTCCTTTGCTTGCCAATGATGATTGAAAAGCAATTTGTATCATTGTTTTTGGTGGTATTTCAAGAGCAATTTTGAGATTGATTTTGGTTAAAAATTTTGGTTGAAGAACCAAAGTGTCTTTGCCAGGATATCTGAGATCATATTCTGTATTAATTTTATGAGTTTTTTCTGGTTTTATTCTTTGTTCATTGTTGTCAAAGTATTTAAGTTGTATAGCAGGCTGGTTTTCAGTAAGATAGATGAATGTTGTTGTGATTTCTTCTTTTGTTTCAGGTTTTTCAAATTCAATTTCTTTCTGGTCATTTTCACTGGGCAGAGGAATGCTAAAAACATAGTATTTTGAACACCATTTGTTATCACAAGGCATAATGTATTCTTTACATAATTGAATGTTCATCTGCTTTAATTATTGAATTTGAGCTTCTTGGGTTGGGTAAGTATAGCTTACAATTTAGTAGTATGTCTTTACTTTATTTTTATAGTTAAATCCAGCTAATTCTATTGTGTATTCAATATATTCAGCTTCTTTTATTTGTGTGGCTCCATTAATTAAAGTTATTGCTAGATCAAAGATCATTTCAATATTATAAGGATAGTAGTAGAGTTTGTTAAAAGCACTGTTGTATGCTGCATCAAAAGGTGTTTCTCTTCTGACTTTTTCCAAGATTAATAAAACATATTGGCAGGTTTGATCACATACTCTTTCTCTCATTGTAACATTAATTCAATTGCATTCTTCTGGTAGCATATCTTCACATATAAGACAAGAAGTGTTGTCCCATTTTTCACTTCTTTTGAGATATCCAAATCGTTCTCTATGGCATGCTTTGCAAAAGTAGTAGGTGTAAGTTTTATATTCCTCTTTTGAAAAAATACATGCTCCCATTAATGAAAGTTTTTTATTACAATCTTTGTATTTAAGTAGAATATAAGGTGGTTGTTTTTGTGGTTCTGGTGTAAAGTATCTAACTAAATTTCATCCTTTGGTTTCTTCAAAGATTTTTTGTTCTGTTTTTTCAGCCCAATTGGATGATGATCTAAGAGTCATAAAGATTTTAGTAATTGGTAGTTCTTTTTCTTCTTCAAATTCAAATACTGGGACTTTTTCAAATTTTTTATTAAAAATACTATAGATGACAGGTACTCTAGTGTATTGTTCTTGGTATAAAATCTTCAATTTCTGAGTTTTCCAATCTAAATTTGCATTGACTTTGAGAAGCCAATCATTTTTAACCAAAGCTTGGTATTAAGGTGCATTTATAATTAGAACTTTGACTGAAATAGTAATTTCATTAATAGTAAATAGGAAGTTGTCAATTTTTTATACTAGAGTTTTTTTCATGCCATCAGCTGTAACAATTACTGTTTGAGCTGATCTGTTAACATTTTTTCTAAGTTGTTGCATCAGTTGGTAAGTAATAATGCTTCTAGCAAATCCACTATCTAGAATCAAGTGGATTTGTTTTCTTTCCACTTCAGTTTTAGTATACATAGTAGTGATTGCTTTTTGCTCATTGATGGCTGCATTGCTAAGCAAAAATGATGATTTATTGGCTTCAAACTCAAATGAAAATATATCTGAGAGATTGGCATTTTAAGCAATTTGGATTGGTAAAATAGTATTATTGAAAGGGTTTGATCTTGGTGCTGCAACTTCATTTTTTGGAAGTGCAGTTTGTTGAAAATCCGATTCTTCTGGCATTGTAAGATAACTGAATTGAGTGTAGTAGTGATGGGATCTTTGCTGACCAGAATTTTGAGGAACCAACTGGTTGTTTAGGTTGATCCTGTTGTTATTATTATTGAATTAATTTTGGGATGTAAATTAGTTTTGTTGAATCAATTTTTGGGCAAGTACTTAGTATTGTTGTATAGGTGGCTGTTGATACTGTTGGATTGGTAGAGATTGTTGATATTGCTGCTGTGGGACAGGCTAATAGTAATTGTTTTGCTGTTGAGGTCTTGAAGAATAGTAGGCTGGTGGTGGAGGCTAATAATGAGATTGCTGTATTGAAGAGTAACATTGATTACTTCTGTTTTGTTGGTCTTTTTGTAGCTTTTTGCAATCTCATTTTCAATGTTTTGGAATCCCACAATAGTGACAACTTTGGTTTTGGTTGTTTGATGATGAGTAGTTGTTTTGGTTTTATCATTGTGATGGCTAATATCTTTGTAATTGTTGCTGTTATTGTTGGTTGGTGAAATAATTTTCAACCTTTTTTGTAAGTTGGTTAATTTTCTTTTTAATTACTGAGCTGGTTTTTCTAATAGCAAGATTCACAAGTTTGGTATGGTTTGCTTCTTCCATTGCTATTTTATAGTTCTTTACTTGTCTAATTGCTATTGCTAAGTCTTCTGAGACATGTGGGTGAACTTTCTTAATTAATTTGTCTTTTAATTCTGCTATAAATTGATCCAAAATCTGGGCATTAGAATAGTATTTATTGGTTTCCAATTGTCAAATTTGTTGAATCTTCTAAGATAGGTCATAACAGTTTTAGATGTTTCTTGTTTAATATTGCAAAAGCAATTGTGAAGAGTAATAGATGTGTTGTTATTAGTAAATTGTTATAAGAAAACATCTTTGAATGCTTGCCAGTTTTCAAATAGTTCTTTTAAGTTTTCAAACTATTTTCCTGCAGTTCTTTGGAAAAAGTATGAAATTGCTTTGAGCATTTTTGCTACATTCTATTCATTTACATTTTCTGTTTTTTGAACTTTGTTCAGCCATTCTTGAGAGCTGATATTATTATCTTTATTAGTAAATTCTGGAATTTTTGCAATATAAGCAGTTGCCATTTTTTCTTCATTTTCTGTAGTTTCTTCTTGTTTTAATTCAGTTTTTTTACTTCTCAAGTTCTTTGAAAGATTACTTTCATTTTTTTGTAAGTAATCAATAATATTGGTGCTGATTGATATTGGTTTCTGCTGTTGAGTAGGACTTTTAGATAACTGAAAATCTTCTGATTTTGTGAAGTAAATAAGTAGTAAATTTGGTGTTTGTGATTGAGTAAATAAAATTGGAAATAGTGTAATAGAAAGTGGTAATTTGACACTGGTTCTTTGTTTAGGTATTTGTAAGTGTTTGGCAGTTGTCTTTGGTGGTATTGAGGTATTTGGAATGGTTTTTGAGTATTGTTTTACTTTGTGTTTGCCTTTGTTGCTTGTTTTTGTTTCTGATTTAAAGTCAAAGGAGTATTTGGATTGTACTGGATATTTTTCTTTACAATACTGAATAATGCTAAAGTTAAGTTTTTGGAAGTAGGTGGCAAGTGTTTCACTGTTAAGGTCTTCAGTTCCCAATTGTAAATAGTGCAATAAATTATTGTAGAGATTGCTTCTAACTTCTGAAATGTTGTAGTTTCCTAAAAGATAATTGTTGATGTGGTTTTTAATGTATTAGTATACTGATTTCTTGACAACTTCAATTTCATCTGGAATGTTGAATCTTTGCTTGCAGTGGGTGTAAATTGACTGATAATACTCTAGAGTTGTTGTGTCTAGTGTGGTCACCACTTTGAAATTGTTATTGCTGTGTTATTTCTGTAGGAGAGCACCAAATGTTATCAGAGGTTTTTGGTCTCTTTTTTTGAATGTTGTTAATGTCTGTTTGTTGTAAATTCACGTTTTTTAGAAGTAGTTGAACCTCCAATAACTGAATTTATCTTCAAATTATCTCTTATAATTTGAACTGCTGGACTTATAAGTGGAGTGGCCAATTCTATGCCAGTTACATTATGTAGTTACATTGTAGTAAATGTCAACTCTTTCCCAGAAATTACTTATCTGGAAGCTCATTAAAAATGTGTAGTTACTTTGTTGTGAAAGTCAACTCTTCTACAGGAATCTCATTTGTAGGCTACCCTAATGATTATGATAAGAAAAGAAAAGAAAAAGAAAAGAAATGTGAAAGAAATAGAATTTTGTCAAGAAAAACGTTTTCTATCCAGGTCTGAAGTCACTAACAGTTTATTGAAATTGGTAGCTAATCAATTTCAAAATGTTAGTTGTGTTGAGAGAATTTCAAGTGCAATAATCAAAGGATTTGGGTTTCGAATATTTAATTTTTATTTGAAATATGTAAAAAGTGATTTGTTTTAATTAAGATATCTAAAGTAGAATACTATGATAAAATACTATAAGAAGATACATTTTCTTGAAGAGAGAAGCTTTTCTTTTATACAACTTGTTGTAGTACTAGTCTTTGAACTTGCACTTTTCTCTTTGCTACAATTTGGGTAAACTAAAGATACATTTCAGCAAACTACAAGTTATTTCACTGAACTATTGATTATTTCGGCGAATTTTCATTAATTTCGGCGAATTTTGACTATGTTAAATGGTTCAGAGTATTGTGTAATTGATCATCTTAATTTTTATAGTACAAATCGGATTATTGATTGAGTAATGATATTTAATAATTTGATTAACTAGTAAGTAATAATCGAAATAATAATAATATATGCTAATTAATAATAGAATTATAGAGGTAATTTCATGCTAATTAATAGCTAAAATTCTACTGGTAACAATACTTACTATTACTATAAAACTTGTCATTAAAAACAATTCAGATATTCCAAACAAAATGGAAAATAAGATAATATTTTTTGTCTTATATGCGAAAAAATGCTACCAAAATAATACAACTGAATTAATATAAAAAAAAAAAAACATCTATGATTAAACCTGTTAATATGCATTCTTAATTGCTAAAAAAGTAAAAAAAAAACTTCATTCAACACCACTTACAACAGTGCTTTTAACAAACTTTATTATTATTTACATAATACTAAAATAATCTATAAACTAACTATAGTTCTAATTAATAAAAAAATCTAAAAAGATATCTGCCAAATAAAAAAAGCTGAATATATTGAATACACTTTCAAAATTGCTAGATATAACTACAAAGATAAAGTTAAAACTTATCACCAAATTGCAAGTTATATTTACTCAATCCAAAAAGCTTAAATTTAACAATTAGAGTAAATAAACATTCAATTATATGAAAAATGCATTATGTCTTGTAATAACAAATGGTGTTCAAAATACTATGTCCTTAGTATTTTATTGTTCAACAAAAATAACCAAAAGAAAATTGAATTTGGAAAACTCAAACCAAAGAAAAAACTGCCAATTATATTAATTTACCTGCTTAAGAATTAACTAGTCTTATAACTTAAATACTTTAACAATAATAGTCAAGATATCAAGTCTAAAATGCTTATAAAATTGATACAAAATATAATCTATAATATTCTGACAAAAACGCTTTGGTTTTTTAATTCAAATTTCTAACAAAAATTAATCTAAAAATTGCTCTTGAAATTCTACCAAAAGCAATAGTTCAAATTGTTTTCTAATCATTATTGGTAAGCAAAAAAATCAATGTTAGAGAAAAAGTTATAAATACAGGATATATACAGAAGATATTACAATTATGTTATAAAACAAAACTAATAATTCATTCAAAATTAAGCATGCTGAAAAAATTGCCCAAGCAATTTATTTATTCTTAATTAACATTTCAGGTTTACAATCAATTAATTAAAAAAAACAATTAGACAAAAATATTTAAAGGAATTCAGAATTTTGGTTTAATAGAATGATTTACAGTTCTAGTAAATATAGCTTTTAATACACAGAATAAATTTCATTAGATTCTTTGACTTCTACAACCAATTACTATTTCATTTTTTGGAAAACATTATAAAATTTACATCTGCTCAAAATTAACTACCACTTACCAAATTTTTGAATCTAATAAACAAATTTGTCTGAAATATAAAATCTTAATTTTAAATATTTATATTCCAAAAAAAATAAAAAAATTTCAAGTTACTTTTTACAATCCTAATAGCCATTCCATTGTTTTATTAAATAAATTATAAATTATAATTATACATAACAATATTTTCTAGGACAAAACCTTTTAGATTGTTTCTAATTTTATTGAAATTATAAGATACACTCTTTTTTCAAATTCAAATATTCTTTCTATTATTAAAAATTATCATTTTATTGAAGAAAAACCTTTTTAAATTAACATAAATCTTTTGAAATTTTAACAGCAAAAACAGTCAAAACAACTAATTGCCAAACATGGCAACATATTTGTAAAAAATAAAAACAATCTTAAAAAAACAATATTATTTAACATTAAATCTATACAGAAGATGTTCTACCAAAATACCAACAAGCATACAAAATCCCACCAACCAGCCACCAGTTTATTAGAAAAGAAGTCTAATGAATGCTTATTAATAAATTTATTCAAGAACAAACCACAAGTCACCACTTTTATAAAAGAAACAAATAATAATTGGCATATTTTATACTTGTCAGGACCAAAAAAAAACTATTCTACTATTAAGATCTAGCATTCACTCAAAAAAACCAAAAGCAATATTTAAAACAACTAAACACTAGAATTTATAAACATTGTCTAATTTCCAATGACTTCAAATATTGTGATAATTGTAATCTTATTTACAATCTACTACTGTGCATAATTTATTTAATCCTTAAAGAAGAAAAACCAATCAGCAAATGTGCATCAGAATCAGAATTAAAATTCAATTATAATTCAGACTCTGATAATAATGACAACAATAATTCCAATACTGTTTACTATGGTAACAATAATAATAATAATTCAAATTCCAATTACAATTTTAAAAAATATATCACATTTTTAAATCTTTCAAAGGAACAGAAACTTAAATGGTTTAGTAATAATAATAAGAGTATTATGCCAAAATGTATATATAATATTGATACAGAATTTGATTTCAAATATCCAGAAAAAATTGTCATTAGATTGGAATTTTATTTACATATTAGTATAGATTTAAGAAATTTAAGAGATTTCAACAGAGCTCAAGATTAAAAAAAGAGAATAATATTACTTATAAAAAATTAGAAATTATATTAATAGATAAAATAACCAATTAGAAATAGACATAGTAAAAAGAAGAATTCCAGAATTTTTTTAGAGAATTATAAAATTGCAGAATTTTAGGATTTTTTTCAAAAAATTACAGGATTTCAGAATTTTAGATTTCTTTCAAGGAATTACAGGATTTTAAAAAATCTTGTATAATATAAATTATATATATATAATAAAAATGTTAAAAGCAGAAAAAATAATTTCAGAAAAATTTAATAAAATAAATAAAATTTATTAGAGTTTAAAATAACAATATTTTTTCTTTTAAAAAATAGTTTTCTATAATTTGAAATAAAATTATTTACATATCAATAAAATTATTTATTATTATCTAAAGCTATGTTATTATTACTTGATTAAAAAAATATTAATTCATTCTATTCTATCAATATTCTATGTTAATAGAATTTAATACTGAACCAATAGCTTTTGATTACAGCTATTAATAAAATACTAATTTTTTATTTTTTTATTTTATTTTTATTTTATTTTGTTTCTTTGTTGTTTACTAATTAATTAAAAAGATTAAATATTAAGTATTTAACATCAAAGATAATCTGGTAAAAGACCTGGAAACAAAAATAAAAATTTAAGGATAACTTATCAGAAAGACACAACTGCTAAAATAAACCAACCACTATACTAAAAAAAAATTTGCAAAAAAAATCATCAATTAAATCTCTGTTCATTATATAAAGAACTTAATCAAAACCTACAGACTTTAAAACCTTCAGAAATTACCAATATTTCCAGCTATTAAGCACCAAATTATAAATTTGTTATTTGTTCTAATACCCCAAAAAATTATCTATAATAGTGTTTTATAATATTTTGTTTTAGTGTTTTGTATGCTAGTAATATTAATAGAATAAAGATATCTTATTCCTGTTCAAAATTGGTTGAAACTTTGGCTAATAATTTACACAATGTTTAGTTAAAACATTCTACTAATTTATTTGTTTGGAGGTAATAAAGTGATAATAAAAGTCTTTTAACATTGAATCATTTACAAATTTTTTGTATCAAGTTGCTTATAAAGTATGTTTTTTGATTGGATAAAAGTTTAATTGAATATTTATGTTTACAAATAATATCCTTATAGATAAAATTTGCTACTAATTTTGTGTCTGCTTTTTAGATGGCTTTAATTTCGGGCCATTTGATAAGATAATCTACTACAACTGCAATATAATAGTTTTTTTTGGATTGTAATAGATAGTGGTTTAACTAAATTGATTTTTACTATGTTGGATTTAAAAATTTAATAAAGCAAGTTTTTTTTCTTTTTTAATAACTATTTTATAATTCTATATATTGTCAAATGTTTTGGTACATGTATAACCAAAAATAATATTCAAGTATTTTTTGGATTGTACTATCTCTTTCTAAGTATGCTAATAAAAAATCTGTGTACATATTATATAAGATGGTTTTTTTTTCATTTTGTTGAACTAATTTAAGTAGATTTGTTGGGTTTTTGCAATTTTGGTAATAGATTTTGTTGTGATAAATAAAGTATTACTTTGTTTGGTTTTGTAATCAGTATTTTTCAACTGGAAACCAATTTTCTAGTATGTTGAGAGTCTTCAAATAGTTTTTAATATTGTTGTAGTTTTTGGAATTTATTGTTTTGTTACTAATTTTTTTGTTGAATTATTAGATTGTTGATATGAATTTTAATCTTGTCTTATTTTAAAAAGGCTATTAATATTTGTGTGTAATTTTTCTGGTTTGTGGTATACAATATATTTGTAATTGGTTAGAAAATCAGTCCATTATGATTGCTTTGTACTAAGTTTAAAGCTTTATTATTAAGCTATTTGAAGTCAATATTATCTGTAATAATATTAAATTGAAATCTATTTTAAAGGTAGCTGCTTCTAATTTAGTTAAATTATATTTGAGTTTTGTTGGCTTGAATGTTCTATTGGTATATGCAATTACTTACTTATTGTTATTTTTATTTAATTATAATAAGATAGTGCTAAAAATTATATATAAAGCATTAGTAACTAACTAAAATCTTTTACTAAAATCAAAATAAACAAAAATTGGAACTATGATTAAATAGTTATTGTTGGGCTTAAGTCTATTAGTATCTAATATTTTTGTTAATTAGATAATTGAGTAGTTTGGCAATTTCAGAAAATTTTTTGATGAACTTTTGGTAATAGAAAACTAATTCTATAAATTTTTTTACTTCTGTGGTATTTTAAAGAACTTAAAAGTTTTTAATAATACTAATTGTTTCTAAATTGAGTTAAACTTTATTTTTGTTAACAATATATTCAAAAAAAATCATATTTATTTTTTCAAAGTGACATTTTTCAATATTTAATTTCAATTTTGTTTTTTGTAATCATTGAAAAACTTTTTATAGGTAGATTAAATAAGCTTCAAAACTTAAAAAATACATATTAGTGTTGTTAAGATAAACAATTATTGATTGTTGTAAAAAAATTTTATAAACAACATTTATTAATTGTTAAAATATTGCTAGTGCATTGCAAAATCCAAAAGATATAACATTAAATTTATAGTTTTTTTTTTGTATAATAAATGCTATTTTAAGATGATCTTTTGAATTTATTTCAATTTATTAATATTTACTTTTTAAGTCTAAAGTTGAAAAAAACTTGGCTTTTCCTAAAACATCTATTATGTTATCAATTCTTGATAATGGGTAGACATTTTCTATTGTAACACTATTCAGTTAACAATAGTTTATACAAAATCTGATTTTTCTATTTTTTTTTTGACAAAAACTATTGGTAAGACCCAAAAATTTTTTGATGGTTGGATAAAACTATTGTTAAGTATTTATTGTACTTTTTTTAATAAATTGGTAATTGGAAAATAGGACTTAATAGGCTTATTAATATTTTAGTGAAACATTTTCTGTGTGAATTTGATGTTATACAATATTAATTTTTCTAAGATTATTGTTGTTTTTGGTAAATATATTGGCATATTTGGCAATTAACTGTTTTAATTGTTTTTGTTGTTGGAGTTTTAAGAAATTCATGTTGATTTAAAAAAGTTTTTTTTCTATAATATGGTAATTTTTGGTACTAGACATAATATTTGGATTTGGAAGTAGTATATATTTTACAATTTTAATAAAATTAGAAACAGTTTAAAAGGTTTTATTCTAAAAAATATTGTTATGTATGATTTTAATTTCTAATATATTTAATAAAATAATATGGTATTTATTGGGATTGTAGAAAATAATCTGGAATTTTTTTATTCCTTTTAAAATATAAATATTTGGAATTAAAATTTTATGCTTTAAACAGATTTGTTTATTTGACTTAAAAATTTGTTAAATGATGATAAATTTTAAACAAATATAAATTTTGTGATGTTTTTTAAAAAATAAGATAGTAATTGGTTGTGAAAGTCGAAGAATTTAATGAGATTTATTTTGTCTTGAGAGCTATATTTACTGGAACTGTAAATTATTTAGTTGAACCAAAATCTTAGGTTTTTTTTTACTTTTTTTTAATTGTTCTCTTAATATAACTGATTTTAAGTTCGAAATATTAATTAAAAGTAAATAAATAACTTGGGCAATTTTTTCAACATGTTTAATTTTGAATAGTTTATTTGTTTTGTTTTGTAACATGATTGTAATATCTCTGATATATCTTGTATTTATAACTCCTTCTCTAATATTGATTTTTTTGCTTGCCAATAATAATTAAAAAGCAATTTGAATTATTGTTCTTAGTGATATTTTGAGAGCAATTTTGAGATTAATCTTTGTTATAAACTTAAATTAAAGAACCAAAATATCTTTGTTTAAATATTATAGATCATATTTAACATCAATTTTGTGAGTTTTTTCTGGCTTAATACCTTGTTTATTATTGTCAAAGTATTTGAGTTGTAGAGTTAATTGATTTTTGAACAAATAAATTGGTATGATTGGTAGTTTTTTTTTTGAATCAGGTTTTCCAAATTCAATTTCTTCTTGGTTATTTTTGCTAAACAAAAAAATATTAAGAGCATAGCATTCTAAACATTATTGGTTGTCACAAGACATAATGTATTCTTTACATAATTGAATGTTTATTTGCTTTAATTATTGAATTTAAGTTTTTTTGGTCAGATATGTATGACTTGTAATTTGGTAATATGTTTTTATTTCATCTTCATAGTTAAATTTAGCTAATTTTATGGTGTATTTAATGTACTCTGTTTCTTTTATTTGACAAACATCTTCTTAGATGGCTTTATTAATTAAGGTTATTATAAGATCATAAATTATTTTGGCATTATGTAAGTAATAATAGAGTTTGTTAAAAATACTGTTATATGCTGCTTTAAAGAGTGTTTTTTTTCTAACTTTTTCAAAAATTAATAGAGCATATTGACAAGTCTGATCACAAATTTCTTTTGTTATTGTAATATCAATTCAGTTGTATTTTTCTAATAGTAATTTTTCACATATAAAACAGAATATGTTGTTTTATTTTCATTTTATTTAAAGTATTCAAATTGTTCTCAATAGTAAGCTTTGTAGTAATAACAAATACATGTCTTATATTTTTCTTTTGGGTATATACAAACTCTCATTAACAAAAGCTTTTTGTTGTAATTCTTGTATCTGAATAGAATATATGGTAGTTGTTTCTGTAGTTCTGGTTTAGAATAATGGACAATATTCTATCTTTTGATTTCTTCAAAAATTTTCTGTTCTGTTTCTTTAGTTTAATTGAATATTAATCTAAAAACCATGTAAATTTTAGTAATTAGCATTTTTTTTTCCTTTTTAAATTCAAATACAGGAAAGTATTACAAGTAACAAGTACTTTAATATATTGTCTTAATATTGTTATGGTTGAAATTCATATTTTTTATTAGTTATTAGATGTATTAGCCACACTATTTTTAGATAGTGATTATTAATCTGATCAATAATCTGATTATTAATCTGATTATTAACTTAATTATTAATTTGATTAATGATCTGATTATTGACTTGATCATTGACTTGATTATTAATCTAGTTGTTAATCTGATCATTAACTATTTTTGATAGCTATATAAGTAATGAATCTTTTAGCTATAGAAATGCATGTCAAAAATCAAGGAAATAAAATAAATAAAAAAATAACTTTTATCTTAATTTTTTTCTTATTGCTAATTTTTTTTTTCTTATCTTCAAGTATCTGAACATTTTGAAATAAAAAATTATTTGTTGGTTATTTTCTACTTTTTTCCTAAAATATGTAATTGTAGCATTTGAAGATTATTGAATAAAATATGACTAAAAAATACATCTGATATCTAATATTGAATTCTAAGAGTGCTAATGTAAGGCATAGAATTATACCAATATGTAATCATTTGTTGACAGTACAAATTATCTCTTTATCTTCAAATTTCTTGGTTATCTTTTGAAAAGTATAGTAACTGAGATATTTTATAAAACTGATCTTATACATTGAATCTATACTTATTTAATTTGCTCTTTAAAGTTGAATTCCCTTTGATTTTTTTTATCACCCTACAATCTTGTTTTTCTTTGCTATCTGTTAGCTTGTTACTCCAACCTGTAACATAAAAGTAGTGCTTCCTGTGAGGTTGTTAAAATCCACTTTGTTTTTTATTGTATAAATGATTATTTATACTTGTTATAACAATTAGAAAAACACTTTGAAGTATGCAACAAAAATAATATAGACTTTATTGAACTTAATTTTTTGTCTTCCTACTTAATTTGCTTCCTCATTAAAGAACAATTCAGTAGACAATTCTAAGATTTTTGGAACTGGTTCCTAAATGAGCATTTAGCTGAAATCTACACAGCTTATACAACTTATTACTTTAACCAAGCTTATATTAAAGACAACTTTGAAAAAAGAAACAACAGCATTAATTAGCTTTTATATTTCACAACATTTGAACAACAGTCCCTTAATTTTGAATACTTAAATTACCAAGTTCACATTTAAATTGCTGTTCATTAGCTAGCTAAAACACTCTTTGAAACAGAAAAAGAAAACTATCAAACTGCTTCTGTTTTTAATCTCTTTTCAAGTAAATTAGAACATTCTACACAAACAGCTACTTCTAAATCAATGGCTAATGACTCTATACAACAAAACATTTTGGTTACCCTCCAAGACATACAAACTGCTTTAGGGCAAAAAAACAATACACCATTACTATTATTTAGAGGTGATACACAAAATCTAATTAAATGGTTGAATGACTTTGAAAAAGCTGTCACAGCCAACCAATATGATAATGAATACAAGTTTCAAATTGTTGGTGGCTACTTTCAAGGCTCTCCTGCTACTTGGTTCTTACAAAAAACCAATGTCAATGCTCAACAAAAAATCATTAGATAGATATTAGCAAATACTAAAAAAGACAATATTTCTTTTATTATCTGGTTTGAAATGAAATTTAGAACTCCTATTTTGATATTCAAATAGTGCATGAAATTAGAAAAAAGAATCTAAAATTCTAGTAAAATTGTAACTAAATATGCCAAAGCAATCAAAAAGTTAATTAAGCAAATAAACTCTGAAAAAAACTGGACAAAAGAGCAGAAAATTCATTTTTTTATAAAAAAATTAAGAACTGATCTCTTATATGTTTTTTGGTTTTTCCTGGCTCTAAAAGATAATCTTACAATGGATATAGCTATTAAACTTGCTCAAAGAATAGAAGACAATCAAAAAATACACCTAGAATTTACACTTTCAGTTTTTGTTTCTATTTTTGTTATGGCTCCTGTTTTCCAAATAGCTGCTATCTCTTTTGCTATTCAAACTTAAGACCCAAATAAACAGTTAATAGATAAACTTACAGCCAATTTTGCTCAGTTATTAGAACTCTTAGCCCAAGCAGTTAGAGATAATTAATAATTACAAAGACTTAGATATAAATTCTATTTTAATTAGCCTTAACAACCTTCTTATCAAAGACAACAAAATCATGGTCCACTTGTGTGTTATCACTGTGAATTAACTGGACATTTTTCCAAAGATTGCAATCCTTTTTTGTCTTTTCTAGCTTTCAGAAACAATGACAATCAAAACAACAGAACCATTAACAACTATGTCCCCAATCAAAGACCCAATTATGCCAACATCAATTTCTTTGGAAAAGATTTTTTAGTTGAAACCACTGTTTATCAGCCTTTAAACTGATAAGTACACCTCCAAAGGGTGAGAATACAAGCCAACCAAAAGAAAATATTTTTTACACTTTTAATTTAACTAATAATAACTTTAACATGAATGAACTAACAATTAATATCTCTGAATTAACAAGAAAGAAGAAAAAAGCCAAGATTGATTTCATTCTGGACCCAAACAAAGCATCCACATCAACAGCTAATAACAATGAATCACTAAAGGCTAAAGTTTTTAAGAATTCTTCAAAATTAAAACCTTCAGAAATAATACAGAAATTTGGTTCCTATTTTGTTGTTAAAAATTTTATAGAAACCCCAGCACATATTATATTTGGCCAACTAATAACTCACCTATAGTTCAAAAAAAATTTTCACAAATCATTAATACCAAAGAAAAAAACACCAAAGACCAACAAATGTTTTCATCAAGCTGAATTTGCTGACAACAGCAATATCATTTCTTTAATTTGTAAAATCCAAGTGACTGGTTACTTTATTAATCTGATTCTAGACAGTAGATTATCTGTCAGTGTAATTGTCAAACACTTTTTGAAAGCCATTGGAAAAAAAATTAATGAATTTTCCACCCAGCCTATAACCAATATACATGGTAATAAGAAGAAAGACTTGGACATAACCAAAGCTGTTTTTGTTTGCATTAATAGCATCAGCATTAAAACTAACATAGAAGTATTTGAAGCAAAAAAATACACCATAATTGTTGGCAATAAGTGGCTTAAGAAAGCCAAAACACTATTTGACTATAAACTTTATAAGCTAACCATCAGATGTGGTGAGAATAAAAAAAAAGATCAAAAAGATCAAGAAGAACAAAAAGAAACTGCTGAACTCACTTATATTATCTTTACCAGTAATGACAAGTTACTAGATAATATTAAAGCTAACAAAAAAGAGATTATTGTAAATAGCAAATTAATCTGCTGGTCTTACTATGATATTCTTAAAAGAATCTTTGATAGAAAACCTGACAAAAAAGCCAAATACAGTTATTGGTGATATGGTCTTTGTACTAGGTGTTAGTGTAATAAATCTTTGTATTCCCTTAATAATGAATACAAGTCCTGTCTAATTTATTATAAAGATTGGGAGCCAATTAGTTTAATATCCAAAGAAAAAATAAAAGAAATACAAAAGTCTTTTGAAAACAAACCATCTGAAATCTAATCACTTGCAGTAGAACAAAGAGAACCCTTTTCTGAAGAAAAAAAAATAGACATTGAAAATCTGTTGGCTAGAAATAGTCCAGTTATCTTAAAAGAAGGTGATATTCCTAGATAAATCTATGTAATACAACATATTATTACCACCAAAAAAACTCATTTTATCTATTTGAAGTCTTATTAATTCAATTGGCACAATAATAAATTTATTAAGAAAGAGATAACCTGAATAAAAAATCTTGGATTCATACAAAAAACCAAGAGTGAATGGGCTTTTTTAGTTGTGGTGGTATCTAAAAAAGGTGGAACTCTATGCTTCTGTATTGATTATTGCCAATTAAATGCCATTACTATAAAAGATATGTATTTACTTTCCAAATTTGATGCAATGTTAGACAAATTCAATGGTGCTGCTTTCTTCTTAACTATTAACTTAACTGCTGAATTCTGGCAAGTAAAGATAGATCCAGAAAGCAGAAAAAAAACTGCCTTCATTACCAAATATGACACTTATAAATTTACAGTTATGCCTTTGGTCTTATCAATATCTTTTTTACTTTTTAATACTTAATGGACAAAGTGTTTAAATCAGTAAAAGAAAACTTTGTTCTGGTTTACTTGAACAACATAATAGTATACTCAAAAACTTGAAATAAACACCTAAAACATTTACAAAAGGTTTTTGACCTTCTTAGAAATGCTAGTCTTAAAATTAACCCAATCAAATCTTTCTTTGAACATTAATTCACCCAGTTTCTTGGTCATCTTATTATGAAAAATAGAATCTTTTGTGACTTAGCTAAAGTTGAAAAAGTCCAGAACAATAGACAATCAATAAATGTTTCTGAACCATGCTCTTTTTTTGGTTTGGCTTCTTACTATTACAAATTTATCAAAGATTTCTCTAAAATTGCCTTTCTTTTCAATCAGCTACTCAAGAAAAATGTTAATTATTACTGAAGCACTTATTAACAAAAAGCTTTTAAAACACTAAAGAAAAAACTTGTTATTGAACCAATTTTTAAGCAATCTGATCTGAACCAATCTTTTATTCTCCATATTGATATATTTGGTTATAGGCTTAGTACTGTTTTTTTACAAAAAAATAAAAATGACAAAGAACATACTATAGCATATGTCAGTAGATCTCTTATACCAGCAGAAAAGAACTATTTAGTTACTAAACAAGAATGCTTAGCAGTAGTTTATACTACTAATTACTAGGATCAATATCTTTTTGGTGTAAAATTCTTAATAGTAATAGATTATTAAGTCTTGGTTTGGCTGCATAACAAAAAAAAGCTGAAATATAAATAGATAACTTGCTGAATACTTTACCTGGATGAATTCAACTATGATATTTAACACCACAAAAAAGCAAATTATTAAAACACTGATGTTCTCTCTAGACTTACCATCTAGTAATAGTACAATCTCTCAAACAAATCAACTTAATTATTAGTAACTCTCTTATAAACAAACACAATAATAGATTTGGACAACTACTTTGCATTAATAAAATTTTTGAATAAAAGACAATACTCACCAGAATACATTTGACAGCAAAAAAAACAATTATACAAACAATCAAATTTTTATTTGATTTACCAGAATTAGTTATATAAAAAAAATAAAAGAGATTCTAATTGCCTCCAGAGAGTTATTAGATTTAAAGAAAGAAAAATTGTAATATATAATATGCATACTAATCATTAACTGGACACTTTAAAAAAACAAAAACAATTCAGAAAACTTTAGCTTGCTATTATTAGTCTACCTTGAAAAAAAACATTACTGAATACATAAAAATCTGTAATATTTGTTAAAAAAAAGACAAATTCAATTGAAAAGAAGATATTCATCTAATCTCTGTTGGCCAATTATTTGACAAAATTGGTATAGATGTTGTTGAATCTTTAACAATAACTCTTGATGGCAACAAATATATTATCACAGCTACTGACTATTTTACAAAGTGGGTAAAAGCAAGAGTCACCTCAAACCCAACAGCAGTTTCAATAACCAATTTTATTTATGAAGATATTATCTGCCATCATGGCTGCTCCAAAAAACTTTTATCTAATAGAAGAAGAGTTTTTCTCAGTATATTGATTGAAAAACTTTGTAAAAAAATAGGAATATATCATAAACTTTCTTTTTTTTATTACTTTTAAACAAATGGCTTAGTAAAACATTTCAATAGAACATTATGTAAAACCTTAACCAAAACCAGTAAAGAAATAAACTTATGAGATAAAGTACTGCTTTTAGCTTTGTTTGCTTATAAAACTGTAAATTATAACATAACAAGTTATGAACTTTTTTATCTGTTCTATGAACACATAACAACTCTACCAATAAAAACTGATATTGAAACAATACTCTTTAAAGAAATCACAATAAGAAATTATAAAAACATTTTGCAAAGAAAACTTAGTATTATTCTTAACTTCTTAATAGAAATACAAATAATTGTTTTTGAAAAGATTAACAGTTCCAAGAAAAGCTTAAGAAAAAAAAAACTTATAAAACACTTTTCTTAAGTATTGGTAACTTAGTTTTGGAATATTGCTCAGATAGAAACAATATCTATGGTAATAAAATTTTTAATTGGTAAAAAAAACCCTTTTTAGTCAACAAAGTTTTGAAAAATGATTCTTATATTCTTTAAAATTAATCTAGAACAATCTTTAATAATCATCTTGTTCATGATATAAAACTCAAAAAATATTATAAATGAGCTAATTGGTTGTCTGTTATGGTAATATTAATCCAAATTATCAGCAAAAATCAAGTATAAATAAATACACCATTTCTAAAACAGAAGTATCTTTAATTAACATAAATAATTATTTTCTGGATCAAAACATTTAAAATGTCTTCTATACTCTCCATAAATATTGGATCAAAAACTATTCAAATGTTACACTAACTATTAAAAAACAAATTACCATAACTAATAACAGTAGAACACATACTGTTATTAGATTCAAGAAAACCACTACCAAAAAAAAAAATTAATGGCAAAATAGATAAATATCTGTTAAAAAGTATAATAACAGCTATATTTTTATCTTCTAACATAATTGGAAAAACAATTCAAAAAATTTTGCTTATAAACAAAAACTTGTCATATAGAAGACAATTAGAACTCTATGGTTGTCTTAGTAAAATTATAGAGAATATAAAACTCTTAAAGAAAACAACTTTAGAGATACAGATAGAAAATTTGAGCATTATACAGTTAGATTTCTCAAAAGTTTTAACTATTATTAGAAGAGCCAAAACTTTAATACAAAGATTTAGTCTCTTGGATACAAAACTTATTTTGTCTCAAGTATTATATACTCTATTCACAAAAAACTTTAACAAACTAATTAGCTTTGAATTAGACAAAACTTTTTAAATAGATTACACTATGAATAACTTGATTTTATTAGAGCTCAATTTTTTTGGAGAAGATAATATTATGGTTAAAATCCATACTTTTTATTAGTTATTACAGATATTAGTTACTGATGTTATATAATTAGCCATCTTATTTTTAAATAATAATCATTAATCTGATTAATGACTTGATTATTGACTTGATTATTGACTACTTTTAATAACTATATAAGCAATAAATTTTTTAGCTATAGAAATACATATTAGAAATTAAGGAAATAAAATAAATAAAATAACAACTTTTATCTCAATCTTTTTTTTATTGCTAATTTTTTTTTCTTTATCTTTAAATATCTGAATATCTTAAGATAAAAGATTACTTGTTGGTTATTTCTTACCTTTTTCCTGAAATGTGTAATTGTAGTACTTGAAGATTATTGAATAAAATATAACTGAAAAGTATATTTGATATTTGATATTGAATTCTAAGAATGCTAATATAAGACATAGAATTATACTAATGTATAATTATTTGTTAACAGTATGAACTATTCTTCTACTTTCAGATTCTCCAGTTATCTTTTAAAAAGTATAGCAACTGAGATATTTTATGAGACTAATCTCATATATTAAATCCATACTTATTTAATTTGCTCTTTAAAGTTGAATTTTCTTTGATTTCTTTTATCATCCTACAATCTTGTTCTCTTTTGCTATTTGTTAGCTTGTTACTTTAACCTGTAACAATATAAAATTTTTAATTTTTAAGTCTTCTAATCTAGATTTGTATTTGTCTTAAGAAACCAATCATTTTTAATAAAAGCCTAATATTAAGGTGTATCTATTATTATAACTTTAATCAAAATAGTAATTTTGTTAATTGTAAATGAAAAGTTGTTGATTTTTCCAACTGGAGTTTTTTTATATTATTGGCTATAACAATAACTGTTTGGGCAGATCTATTCATATTTTGTTTAAACTATTGCATTAATTGGTATATAATAATGTTTCTGATGGATTTACTATCTAAAATTAATCAAATTGGTTTTTTTTTAACTTCAGCTTTGGTGTATATTACTGTAATTGTCTTTTGTTTAATAACTGCTATATTACTGAATAAGAATAATGATTTATTGGCTTTGAATTTGAATAGAAAAATATTAGAAAAGTTGTATTTTGGGCAATTTGGATTTATAAAATAGTATTACTGAAAAAGTTTTGTCTTAAAGCTGTAGTTTTATTTTTAAAAAGTACAATTTGCTAAAAATTCGATTCTTTTGATATTGTAAAATAGTTAGATTGAATGCAATAATATGTGGATTTTTGTTGAATTGAATTTTAAAAAACTAGTTAATTATTGAAATTAAATCTATTGTTGTTTGTTATAAATCAGTTCAAAAATGCAAATTGGTTTTGTTAAACCAATTTTTAAACAGATATTTAATATTGTTAAACTGAGAGTTATGAATATTATTATTAAATAAGTTGTGAAATAAGTTGATAAAAATTGTTTTGATATTAAGATTTTGGTAAATAATAAGTTAGTAATAGAAATTATTAATAGAATTGCTAAGATTAGAAATAAGATTGATTTCTATTGTTGATCTCTTTGTATTTTTTTGCAATTTTATTTCCAATGTTCTAAGATTTCACAGTAATAACAGCTTTGTAATTAATTATTAAATAGCAATGCAAAATTTTTTTGATTTTAATATTGTAAAAACTGATATTTTTGTTGCTGCTGTTATTGTTGATTGGTAAAATAATTTTCAACTTTCTTTGTTAATTAATTAATTTTTTTTTCAGCTGTTAAACTGGTTTCTCCAATTGTAAGATTCACAATTTTGGTGCAGTTAGTTTTTTTTATAGCTATATCATAGTTTTTTATATATTAAATGATTATAGCTAAGTCTGTTAGAGCATAAAAACAAACTTTCTTAATTAATTTATCTTTTAATTCACCAATAAATTGGTCCAAAATTTGAGCATTAGAATAATACTTGTTGGTTTTTAATTGTTGAATTCATCAAAAAAGTTTGTTAAATTTTTTAAGATAAATTATAATAGATTCAAAAGGTTTTTATTTGATGTTTTAAAATTGGTTTTGGAGGGTGATAGAAGTATTATTGTTAATAAATTGTTCCAAGAAAGCATTTTTGAATGCTTGCTAGTTTTTAAAGAGTTTGGCCAAGTTTTTAAACCATTTATCTGTCATTTCTTAAAAAAATTATGGAATTGTTTTTAACATTTTTCCTGTATTTTATTTATTTATATTTTCTGCTTTTTAAACTTTGTTAAGCCATTTTTGTGGACTGGTATTAGCATTTTTTCAAATAAATTCAGTAATCTTTGTAATGTAAATAGTTGTTATTTTGTTTGTATTTTCATTTTTAATAGTTTCTTTCTTTGTGAATTTAAAAACATATTCATTATTATTAGAGTAATTGCTTTGGTTTTTTGCTAAAAAATTGAAAAGATTAGTATTAATAAAAATTTGTTTAGACTGTTGTATTAAACTTTTTGGTGATGTAAAATTTTCTGGTCTTAAAAAATAGTTGAGTAATAAATTTGGTATTTGAACTTAAGCAAAAAAAGCTGGAAAGAGTATAATTGAAAGTAGTAATTTAAAATTGGTTCTTGTTTTGATATTTATAGATGTTGAAAAGTTGTCTTTAGTGTATTGAGTATTGTATAAATTAGTCATATATTTTTTTGTTTGTTTTTTTTGCTTGTTTCAGATTTAAACTTAAGTTCAAAAATAAATTACAAGTTAGCAAAATATTTTTCTTCACAAAACTTGATAATATTATAATCAAGTTCTTTAAAATAAATAGTATAACTATTAGCACTAATGTTTTTTGAATTTCTGTTTGAGTAATAAATAAGATTTTCAAAAAAATTTTACTTGATTTCTGTAATATTATAGTTTTCAAATAAGTATTCATTGATTTAATTTTCAATGTATTAAAAAAGTGTTTACTTAAAAGCTGTAATTCTATCTTAAATTTCAAATCATTGTTTGCAATAAGTATAAATTAACTGATAGTACTTTAGAATTGTTATGTTTAATATGATTGTTACTTTAAAGTTTGTTGTTGCTGTATTATTTTTGTAAAAGAGTACCAAATATTACTTAAGGTTTTTGGTTTTTTTTTTTGAATGTTGTTAATGTCTGTTTGCTGTTTAATTTATGTTTTCTGGAAGTTAGTAAATCTCTAATAACTGAATTTATCTTCAAATTATTTTTTATAATTTGAACTATTGGACTTATAATTGGAATAGCCAATTCTGTGCTAGTTACTTTATATAGTTATATTGTAGTAAATGTTAACTTTTTTTCAAGAATTGTTTATCTAAAAGCTTACTAAAAATGTATAGTTATTTTGCAGTAAAAGTTAACTTTTCTATAGAAATTTTGTCTGTAGATTATCCTAATAATTATAATAAAAAAAGTAAAAAAATAAAAAAAAAATAAAAGAAATAAAATTTTGTTAAGAGAATTATTTTTTGTTTAAGCCTAAAGTCATTAATAAATTACTGAAATTAGTAATTAATTAATTTTAAAATGTTAATCAGGTTTTGAAAAATGTCAAGTAGAATTATTTCAAAAATTGGTTTTCAAAGTATTTTTTTTATTTTAAATTGTACTAATAAGAATAAATTTAAAGTAAAATATCTATAGTAAGATAATTCTAAAGAAAATAAAATATATTTTCTTAAAAAGAAAAGCTCTTCTTTTATATAATTTGTTATAGTACTAGTTTATAAACTTGAACTTTTTTTCACACTAATTTCAATAAATTAAAGATATATTTTGATAAACTACAAGTTATTTTGATAAACTATTAACTATTTTGGTAAACTATTTATTATTTCAGCAAATTTTTGTAAATTTTGGCAAATTCTTAAATATTACATAGTTCAAGGTATTATGTTATTTGAATTATTCTAATTTCTATTGTATAAATTGAGTTATTAATTAAATAATAATATTTAATAATTTGATTAAGTAATAAGTAATAATTAAAACAATATTAATATATACTAATTAATAATAAAAATTATAAGATAATTTTATATTAATTAATGACAAAAATTCTACTGGTAATATTATTATGCTTTTTAATTGTTTTTTATTCAATAAATTTTAAAAGCAAGCAATTATTTTTCAGGCTAATTTTTAATAATACAAATCAAGAAAAGCAAAAAATTAAAATATGTAAATATTAACAAGTAATCTTTTATTTTAAAATGTTTAGATACTTAAAGATAAAGAAAAAAAAATAAGCAATATGAAAGAAAGTAATTAATAGTGAATTTTATTTTATTATTTTTATTATATTCTTTTACAGTTAAAAAACTTATTATTTATATAGTTATTAAAAATAATCAACAATTAGGTTATTGATCAAGTCAATAATCAAGTTATTAATCAGATCAATAATTAAGTTATTAATCACTATTTAAAAATAGGGTGATTAATTATGTAATATTAGTGGCTAATATATATAATTACTAATAAAAACTATAAGTTTTAATCATAACAATATTATAAAAAAACAAGTTTAAAGATAACAAAATTAATTGGTTTTTTTTTAAGACTTTGATATTATAAAAATTTGAATTGTTTTAATTTTATTCTAGTTGTTGATTATGATTGTTTTTTTGGTTTTTGCAATTTATGTATATGTATTTTTTTCTTTATTAAAAATGTTTTTCAGTTTAACAATGTCTCTGTAAATTATAACCAAATAATAAAAAGTTGTTTATTTGTTAATAAAAAAAATATTAAAAGAGATATGTTTAATTGTTTAATTAAACTTATAATTAGTTATTGTTTTTTGTTGATTATTATAATAAGTTAAAATAGTAATATTTCTCTTAAAAAAATAGTTGTTAATTTGGTTAAGGGTTTTAATATTTGTTGTTTTTAAAAAAAGATATTTTGGAAAGTGGTATTTATTGTTAAAATAAAATTTTCAAACAATATTTTGTATTTTTTTAATAATTTAGTCCAAAAATTTCTGTTGAAGTTCTAAGAATAAAGATTTTCAGAAGTCTTTAAAGTTTTTGGCTGTTGTTACTCATAGAAATTAAGAGCATTATAGTTAGAAAAATAACCAATCAGAAATAAGTATAATAACAGAGGAATTCTAGGATTCTTTTAAAAAAATTGCAGGATTCTAGAATTTCAGAATACCAAAATTCCAGAATCTTAGAATTTCAGAATTCCTTTAAAGAAATTACAGGATTCCAGAAATCTCATATAACACCAATTATGTATATATAGCAATAGTAGTAGAAATAAGAAAAATATTTGGTTCAGTTTTAATTTAATGTTATGGGTTAGAGTAACAAGCTAATGGATAGCAAGGGAGAACAGAATTGTAGAGTAATGGAAATAATCAAAAGGAATTCAATTTTAAAGAGCGAATTGAATAAGTATAGATTCAATATGTGAAATCAGTCTCATAAAATATCTCAGTCACTATTCTTTTTAAAAAGATAACTGGAAAATCTGAAGATAGAGGGATAGTCTGTATTGTCAACAAATGATCACATTTAGCATAATTCTATGCCTTATGTCAGTGTTTTTAGAATTTAATATTAAGTATCAGATGTGCTCTTCAGTTATATTTTATTCAATAATCTTTAAATGTTACACTTATACATTTTAAGAATTAACCAACAAGTAATTTTTTATCCCAAGATGTTCGAATACTTGAAGATAGGGAAAGAAAAATTAGCAATAAGAGAATGATTGAGATGAAAGTTGTTATTTTATTTATTCTTAATTATTTTAAACATGTTTTTCTACAGCTAAAAGATTTATTGCTTATATAGCTGTTAAAAGTGGTCAATAATCAGGTCAATGATCAGGTCAATAGTCAGGTTATTGATCAAGTCAATGATTACTATCTAAAAATAGTGTGGCTAATTTATATGACATCAGTGGCTAATATATGTGATAATTAATAAGAAGTATAAGTTTTAACTGTAACATTATCCTCTCCAAAAAGATTGAGCTCTGGAAAAATCAAGTTATTCATAAGGTAATCTATTTGAAGAGTTTTATCTAATTCAAAGCTAACTAATTTGTTGAAGTCTTTTGTGGATAAGGTATATAATACTTGAGACAAAATGAGTTTTGTATCCAAAAAACCAAATCTTTGTATTAGAGTTTTGGCTCTTCTAGCAATAGTTAAAACTCTTGAGACATTTAACCATATAATGCCCAAAATTTCTGCCTGTATTTCTAAAGTTGTTTTCTTTATGAGTTTCATATCTTCTATGATTTTATCAAGGCGATTATAAAATTCTAATTGCCTTCCATATGACAAGTTTTTGTCTATGGGTAAGATTTCTTGGAGTGTTTTTCCAATTGTGTTGGAAAATAGAAGTATAGCTGCTGTTATATTTTCCAACAGATATTTATCTATTTTGTTACAAATTTTTTCTCTTCTGGTAGTAGTTTTCTTTGGTCTAATAACAGTATGTATTTCACTGTTATCAATTATAGTAGTCTGTTTTCCAATAGTCAGAGTAGCATTTGGATAGTTTTTGATCCAATACTCATAAAGAGTATAGAATGTATTTTGAATGTTTTGATCCAGAAAATAATAGTTCATGTTAATTGAAAAAATCTCTGTTTTGGGAATGATGCATTTATTTATACTTGATTTTTGATCATTTGGGTCGGTATTATCACAACAGACAACCAATCAGGTCGTTTATAATATTTCTTAAGTTGTGTACTATGAACAAAACAATCATTGAAGATTGTTCTGGATTGATCTTAAAGAATATAAGAACTATTGTTCAAAACTTTGTTGACTATAAAGGGTCCTTTCCACTGGCTAGAGAATTTATTATCATAAACATTGTCTCTATCTGAGCAGTATTCTAGTACCAAGTTACCAACACTTAAAGAAAGTGTTTTATAGGTTTTTTTTTCTTAAGCTTTTCTTGGAACTGTTTTATCTTTTCAAAAGCAATTATTTGTGTTTTTACAAAGGAGTCAAAAATGGTACCAAGTCTTTTTTGCAAAATGTCTTTGTAATTTTCTATTGTGATCTCTTCAAAGAGTATTGTTTTAATGTTAGTTTCTATCGGTAGTGTTGTCATGCATCTATAGAGTAGATAAAAAGATTCATAACTTGTTATGTCATAATTCACAGTTTTATAAGCAAACAAAGTTGAAGGCAGTACTTTGTCCCATAAGTTTGTTTTTTCACTGGTTTTGGCTAGGGTTTTACATAATGTTCTATTGAAACATTTCACTAGGCCATTTGTTTGGAGGTAATAAGAGGAGGAAAATTTATGACTTATTCCCATTTTTCTACAATGTTCTTCAACCAGTGTACTGAAAAAAGCTCTTCCTCTATCAGATAAAAGTTTTTTGGGGCAGCCATAATGGCAGATGATATTTTTATAAATGAAATTGGCTATTGAGACTGCAGTTTGGTCTGGGGTGGCTCTTGCTTTTACCCACTTTATAAGATAGTTAGTAGCTGTAATAATGTCTTTATTGCCATCAAGAGTTATTGTTAAAGGTCTAACAACATCTATACCAATTCTGTTAAATAGTTGACCAACAGAGATTGGATGAATATCTTCTTTGCAATTGGGTTTGCTTCTTTTTTGGCAGATATCACAGGTTTTAATGTATTTAGCAATGTCTTTTTCCAAGGTAGGCCAATAATAGTAAGCTAAAGTTTTCTGAATTGTCTTTGTTTTTTCAAAGTGTCCAGCTAATGGGTCAGTGTGCATGTTGTATATTACAATTTTTTTTTCTTCAAATCTGATGACTCTTTGAAAATGGTCAAGATCTTTTCTATTTCTTTTATATAATTGGTTCTGGTGAATCAAATAGAAATTTGATTGTTTGTACAAATGTTTTCTTTGCTATTAAGTGTATTCTGGTGGGTATTATCCTTTACCCAAAAATTTTATTGAGGCAGAATAGTTGTTCAAGTCCATTATCATGTTTGTTTGTAAAGAAGTTACTAATAATTAAGTTAGTTTGGTTTGAAAAACTGTACTGTTAGTAGATGGTAAGTCTAAAGAGAGTGTTGGCATTTTGATAATTTGCTCCTTTGTAATGTTGAATATCATAGTCAAATTTATTCAAGTAGAATATTCAGTGAGTTATTCATTTGTGTTCCAGCTTTTTTTTATTGTGCAGCCAAACCAAGACTTGATGATCTGTTACCATTAAGAATTTTACACCAAGAAGATATTGATTCCAGTAGTTAGTAGCCTAAACTACTATTAGACATTCTTGTTCAGTAACTGAATAATTTTTTTCTGCTGGTGTGAAGAATCTACTGGCATATGCTATGGCATGTTCTCTGCTATTTTCATCTTTTTGTGAAAGAACAGCACCAAGTCCATAGCCAGATATATCAGTATGAAGGATGAAAGGTTGATCCAGATCTGGTTGCTTGAGAATTGGTTTAGTAACAAGTTTCTTCTTCAGAATTTCAAAAGCTTTTTGTTAATAAGTGCTCCAGTGATAATTGACATTTTTCTTGAGTAGCTAATTGAGAAAAAAGGCAATTTTGGAAAAATTCTTGATAAATTTGTGATAATAAGAGGCCAAACCAAGAAAAGAGCATAGTTTAGAAACATTTATTGGTTGTTTAATGTTCTGAACTTTTTCAAATTTAGCTGAATCAGAGAAGATTCTATCTTTTGTAATAAGATGACCAAAGAACTGGGTGGATTGGCATCCAAAAAAAGATTTGATTGGATTGATCTTAAGGCTAGCATTTCTGAGCAGATCAAAAACCTTCTGTAAATGTTCAAGATGTTTATTTCAGTGTTACTCATAAAATATAGAAAGTATATTAGCATATAAATTAGTCAATTAAAAGTAGTCATAGTAAATATAGAATTCCAGGATTCTTTTCAAGAGGAATTGCAAGATTCCAGGAATTTCAGGATTCTCATACAAGAAATCACAGGATTCCAGAATTCCAGGATTTCTCTCAAAAGGAATTGCAGGATTCCAGAAATTCCAAGATTCCTGGTGTGAAGAATTAAAGAATTAAGGAATCTCAATTATGTATATATAGCAGTAGTATTAGAAGTAGAAAAAACAGATTTCTCTATTTAGAGTTAAATCTAAGAAACCATTCACATCCCAAATATCAATAAATAATTATTCAATACCTCAAAATCCATTCTCCACTATCAACATTTCATGTTGATAACAATTAATATTTAATCACACTGAAACAATAGCTCTTAATCATGGCTATTGACAAGATATTAACTTGCAAATTGCCTTGGCTTATTTCTTTATTTCTTTTCTTTGAGTTTTATTGTTGTGTACTAATTGATTAAAGAGAATAACACATAGAGTACTGATGTCAAAGTAACTGGTAAAAGACCCAAAAATAAGGGTAAAACACTCAATTGAGGATAGCTTACCAGAAAGAATACCAGCCATTATGCTAAGAAAGAAATTGACAAAACTGCAGTTTTGAGAAGCTACAGTGTTACTCATAAAATATAGAAAATATATTAGCATATAAATTAGCCAATCATAAGTAGATATAGTAAATGTGAAATTCCAAAATTCCTCTCAGAGAAATCACAAGATTCCAGGAATTGCAGGATTCTCATAGGAGGAATTACAGAATTACAGAATTCCAAGATTCTTTTTAAAGAAATTGCAGAATTCCAGGAATTCCAGGATTCCTGACATGAAGAATTGAGAAATTGAGGAATTTCAAATATGTATATATAGCAATAGTATTAGAAGTTAGAAAATTAGAAAATAGAACTCAGAGTCAATTGATTTGCAGAGTCAATTAGACTCATAGAATCAATTAGACTTGCAAATCATAATTATTAAAATTACAAAAAAAGAGAATCCTTTAGTTAAAAACCTCTCAGTTTAGATCTGATCTAAGCAATCTTCCATTCACAAATATTAATAAATAATTATTTACTATCTTAATCCACTCTCCACTATCAATACTTTATGTTGATAGTAATTGATACTTAACCACACTGGAACAATAGCTTTTAATTACGACTATTAATGGGATATTAACTTGTAATTGCTTTTATTTATTTTTTTATTTTTTTTTTATTTTTTTTTATTTTTTTTTGTATTTATTTTATTTTGACTAACTGATTAAAAATTAAAGTGCTGAGTTACAGATGTTATAGGGACTGATAAAAGACCCGTGAAACAAAAGTAGAACACTCATAGAGTTGAAGATAGCTTACCAGAAAAATTATTAGCCACCATGCTGAGAAAGAAATTTGATAAAACTGCAGTTTCGGGAAGCTATGAATAAAACCATCAATTAAATCTCTGTCTATTATACAAAAAACTCAACCAAAACCTTCAAATACCAAAACTTTCAGACAACCATACCTTCAGGAATTAACAACATTACTATATCCATTAAGTACTAAGTTATGGGTTTGTTATTTGATTTGAGACCCCAAATAATTACCTGTAATATTTGGTGCTTCCTGTAAGATATAATCTAACAGAGAACCAGTATTAACAACAATCATGCAAGAAAGTGACAGACCAAGAAAAACAAGAGAAAATCACTTAAGATTTGCGAAATCTTTATTTTACCATTACTTTTAAAAAACTTATTAAATTGAAACTTTGATCATTCAAAACCCAATTATTAAAACCCTGAACATTTAAAAATTACTGTTGATAAACTTGTTAAAAAAAAAAAAAAAAAAAAAAAAAAACTTGTTAAATCAAAACTCTGTTTATTCAAAACCCAATAATTCTAACCCCATTATCATATAAAGAAACTTACCTTTGATAAAAACTTGTTAAAACTCTGATTCTTCAAGACCTAATAGTTCAAAACCCGAACATTCAAAACTCAATAAATTCTAACTCCACTAGTGTAAAAGGAAACTTATCTTAAATAAAACCTGACAAACCTCTAGAAATTCAAAACTCTGATTATTTAAAGACTTATTAGAAAAATTCCAGAAAAAACTACCCAGATTTATACTTACTTGTGTGAAAACTGTCTTCTTTCATGCCAAAAGTCAGCATTGGGAAAGTGTTAATATGAAAAAGACTTAGAGAAGAAAAAGAAATTTGAGAATCAGCAGTACCAAAATTGATCAACAAATCATCAAAACTTACTTGATGGCCCTAAGTTACAATCCACTTTCATGCATTATATATTCAAACTCTGAGGAAGACAAGCCAATCAGCGAGAATCGGAATTGGAATTTAATCCTGATTCAAACTCCACTAATGACAACAATGATTCAAACTCCATTGATGATGACAATAATTTAAACTCTGCTAAATAACAATGACAATTTAAACTCCACCAACAACAATTCAAACTCCACTTCAAATACCAAACAATATATCATGCTTCTAAATCTTACAATAGAGCAGGAATTAACTAAATTCAATGATAATAATAAGGGCATTATGTCTGAACATGCACATAATACAGATGCAAAATTTGAACATGGATATTCTGGACAGACCACTGCAGTTAAAAACCCCAGTTATGTATAAAATTAGATTTACAAATAGCAATAGAAATTACTGCAACAACATTAATACAAAAAAAAAATTTAGAAGATTTTGCAGGAGCTTAATATTAAAGAAGGGAATAATGTTACTCATAAAATATAGAAAGTATATTAGCATATAAATTAGCCAATCATAGATAGATGTAATAAATGTGGAATTGCAGGATTCCAAAAATTGCAAAATTCTCATAGAAAGAATCGCAGGATTCCAGAATTCCAGAATTTTTCTCAAAAAAATTGCAGAATTTCAGGAATTCCAGGATTCCTGACATGAAGAATTGAGAAATTAAGGAATCTCAAATACATATATATAGCAGTAGTATTAGAAGTTAGAAAATTAAAAAATAGAACTCAGAGTTAATTGATTTGTAGAGTCAATTAGATTCATAGAATCAATTAGACTTGCAAATCATAATTATTAAAATTACAAAAAAAGAGAATTCTTTAGTTAGAAACCTTTCAGTTTAGATCTAATCTAAGCAACCTTCCATTTACAAATATCAATAAATAATTATTCACTATCTTAATCTATTCTTCACTATCAACACTTCATGTTAATAGTAATTGATACTTAACCACACTAGAACAATAGCTTTTAATCACAGCTATTGACGGGATACTAACTTGCAATTGCTTTCATTTATTTTTTTATCTTCTTTTTATTTTCTTTTATTTTTTTTTGTATTTCTTTTATTTTGACTAACTGATTAAGGATTAAAGTGCTGAGTTACAGATGTCATAAGAACTGGTAAAAGACTCATGAAACAAGGGTAGAACACTCATAGAGTTGAGAATAACTTACCAGGAAGATTACTGGCCACCATACTGAGAAAAAAATTTGACAAAACTGCAGTTTTGGGAAGCTATGGATAAAACTATCAATTAAATCTCTGTCTATTATACAAAAGACTCAACTAAAACCTTCAGATACCAAAACTTTCAGACAACTATACCTTTAAGAATTAACAATGTCACTATATTCATCAAGCACCAAGTTACAAGTTTGTTATTTGATTTGAGATCCCAAATAATCACCTGTAACAATGGATAACACCACTATTAAATCTCTGTCTATTATACAAAGAACTCTACACCAAAACCTTCAAATATCAACACCAGAGATACCAATCAAGCACCAAGTTACGGGTTTGTTATTTGACTGAAGACTCCAAATAATTACTTGTAATATTTGGTGCTCCCTGTAAGATATAATTTTACAGAGAACCAGCACCAATAACTCCATCCAAACAGTGGCAGAATCCAAAGAAATAGGAACAAACCATTTAGGATTTGCAAAATTTTTATTTCAATATTATTACACTCATCTCAGATTAACAAATAATAGTTGGCCAACAGAATTAGCTTTCAATTACTACATCAATGAGAGAATTGTATACTATTTAAGAAGCCAAAGAGATCCAGAATTTGTCTTCAACAACTTTTTCAGTGAATTGCTCCAAAGCATCACCCTTCCACAAAATTATCTATTTGCATTCCTAATTACAGAAATAAACAGAGAAATTGAAAAATACACCAAATAAAGATTTTCTATTACTTTTGCTGACAAAGAAAAAGGAAGATTACAAACACCAGCAGAAACACCAAAGCAAATTCAACTATCCACTTGGAAGAAACAAAGATTTGATTCACTTGCTAATCTATCATATCACCACATACCCGGAAGCACTATCAATATAATAAGCACAGCTACAGCAAGCACAACAATGCTACTAAACAGGCTCCCATTCCAAAGTAAACAAAAAAAAGCAGAGTTATTAGGAACATATGGCGATTATTTTGAGGAATTTAAATCACAATCTTCAATACTATTAAGAATTCAATTACCACCATCACAACCAAATTTTGGAGCCATTAGTCCTTGGGAAATAACTGACTTCAAGGAAGAGGAGAGTAGCAATCAGGAAACTAGCAAACAAAACCCAATCCTAGAAAATCCAGAAATTAAAACTCCAGTTAATTGAACTCCAGAAAATCAGAATGATCAAAACCCCAATGTAATTAATTAACAAAACTTACCTCCAATAATTGAGATCAATCCACCACCCATTCCACCAATTGCCAAACAACAACAACAGCCACAACCACTACCCTAACAACAAATCCAGCAGCAACCAATGATCTATGCTCCAATCACCAAAATAGAAAAATTTACCAGCAAAGAGGACAACATCCAAGTATGGCTTAATAATATAGAAAAAGCCATTGCAGCCAATGGATGAAACAATAACAGAGCCCTTCAAGCAATTTCTTATTTTCTATAGGATACTGCCAACTTGTGGTATCAGAGTTTACCTGTTAAACTTCAAATGTTTCAGGAATTTAAAATTGCATTTTTGGGATATTTCAGTAATAATAACAGTATTAATTGTCTAGCCAATGCCTTTACTACAATCAAACAGGGAGAAACTGAAGCAGTTACCACTTACTTGGGATGCTTTCACAGGAACTTGTGCCAAATTCAAGCAATTTAGACTGATTATTTTACAGCACTACAGATTCTAAACCAGTTAATTCGTGGACTACACAGTAGTCTTCTCCAACGTGTATGCCCAATGCACCCACAAACTCTCTAAAACACAGTTATTAATGTAAGAGATTTTGAATTGGCAAAACTTAAAGCAAACCATGCCCAAGTTATTAACCTAGTCATAAATGGATCATCAAACTTGGATTCCAAATTAAAACAATTCAGTAATTGAATTAATCAGAAATTGAAAGGATACTTAGCTAACAATTGTGCAATTTATTAATCACTACAATGATGCAATAATTCAGGAAACATGAATTATTTCCAAAATCAGTCACATCTATTATCATTTTTAAATCAGCCATGGCAAGAAGAAATGTGTGTCTGCTATAACTGTAGTAAACAAGGCCACATTAGAGCTGACTGCCAATTTTATAGTAATAATCCATGATCAGGAAATCAATATCAAAACCCTGATTGCCAGTTTCAAGCTCCAAATTATCAACCCAGCTCAGCATTATATTAACCGAATTATCTACCTATGACACAACAGCCAATATATTAACCACCAATTTATCAGCCCTCAGTACCCATTATTTATTAACTGCAGTTCTAACCCAGCTATCAGCCACAGCTTCAAGTAATCTATCAACCCCAACAAATTCAAACACTGCCACAAAACTTACCTCAAAATGGAACCCAAAGGCTAAGACTGACACAACAAAGCTGGAGATTGTTAATGGTAGTCCATCAACTGATCTTTAGTTTCTCTATGCAACCATTTGAATTGCAACAACGGAATTTGGACACCAGGTACACCCAAAACCTGAATTTCCAGAACTATTTAAGTCTCCTGGTTACCCCAGAAGATGCCCAAACCAATAATCCAAAAACCAACCAACAATCAACACTTACCAGCAACATTCTACCAGCTACTATCACTGAGAACAAATTACTGGATGCCATCTTTCCATTTGAACTTGAGGAACCATCAACCACACCACTATTTAGCAGAGCCACTTTTGAGGAAAAATCTATTATTACCATATACACTGATGCCAAAGTTGATGGCTACCTCATTAAACTGATCCTAGACAGTGGATTAGCTAGCAGTATCATTACAAGACAACTCATGAACCAATTAGGTTGCCAAGTTGATCAAACTGCCAGTGCTAGAATTATAACAGCTAATAAAGTAACCAAAACTCCGATCAGTGAGATAAATAACTTACCTATTGAAATCAATGGCATCATCATACCCATTAAAGTTATTGTAATGAAAGCAATCCAGTACCAAGTGCTTGTTGGTAATAATTAGCTGTCCAAAACCAATGTGATGCTTGACTGGACTATACAGGAATTACAACTTAACCAGAATGGTTAACACACATATGTACCAGCCACATATAATCACTTCAAGAATACCACCCTGCCAGCACCACTCATTAACTTCAAAGAAAAAAAAGAGAAACCTACATGAGAAGTGTACCAAGTCTTGTGGACAGATGAAAACCACAACAAGTTATCACTAGTACTCTCGGAGAACAACAATGGGAAAGGAAAGAACAAAGAAGAACCTATCTGAAATTTTGACCAAACTTGGAGAACCAATGACAACCAGAAAAATCTAATAAAGTGGGAATAGGAAAGTACAAAAGGAAAAAAAAAGAGGAGAAAAGAAGAACCAATACCAACCAACATTATCACTTATCACCCTTATACATATACATCACTACTACTATTCACCTACTATTAATCAAAGCTTATATGTGTTACGTTGTCCATGTATCATAAAATGTTTTGGAAGACTGAAACAAGTAGGAAAATGGAATAACAAACTCTGTTTGGGTTGTGGAGAAATTCTTTTAAACAAAGGAATATGAAATGACATTTTTGGATGAGGAGGAACATGCAACAAATTGTGTCAGTACACAATTTTCATAAGCAACTGGGTTAGAAAAAAAACACTCATAGATGCTGTCTGGAGACAAGCAATCAAACACTTGGACAAATGTCCACATGATGATGACAAAATTTGGCAAATGGCTCTCGCCAAAATCAAAGAAGTATCACCAGAAGAAATAAAAAGAATAAAGAATAATCCACCAGAACCTATAGAACTTAACTGGGACCCAGAGCCAGTCATAAATCTACTGGATCCAGAACAATTCCACGAACATTATCAGAAATTAGCACTCACTAGAAAAGAACAAGAGCAATGGTTGGAGGAAATAAATACAAGATTATGTGACCACTGTTTGATCCCATGTAACTTTTAATATTGTAATAAGTGTGACCTCATTTACAATCCACCAACATGCATGATCTACATGATCCCAGAAGAGGAAAAACCAATCAGCAGCTGTGCATTAAAATCGGAATCAATTTTCAATCCTGATTCAAACTCTAATAACAACAATAACAAAAACAGCAGTTCTAGCTCTGCCCAAATTGGTGACAAAAATGACAATGATTTAAACTCCAATTCAAACCCCAAAACTTACATTGTGTTTCCTGACTTTTCTAAGAAGCAAGAACTTAAATGGTTCAACAATAACAATGAAAATATCATGCCAGAATGTGCGCATAATACTGATGCCAGGTTTAATCTGAGATATTCAGAGAAAGACACCATTAAATTGGAACCACATTCATGCACATGCATTGATCTCAAAATAGCATTAAAAATCCCAGCAACAACAATAGTTCAACTAGCATTTAGGAGTAGCTTAGCAAAAAAAGGAATCAACATCAGAAGAGGAATAATTAATGCAGGATATGTAGGAAATATTATTGCAATACTACAAAATAATTTAGAAAAGACCTATGTTATAGAGCCAAATGAAAAAATAACACAAACAATATTCCTGCCTTTGGTAAAAGTAGCTCAATTAGTATTAGTGGAAAACAAAGAAGAATTAGAGATTACAGCTAGAGAGATACAAGGATTCAGATCAACAGGTAGAATAGATGTACCAGTTAATATGGCAGAAGAAAAAATTATTAACAAGAAAGAAATTATCTCCATCTGTTAACCAATTTCTATTCTACCATATAACTGATATATAGTAACTATAGAGAGAAAAGTAAAAGATCAGATTCAAATATTTGAGGCAGAAGCACAACTTTGTGAATCAGGAAAAATTGGATTAATTAATCTTTACATATCAGCCAAGAATTATGGTTACATTAAAATCTCCATTTACAACAACACTGGAAATATCATGGAAATACCAAAAGAAACTATCATTGGATATCTAACCACTAAAATTGAAAAACAACCACCAAACCTCATTCCAGACTTTTCACAATTGTGTAAATATGTGGATATTACATCACAAACAATTTACAGATGAGAAGAATATTATATGCTCCAACCAGAACAATTGGAACAGATGAACTTGAGAAACTTAGACCCACTACAACAAATACAACTTAAGATATTACTCAACAACTTCAATGACATTTTTGCAAGTGAAAATGAATTTGGTAGAACAGATGTGATTCAACATCAAATTAAGACTGAAAATGCAATGTCAATTAAACAGAAAACATACAGAGTATCACCAGCTAGCCATGAAATTATTCGTTAAGAAGTCAATTGGATGCTTAACAACAGATTAATTCAGCCATCAATGAGTCCATGGTCATTACCAGTAGTACTAGTTCATAAAAAGAATAGAAAAATCCGCTTTTGTGTAGATTACCAGAAACTAAATGAAGTAACAAAAGAAGATAGCTATCCAACTCCAAAGATCCAAGAACTTTTTAATGCTTTTGGAGAAATGAGATGGTTTTAACTTTAGACTTAGACAGTGGTTATTGGCAAGTAGCCATGAAACTAGAAGACAAAGAGAAAACAGCTTTTACAACTCGGAAAGGAAACTTTGAATTTGAAGTAATGCTATTTGGTATTACAGATAATTATTTGGGGTCTCAAATCAAATAACAAATCCGTAACTTGGTGCTTAATATCTACTCTGATGGCTGATGGTAGTAATATTGGTATGTTGTCTTTATCTAAAGGTTTTGATTAAGAGTCTTTTATATAATAAACAGAGATTTAATGACGATGTAGTTGGTGGGTGAGTTGTATTTCCAATTTCTGTCTTCAGCTTGGTGGCCAGTTTATTCTGGCAGTCATGTTCTTCTGGTAAGCTATCTGTTAATATATATATAATTCTACCCTTATTTCTGGGTCTTTTACCAGGCTATCTGTGATGTCAATTACTCAGTGTTTAAACTCTTAATCAGTTAGTATACAACAATAAAATCAAGAAAAAATAAAAAATAAAAGAAGAAAATAAAGAAATGAGCCAAAACAATATGCAAGTTGAGATTCATCAATAGCCGTGATCAAGAACTATTGTTCTAGTATGGTTAATTATCAATTGCTATCAACATGAAATATTGATAGTAGAAAGTGGATTGAACTGGTGAATAATTATTTATTAATATTTGTAAATGGAAAATTGCTTAGATAAAATCTAAACTGAGAGGTCTCTAATAGAAGAATTCTGTTTTTTTAACTTCTAATACTACTGCTATATATACATAATTGATGTTCTATGAGATTGCTTACATTTTTAAGTGATGTGCTATGATTTTTTGAGCAATGCTCACATTGTTGAGCAATGTGTCCTAATTTTCTAATATCGCTCCATATTGCTGAGCAATGTGCTGTGTTTTCTGACATTGCTTCACATTGCTAAACAATATGCCATGATTTCTGTTATTGCTCTATATTGCTGAGCAATGTGCTCACATGCTATATGCTATTCACTTATTGGTCTACTATTTCTCTATATCTGTTTTCTTTTTATAAGTAATATTATCTCCTTCTTTTTTTTTATTGAGCTCCATCAAAATCTCCATTCTGAATTAGCTCTAATACTTCTTTTTCTAGTATTGTTTGTTTGACTTTATTTTTTATGTCTTCTACTTGTATATTGTTTATTCTTTCCCATTGATTAATGGTTATGGTTTCTATGTTAAAGTATAACAGTATTTCTGGATAGTTCTGAAATATGTTGTGCAGTTAATAAATTGTTCTCACATGTAGTGTCAAGTTTGTCTTTTTTCTAATAAATTTTTCAATTTGCTGTATTATGTTTTGGTTAAATACTCTCTTGGATTTGTCAATATACAACTCCTGAATATTCAATTTTCGACCTAACTGGTAGTAACAATATAATATTAGAAGTTGTTCTGTTCATTGCTTCCAATTCTCTTTTGTAAGTTCTTTTGTTGGTGCCATAATAGGGTTTTTCCCAAAAGTGTTTTTTACTTTTTTTATTATGTTATTTGACCAGTTTTTATCACTCTTTGGTACTCGCTAATATAGTGTATTCTTTGTCTTTCTTTTGGTGTTTTGATAGCAGATTGTTTGGTTGTTAACAATAATTTCCATGTCTAATGATTGTTGACTTAATGCCTAGAATAATTGCTGAGCTATGATGTGAATATGATTTAGTATTTCTATTTTCTTAGTTGCTTTTGTCGTGTATACTGTGTCTTTATATACTTTTTTATTGTTTGATTTTATGTGTTTGGCCCAATGATTATGATTGGTTCCAGATCTTATGGAATCTCATCTGGTTGGACTAGTATTTGTTGTATTCCTAATTGTAGAATATTATTGGTAGATGATGATGCTATTTGGTGATATGGTTTCAGTCAATCACTATGTGCTGCTTTGGCTAAGATTTTATTGTCCCATCTTAGTTTATAAGCTCCATTTCTAAGAATTTCTTCTATGTAAAATGGTCTGTACCATTTGGGATCAAATTTTCCACTCCATTGTTTTTTCACTTTGGTACAATGTAAAAATACTTTGTCTCCAATCTTGAATTCAACTGGTTTGTCTGGTAGTTGATTATTATGTCTTTTTTTTTGTTTTTCTTGTGACTTTTGGATGTTATTAGCTGCTCTTCACTATTTATTTTCTAGTGTTTTTATTAAGTCATATGTTTTTTTTAGCAATGTTTTTCTGAAAATTGTCTTTAGTTATTGGTTCTGTTGGATAAGTGATAACTTCTATCTTAATTGGTAATATTGCTGTTCTACCATATACTAATTCAAATGGTGTTGCTTGTGTAGTATCTTGCTTCATTGTCCGATAAGCAAATAATACTGATGGTATGAACAAATCCCATTTGTCCTGATTTTTTTGACTGATCTTGGCAATTGCTTCACACAATGTTTTATTAAACCTTTCAACTAACCTATTTGTTTGTGAATGGTATGGTCATAATAATGATCTTTTGATTCCAAATCTCTGACTTAATTCTGCTAATGTTCTGTTTACAAAGTGAATTTCTTGATCTGATAATAGTTCTTTTGAACATCCATGTCGACAAATTAAATCTTGATAAATGAATTTGACAACAAATTCTGCATCTGTTCTTTGAATGGTTTTTGCTTCTGGCCATTTAGTAAGATAGTCCATGGCTACTATGATATATTTGTTGCCTTTGCTGGTGATTGTTAATGGTCTGACTAAGTCAATTCCAATGTAATCGAATGGTTGTTTTATTTTGATTGGTTTTAATGGTTTACTTGGTCTTATTTCACTTCTTCTCTGACAAACATCACAATTCTGAACATATTGGATGATGTCTGGATACATTGATGGCCAATAATATCTCTTTCTGATTTTTTCTATGGTTGTTTTTTTATGAAAATGTCTTGCTGTTGGGTCTGAATACATGTTGAATAATATTGTCTTTTTTTCTGGTTCTGTGATTACTCTAGTTGGTTAATCTGGATTTTTTCTGTTCTTTCAGTAAAGTATATTTTGACTGTTGTTTTATGTTTCTTTGTTCTTTTTGAGATAATTTCTTCTTGAACAATTGGATATTTATATAATATTGAAGTTGTTGGTATTTTTGTATATTCATCTTTTGTTATATTTTTGGGTTGAAATGTTTTTAGATTTGTCTCATTTGTGACAGTCCATTGGCATTTCCATTGTTTTTTCCCTTTTTATAATGTACTGTATAATTAAATGGTGAAAGTTCTATTTTCTATCTGGCATAATAATTATCTGCAAATTCTTGTTTCTGGATTGAAGTCAATTCTTTGTGGTCAGTATATACATTAAACTTTTCACTTAAGTATTCCTTCTATTTGATAACAGCCCAATAGATAGCTAAGTGTTCTAATGCTGGAGTTCTATAGTTTTTTTTAGCTGGATTTAAGCTTCTACTAACATAAGCTACTGGATGTTCTCTTCCATTGGATCTTTTCTGTAAAAGTACTGCTCCCAATGCTTGGCCTGATGTATTGGTAGTGATTATGAATGGTTTGCTGTGGTCTGAATACATCAATACTGGAGCTTGGATAAGCTTTCTTCTTAATATATCAAAAGCTTCTTGTTGAGCTTCTGTCTATTCATACTTCACATTCTTTATTTAGAGTTAGTGTAATGGTTGAGCTATTTTGGAAAAGTTCTTAATGAAGTGGTGGTAATATCCAGCAAATCCCAAGAATGCTCTCTATTCTGTAAGATTATTTGGTACTAAAAAGTTCTTGACAATCTCAATCTTGTCTGAATCTGTTTTTATTTTATCTTTGCTTACCACATGTTCCAAAAACTTGAGTTCAGTTTTTCCAAAGAAACATTTGGTCACATTTAGCTTTAGTCTAGCTCTTCTTAATCTTTCAAATACTTGTTGGAGATAATGCAGATGATGTTACCTGAGTAGAAAAACTGATCCAAAGTTATGAAGAAATGTGACCAAAATGCGACATAATACAGAATAGTGCACAATAATATTGGATAACACATTATAACTTAGAATAATGCAGGATAATATGTTATAACATAGAATAACACAGAATAATATGTAATAATACCAGATAACATATTATAAAATAGAATAACTAGTAATAACATAGAAAAACAAAGCAATTACAAAAATAGCAAAGCAATAGTTAACAATAACAGAACAATCAGAAGTAATCCTGTAGAACAAAAAGAATGTATAAAATGAGTAGCTGTAGAAGTTAGAAAGACATCCAGAAAGAAAATTAGACTTTTAGAAGTCAATTAAACTCTCAGAGTTAATTAGACTCACAGGTCATAATTATTAAATACTTCTTCTTTCAAAGATAGTTGTTATCAACTGAAATGGAATTATATTAATAAAATATTCTTTTAATTCTTCAAATCCATGTTATTATCCACTACTTAACCTGCTGGCACAATAGCTCTTGATTATGGCTATTGACAGGACACTTATTTCTTATTTTTATTTTTTTTATTTTTTTTATTTTTTTTTATTTTTTTTTATTTTTTTTTTATTTTTTTCTTTTGTGGAGTGGCAACATAGAAAAATTGACTGTCTGGGAATAGACTTTATGATAGCCTGGTAAAAGAGGAAGGCTTCCCCTAGGTTTTGGATATTAACATTATCTTGATAACTTACCAGAAGGGCAAAAAGACAATGCCAGACCCTAACGACTGCACTTGTTAACTCGGAGAAGAAAGCTCACATTTACAGAAAACGTTGCAATCGACAAAAAACAAACTCTGTGCCTTATAACCAAAGAACTCAATGGGTAAATTCACATTCAGGAATAGATCTTCAGAGACTGATAATCAAGACTAAGCCAACAAAATTATGTGGAAGACACATCCCCAATAATTGAGAGCACCAAACATTACCATTTTTAGTACTCACCAAGTTTACTCATAACAATGATCATTGAATGTTTTTGAAAACACATTGGTGTCATCCAAGTATATGACTACTGATAGTAATCCAATATATACAATTTCCATGAGCTATTGGAATGTTGTTGGAGCATTCATCAAGCCAAATGGCATGACTTCAAACTCAAAATTTCTTTTTCTTGTGGTGAACACTGTTTTTTCTTTGTCGGCTGGATCCATAGCTACTTGCTAGTAACCACTATTTAAGTCCAGTATTGAAAACCATTTGTTTCCTCCAAAAGTGTCGAATAGTTTTTGTATCTTTGGAGTTGGATAGCTATTATCTTTTGTTATTCTATTCAGTTTCTGGTAGTCTATACAAAAGTGAATTTTTCCATTCTTCTTATAGATTAGTACTACTGGTAATGACCATAGACTTATTGATGGCTGAATTAGCCCATTGTTAAGCATCCAGTTGATTTCTTGATGAATGATCTCATGGCTAGCTGGTGGTACTCTGTATGCTCTTTGTTTAATTGGCATTGCATCTTTAGTCTTGATTTGATGCCAGATAATGTTGGTT
>JAAOMT010000283.1:511912-572016 GCA_016748015.1 Geosiphon pyriformis
GCCAACAAAATTATGTGGAAGACACATCCCCAATAATTGAGAGCACCAAACATTACCATTTTTAGTACTCACCAAGTTTACTCATAACAATGATCATTGAATGTTTTTGAAAACACATTGGTGTCATCCAAGTATATGACTACTGATAGTAATCCAATATATACAATTTCCATGAGCTATTGGAATGTTGTTGGAGCATTCATCAAGCCAAATGGCATGACTTCAAACTCAAAATTTCTTTTTCTTGTGGTGAACACTGTTTTTTCTTTGTCGGCTGGATCCATAGCTACTTGCTAGTAACCACTATTTAAGTCCAGTATTGAAAACCATTTGTTTCCTCCAAAAGTGTCGAATAGTTTTTGTATCTTTGGAGTTGGATAGCTATTATCTTTTGTTATTCTATTCAGTTTCTGGTAGTCTATACAAAAGTGAATTTTTCCATTCTTCTTATAGATTAGTACTACTGGTAATGACCATAGACTTATTGATGGCTGAATTAGCCCATTGTTAAGCATCCAGTTGATTTCTTGATGAATGATCTCATGGCTAGCTGGTGGTACTCTGTATGCTCTTTGTTTAATTGGCATTGCATCTTTAGTCTTGATTTGATGCCAGATAATGTTGGTTTGGCCAAATTCATTTTCGTTAGTAAAAATGTCATTGAAATTATTGAGTAACATCTTGAGTTGCATCTGTTGAAGTGGATCTAGATTCCCTATGTTCATCTGTTCCAATTGTTCTGGTTGGAGCAGATAATATTTACTTTATCTGTAGATGGTTTGTGATGTAATGTCTACATATTCACAAAGTTGTAGAAAATCTGGAATGTGGTTTGATAGTTGATCCTCAACTTCAGTGGTTAAATATCCAATGATAGTTCTTTTTGGTATTTCAATAACACTTTCTATTGTGTTGTAGATGGGAATTTTGATATTTTTGGGGCTTTTGGCTAATATATAGAGATTAGTGAGTCCAATTTCTCTTGATTCACAAATAGTGACCACTACTTCAAACAACTGAGCTTGATCCTTTACTTCTCTTTTTATGGCTAACATATACTGGTCATATGATAGAATGGAAATTGATTGATGGGTTAAGATAATTTTTCTTTTGTCAACAATTTCTTCCTCTGCCATATTGACTAGTATGTCTATTCTACTCGTTGATCCAAATCTCTGTATTCCTCTTGCTGTTATACCTAGTTTTTCCCTCTTTTCCACTAAAACTAACTGAGCTATTTTCACCAGAGGTAAGAATATTGTCTGTGCTATCTTTTCATTTGGTTCTATAATATAAGTTTTTTCTGAATTATTTTGTAGTATGGTGATAATATTTCCTATGTATTCCACATTAATTATCCCTCCTTTAATGTTGATTCTTTTTTTGCTAAACTACTCCTAAATGCTAGTTGAACCATGGTTGTTACTGGAATTTCCAGAGCTATTTTGAGATCAATACATGTGCATGAATTTGGTTCCAATTTGATAGCTTCTTTTCCTGGATATCTCAGATCAAACTCTGTGTTAGTATCATGCATACATTCTGGCATGATACTTTTATTATTATCATTATACTATTTGAGTTTCTGCTCTTTAGAAAGATTAGGAAGTGCAATGTATATTTTGGGGTTTAAATCAGAGCCTGAATCATTGATATTTTTGTTATCATATTGCACAGAGCTAAGACTGTTGTTTTCATCATTATTATTGTCGGAGTTTGAATTGTAATTGAAAACTGATTCCAATTTTGGTGTGCAGCTGCTGATTGGTTCTTCTTCTGGAATCATGTAGATCATGCATGATGGTGGATTGTAAATAAAGTTACACTCATTACAATATTGAAAGTCATAGGGAATTAAGCAATGTTGACATAACTGAGTATTCAACTACTTCAAATGCTGTTCTTGTTCTTCCCTGGTAGATGCTAGCTCTTAATAATGTTTGTGGAATTGTTCTGGATTTAGGAGATTTATGACTGGTTCTGGGTTTCAATTAAGTTCTATAGGTTTAGGTGGGTTATTTTTAATCGTTTTTATTTCTTTTGGGGTTGCTCCTTCAATTTTGGTAAGTGCTATTTGCCAAATTTTGTCATTGTTGTGTGGACATCCGTCCAGACATTTAACGGCTCGTCTCCAGACAGCATCTATGGGTGTTTCTTTTCTTACCCAATTGCTTATGAAAATCATGTATTAACATAATTCATCACACATTCTTCCTTACCCAAGAATATTGTTCCACATTTTTTCATCCAAAAGAGTTTCTCCACAAGCCAAGCAGGATTTGTTATTCCATTTTTTTACTTGTTTTGGTTTTCTAAAACGTTCAAGGACACATAGGCAACAATAGAATTTGGTTGCCAAAGTATACTCCTCATTGTTATCACAGCAAGTGCCTATTGATGACAATTTTTTGCCGCAATCAACACACACCAGTTTTGGGTGACAATAAACAGATTGTTGTGGTGTAGTATAAGAATTATATGTGGTGGTGCTGGTGGATATTAATCTTTCTTCCTTTCCCTTTCCTTTTTTTTTTGTCTTTTCTTTCCATTCCTAAGCTGGTTCTTCTGAATTGTGGTTGGTTTTCCAGTTTTGGTCAGCATTTCAAATAAGTTTTTCTCTCTGCTTTTTTTTGCTGTTGTCATCCCACAAAAGTACTGGTGGCAGCTCATTGTGTTCTGTGTCAGCCCAGGAAATTTGGTAGGCTTTCCAAGTAGGTTTCTTCTCTTCTTTCTCGAATTTAATGAGTGGTGTTGTCAAGTTAGTGGTCTTGAAATAGCTGCATGTGGCTGGTATACATGTGTGTCAACTGTTTTGGCTCAGTTGAAGTTCCTGTGTCATCCAGTTTAGTATGGTGTTGGTTTTAGATAACCAGTTATTTCTTACTAATGCCTGATATTGGATTGCTTCTATCACTAGAATTTTGATGGGAATAATGATGCCATTGACTTCAAAAGGAAAGTCATCAATCTCACTAATAGGAGTTTTGGTTGCTCCATCAGTGGTTATAATCCTAGCACTGGCAGCACGATCAACTCGGTGATCTAATTGGTCCATGAGTTGTTTTGTAATGATGCTGCCAGCTGATCCACTGTTTAGGATCAGTTTAATGGAGTGGTCATCAACTTTGGCATTAGTATACATGGCAGTAATAAGTTTTTTTTCCAGAGTGGCTTTACTAAATAATGGCATAATCGATGGTTCTTCGAGTTCAAATAGAAAGATGGTGTCCAGTAATTTGTTCTCAGTAATGGTAACTGGCAGAATGTTATTGGTAAGTGTTGGGTATTGGTTGGTTTCTGGGTTATTGCGTTGAGCATCTTCTGGGATAATCAGTAGACTTAAATAGTTTTGGGAATTCGGGTTTTGGGCATACTCAGTGCCTGAATTCCATTGTCAAAATTTTGCTGGTTGTGTGAAAGAACTGGAGATTAGTTGGTGGACTACCATTGATAATCTCCAGCTTTGTTGGGTTAATCTCGGCCTTTGGGTTCTATTTTGAGGTAAGTTCTGTAGTGGTGCTTGAATTTGTTGGGGTTGATAGATTACCTGAAGCTGCGGCTGATAAATGGGTTGTGGCTGTGGCTAATAAATTGCTGGTATTGTTGGTTAATAAATTGGCATTTAATATACTAATGGTTAATAAGGTGGCTGCTGCATCATAGGTAAGTAATTCTGATGATATGGCTCTGAGTTTGGTGGGTTATTTGGAATTTGGAACTGGTGATCAGGATTTCAGTATTGATTTCCTGATCATTGGTTATTTAAGCAATGATGGCAATTAATTTGTAGGTGTCTTTGTTTATTACAATAGTAGCAAACATGTGTTTCCTGTTGTCACTGTTAATTGGTCAACAATAATAGACACAACTGATTCTGGAAACAATTTGCGTTTCCAGAATTATTGCATCATTGTGGTGGTTGATAAATTACATAATTGTTAGCTAAATATTCCTCTAATTTCTGATTGATGGAATTACTAAATTGTTTTAATTTGGAATCTAATTCAGATGATCCATCTGATTACTAGATTAATGGCTTGGGTGTAGTTGGCTTCTAATTCAGTGGCTTCAAAATCTTTGGCATTTATAACAGCTGCTTGCAGATCAATGGAATGCATTAGACATACACATTGCAGGATGCTGCTGCATAATCCACAAATAAACTGATTTAGAATCTGAGCCACTGTGAAATAATTGGCATTAATGGCTTAGATCTGATGCAAATTTCTGTGGAAGTGTCCTAAGTAAGTAGTGACTGCTTTATTTTCTCCTTGTTTAATGATAGTGAAGATGTTTGCTAGTCTGTTAATGCTGTTATTGTTGCTGAAGTATTTTAAGAACTCAATTTTAAATGCATTAAAATCTTGGGGTTTGTTGACTAGGCTTTGATACCATAAATTAGCAGTATCTTGGAGAAAATATGGAATGGCTTGCATGGCTCTGGTGTCATTCCATCCATTAGCCACTATGACTTTTTCTATGTCATTAAGCCATGCTTGGGCATCATCCTCTTTGCCAGTGAATTTTTCGAGTTTTGCTATTGGAGCATAAGCCATTGGATCCAAGTTTGGTTGTTGAAGTTGTTGTTGTGACTGTGGAAACAGCTGCTGTAGTAGTTGAGGTAATTGAAGTGGCTGTTATTGCTGTTTGTTGATTGGTGGCACTGGGAGTGGATTAATCATGATTACTGAAGATAAGTGTTGTTGATTATTAATGTTGGGGTTTTGATTATGCTAATTGTGCTATGTTTGAAAATTCAAAGTTTCAATTTCCAGATTTTCTAAATTTAGATTTTGCTGAGTCTGAAAGTTCAGGTTTTTGATTTCTGGATTTTCAGTGATCAGGTTCTGGTAAGTAAATTCTTGATCTTCAGATTCTTTTTCCTCTTTTTCTTGGTCTTCTTCTGATTCCATTACTTCCCAGGGACTCGCAGTTCCAAAATCTGGTTGAGGTAGTGAAAATCAAAGTTCTGATGGTGTAAACAATTGAGACTTAAATCCTTTGAAATACATGCCATATGGTTCTAGAAGATCTTCTTTTCTTTGTTTACTCTGAAATGAAAATTGTTCAAAGATGGATGTTGTGTTTGATGTGAATGCACCTGTTGATGTAATATTAATGGCACTTCCAGATATATAATAATATAAAGGATTAATTGGTGATTTGACTCTTGTTTTCTTCCAAGTGGATGGTTGTATTCTTTGAGATATTACTGCTGGTGTTTGTAATTTTTCTTTGCCTTTATTTGCATAGGTAATTGGATATCTTTGTTGAGTGTAAATTTCAATTTCCTTATTAATTTCAGTGAGAATTGCTGTGAAATTGTAATTTGTTGGTAGGCTGGTATTCTGGATTAATTCATTGTAGAAGTTTCCCCTGGCTGAATTAGTTTTCACTGGTACTTTTAGTAAATATGAGATTTTTTTATGGATGTAGAAATTGAAAGCTGATTCTGCTGATAAGTGGTTGACAGTTAATTCTAAATGTTGACAGTAGTGTTGGAATAAGGATTTTGCAAATCCTAAATAGTTTGTCCCTGTTTTTTTGGATTCTGTCACTGTTTGGATGGGTTTTGTTGGTGCTGGTTTTCTGTAGAATTATACTTCACAAGGAGCACCAAATGTTACAGATAATTATTTGGGGTCTCAAATCAAATAACAAACCTGTTGTTACAGTTGATTATTTGGGGTCTCAGGTTAAATAACAAATCTGTAACTTGGTGCTCAAAAGCTACTTGTGTTGTTGATAATATTTTTAAGTGGTTGGTATCTAAAAGTTTTCCAAATGAGTCCTTTGTATAATGGACAGAGATTCAATAGTTGTTTTATCTGTAGTTTCTCAGACTTGCAAGTCTATTAATTCTTTTCTCAGCTTAATGACCAGCAATCCTCTGGTAAGTAATCTGTATCTTCTGTACATGTCCTACCCACTCACAGAGGTCTTTTACCAGGCAATCCTTGATGTCAGTAATCAGCACTTTTAATTAATTGGTTAGTGCACAATAACAAAATCAAAGAAACATAAAGAAAATAAAGAAATATAAAGAAATTTGAAATAAGCCAAGACAATTTGTAAGTTAATATTCCATCAATAGCCATGATTAAGAGCTATTGTTCCAGTGTGGTTAAGTATTAATTACTATTAACATAAAGTGTTGATAGTGATGAGTGGATTTGAGATTGTGAATAATTATTTATTGGATGATTGTGGTAACTAGGCTAAGAATTCTTGGTGTCAATTCTGTTTTTTTTGCTTTTAATACTACTTCTATATATACATATTTGAGATTTTTCAATTCTTTAATTCCTTGTGACAGGAATTCTGGAATTCCTGGAATCCTGCGATTCCTGATAAAAGGAATCCTGGAATTCTGGAATCCTGCTATTTCTTGTTGGAGAATCCTGAAATTCCTGGAATCCTGCAATTCTTCTGAGAGGAATCTTGGAATTCCACATTTACTATGTCTACATCTGATTGGCTAATATCTACTGACTAATAATACTATATTTCCTATATTCTATGAGTAACACCATAACTTGGTGCTCAATATCTACTCTAATGGCTGATGGTGATAATATTGGTATGTTGTCTTTATTTGAAAGTTTTGATTAAAAATCTTTTGTATAATAGACAGAGATTCAATGACGATATAGTTGGTAAGTGAGTTGTGTTCCCAATTTCTGTCTTCAGCTTGGTGGCCAGTTTATTTTGACAGTTGTGCCCTTCTGGTAAGCTATCCATTAATATATATATAATTCTACCCTTATTTCTGGGTCTTTTACCAGGCTATCTATGATGTTAATTACTCAGTGCTTAAACCCTTAATCAATTAGTATACAACAATAAAATCAAGAAAAAATAAAAAATAAAAGAAAAAAATAAAGAAATGAGCCAAGACAATGTGCAAGTTGAGATTCATCAATAGCCATAATCAAGAGCTATTGTTCCAGTGTGGTTAATTATCAATTGCTATCAACATAAAGTGTTGATAGTAGAAAGTGGATTGAACTGGTGAATAATTATTTATTAATATTTGTAAATAAAAAGTTGCCTAGATGAAATCTAAACTGAGAGGTCTCTAATAAAAGAATTCTGCTTTTTCAACTTCTAACACTACTGCTATATATATATAATTAATGTTTTATAAGATTGCTCACATTCCCAAGTGATATGCTATGATTTCTTGAGCAATGTTCACATTGTTGAGCAATGTGCCCTAATTTTCTAATATCACTCTACATTGCTGAGCAATGTGCCATGTTTTCTAATATTGTTTCACATTGCTGAGCAATTTGCCGTGATTTCTGTCATTGCTCTACATTGCTGAGCAATGTGCTCACATGCTACATGCTATTTGCTTATTGGTCTACTATTTCCCTATATCTGTTTTCTTTTTATGAGTAACATCAGCTTAATGAATGCCCCAGCCACTTTTCAGTGACTTATGAAAATTGTCTACACCAGATTACTATGAAAATTAGTAGTTGTATACTTAGATGACACCAATGTGTTCTCAAAACATTTGATAATCATCTGCATCATCTCTAACAAGTGTTTGAAAAACTAAGAAAAGCTGAATTAAAACTAAATGCAACTAAATGTTTCTTTGGAAAAACTGAACTCAAGTTTTTGGGACATGTTGTGAGCAAAGACAGAATTAAAACAGATCCAGACAAGATTGAGATTGTTAAAAACTTTCCAGTACCAAATAATCTTACAGAATTGAAAACATTCTTGGGATTTGCTAGATATTATTACCACTTTATCAAGAACTTTTCCAAAATAGCTCAACTATTACACCAACTCCAAACAAAGAACATTAAATACAAATAGACTGAAACTCAACAAGAAGCTTTTAACATGTTAAGAAGAAAGCTTATTCAAGCCTTAGTACTGATTTATTCAGATCACAGCAAGCCATTCATAATTACAACTGTTGCATCTGGTCAAGCATTGGGAGCAGTATTATTGCAGAGAGGACTAGATGGAAGAGAACATCCAGTAGTATATGCTAGTAGAAGCTTAAGTCCAGTAAAAAAGAACTATAGAACACCAGCATTAAAACACTTAGCAATATATTGGACAGTCATTAAATAGAAAGAATACTTGAGTCAAAAGTTTGATTTGTACACCAATCACAAAGTATTAACTTCAATTCAGAAACAAAAATTTGCAGATGATTATTATGTCAAATAGAAAATAAAACTTTCATCATTTAATTATACAGTACATTATAAAAAAGTAAAAAAAATAGGAAATGCTGATGGATTGTCGTGAATGAGACAAATCTAAAAACATTTCAACCCAAAAATATAACAAAAGATGAATATACAAAAATACCAACAACTTTAACATTATATAAATACCCAATTGTTCAAGGAGAAATTATTTCAACGGGAACAAAGGAACATAAAACAACAATCAAAATATTTTATTAACCATCAGAATATACTGTTATGGTTAAAACTTATACTTCTTATTAATTATCACATGTATTAATCACTGATGTCATATAAATTAGCCACTTTATTTTTAGTGAATGATCATTGACCTAATTAATAATCTGACTATTGACTTGATCATTGACCTAATCATTGATCTGATCAATGACCTGATTATTGACCTGATTATTGACCTGATTATTGACTATTTTTGATAGCTATATAAGCAATGAATCTCTTAAACTGTAGAAAAGTATGAAGAAATAAAGAAATCAAGAAAATCAAATAAATAAAATAACAACTTTCATCTCAATTTCTTTCTTATCACTAATTTCCCTTTCTCTACTTTCAAGTATCTGAACATCTTAAAGATAAAAAATTACTTGTTGGTTATTCCTTACTCTTTTCCTAAAATGTGTAATTGCAACATTTAAAGATTATTGAATAAAACATGACTGAAGAGTACATCTAATACCTAATATTGAATTCTAAAAGCACCAATGTAAGGCATAGAATTATACCAGGCATAATCATTTGTTGACAGTACGGACTATCCTTTTACCTTCAGATTCCTTGGTTACTTTAAAAAGTATAGCAACTGATATATTTTATGAGACTGATTTCACACATTAAATCTATACTCATTCAATTTTCTATTTGAAGTTGAATTCCCTTTGATTTTTTTTATTACCTTACAATCCTGTTCTCCTTTGCTATTTGTTAGCTTGTTACTTCAACCCATAACATAAAAGTGGTGTTTTCTGTAAGGTTGTCAAAATCTACTTTGTTTCCTATTGTATGAATGATTATTCATATCTGCCATAACAATCAGAAGAACACTTTAAAGCACATAACAAAAACAATCTAGACTTTATTGAACTCAATCCCTTGTCCTTCTGCTTAATTTGCTTCCCCATTGAAAAACAATCCAGCAGACAATTCCAAGACTTTTGGAACTGGTTCCTGAACAAGCATTTAGCTAAAACCTACACAGCTTATACAACCTATTACTTTAACCAAGCTTATTTTGAAGACAACTTTGAAGAAAGAAACAACAGTATCAATTAACTCTTATATTCTACAATCTTTGAACAACAGCCCTCTGATCTCGAATATCTGAATCATCAAATTCACATTTGGATTGCTGCCCATCAATCAACAAAAACTCTTCTTAAAACAGAAAAAGAAAGCTATCAAACTGCTCTTGTTTTTGATCTTTTTTCAAGTAAATCAGAACATTCTACACAAACAGTTACACCTGAACCAATGGCTCAAGACCCTCTGCAACAAAACATTCTGATTGCCCTCCAAGGTATACAGACTGCTTTAGAGTGAAGAAACAACACTCCATTACTATTATTCAGAAGTAATGCCCAAGATCCAATTAAATAGTTGGATGATTTTTAAAGAGCTGTCACAGCAAACCAATATGATAATGAATACAAGTTCCAAATTGTTAGTGGCTATCTCCAAGGCTCTTCTGCTACTTAGTTCTCACAAAAAACCAATGCCAATGTTCAGCAAAGAATTATTAGATGGGCACTGACAAATGCTGGAGAAAACAACACTTTTTTCACTACCTGGTTTAAAACTAAATTTAGAACTCTCATCTTAATCTCAAAATAGCATATGGAATTAGAAAAGAGAACTCAAGGCCCTAGTAAAGTTGTGACAAAATATGCCAAAGCAATAAGAAAACTCATTAAATGGGTAGACTTTGAAAGAAATTGAACAGAAAAGCAGAAAATACATTTCTTTACAAAAGAACTGAGAACTGATCTATTATATGCTCTTTGGCCCCTTCTGGTCTTGAAAAATAATCTCACAATGGACATGGCCATTAAACTTGTTCAGAGAATAGAAGACAATCAAAAGATACACCTAGGATCCACACTTCCAGTTTTTGCTCCTGCTTCTGTTATGGCTCTTGCTTCCCAAATGGCTGCTATCTCTTTTGCTGCCCAAACTCAAGACCCAAATAAACAGTTAATAGATAGACTTACAGCTAATCTTGCCTGGCTATTAGAACTATTGACCCAAGCAGTTAAAGAGAATCAACAATCCCAAAGACCCAGATTTGAACCCCATTTCAATCAGCCCCAACAACCATTATATTAAAAACAGCAAAATCGTGGTCCACTTGTGTGCTATTGTTGTGGACTAACTAAACACTTCTCAAGAGACTGCAACAATCTTCTATTGCCCCCTCCAGCTCTTAGAAACAATGACAATCAAAACAACAGAACTATTAACAATAATGTTCCTAACCAAAGAACCAATTATGCTAACATCAATTTCTTTGGAAAGGATCCCCTAGTTAAAGTCACTGTTTATCAGCCTTTAAACTGGTAAGTGCACCTCCAAAGGATGAGAGTACAAGCCAACCAGAAAAAAAACCTCTTTTATGCTTTTAACCTAATTGATGATGATCATAATATGGATAAACTAGCAATCAACACCTCTGAATCAACCAGAAAGAAGAAGAAAGCCAAGGTTGATTTTGGACTTAAACAAAGCATCCAAATTATCTGTTGATAACAATGAGCCACCAAAGGCTAAGGTTTTTAAAAATCCTCCAAAGTTGGAACCCCCAGAAATTGTACAAAAATCTGGATCCTATTTTGTTGTTAAAGATTTCATGGAAACCCCAGCACACATTACATTTGGCCAACTAATGACCCATTTACAATTTAAAAAAGATCTTCACAAATCATTGATACTAAATAAAAAGACACCAAAGACCAACAAATGTCTTCGTCAAGCTGGACTTGCTGATAACAGCAATGTTACCCCTCTGATTTGTAAAGCCCAAGTGACTGGTTACTTTATTGATCTGATCTTAGACAATAGATCATTTGTTAGTGTAATTGCCAAACATTTTCTTGAAGCAATTGGCAGAAAGATTGATAAGTCTTCCACAAGACTAATGACTAATGTACATGGTGATAAGAAGAAAGATCTGGGCATAGCCAAAGCTATTCCTGTCCACATCAATGGTATCAGCATTAAAACAGATATAAAAGTATCTGAAGCAAAAAAGTACACCATCATTGTTGATAATAAATGGCTTAAGAAAGCCAAAGCACTACTTAACTATGAACTTTGTGAACTAACCATCAGATGTGGTGAGAAACCCATTGTGGTTAAATGCCAACATTAGACAACCCTTCCAGTACCCAAGCAGAACCAAGAAGAAAAACAATTAGATGAATCAGATAATGATGAGAGTGATGATGAAGAAGATCAAAAAGAACCAGAAGAAACTGCTGAACTCGCTTATACCATCTTCACCAGCAATGGCAAGCCACTAGACAATGTTAAAGCTGACAAAAAAGGAATTATGGTAAATGGCAAGCTGATCTACTGGCTTTACTATGATATCTTCAAAAGAACCTTTGACAGAAAACCTAACAAGAAAGCAAAATACAGTTATTGGTAGCATGGCCCTTGTACACAGTGCTGGTGTAATAAACTTTTGTATTTACCAAGTAATAAATGCAAATCCTGCCTAATCTACTACAAAGATTGGGAACTAATTAGCTTGATACCTCAAAAAGAATTTAAAGAAGTACAAAAGTCTTTTGAGAATAAACCATCTGAAATTCAATCACTAGTTATAGAACAAAAACAATCTTTTTTTGAAGAAAGAAAAATGGACATTGAAAATCTGTTGGCTAGAAATAGCCCAGTTATCTCAAAAGAAGGTGATGCCCCTGGACAAACCCATGTGATACAACACACCATTACCACCAAAGAAACTTGCTGCATCTATTTGAAGTCTTATCAATCCAATTGATGCAATAATGAGTTTATCAAGAAAGAGATAACTCAGATAAAAGATCTTGGATTCATACAAAAAACCAAGAGTGAATGGGCTTTTCCAGTTGTAGTGGTATCCAAGAAAGGTAGAACTCTATGCTTTTGTGTTGACTACTGCCAATTAAATACCATCACTATAAGAGACATGTACTCACTCCCCAAAATTGATGCAATGCTAGATAAATTCAATGGTGCTGCTTTCTTCTCAACCATTGATTTAACTGCTGGATTTTGACAAGTAGAGATGGATTCAGAAAGCAGAAAAAAAACTGTTTTTATTACCAAGTATGGCACCTATGAATTCACAGTTATGCTTTTTGATCTCACCAATGTTCCTCCCACCTTTCAACACCTAATGGATAAAGTATTTGAATCAGTAAAAGAAAACTTTGTTTTGGTTTACTTGGATGACATAATATTATATTCAAAAACCTGGGATAAACACCTTGAACATTTACAGAAGGTTTTTGACCTGCTCAGAAATACTGGCCTTAAGATCAACCCAATTAAATCTTTCTTTAGACACCAATCCACCCAGTTCTTTGGTCATCTTATTACAAAAGATGGAATTTTCTCTGACCCAGCTAAAGTTGAAAAAGTCCAGAACATTAGACAGCCAATGAATGTTCTTAAACTACACTCTTTCCTTGGTTTTGGTCTCTTACTATCACAAATTTATCAAGGATTTCTCCAAAATCGCCTTTCCTCTCAATCAGCTACTTAGGAAAAATGTCAATTATTATTGGGGCACTCATCAACAAAAAGCTTTTGAATTTCTAAAGGAAAAACTTGTTACTGAACCAATTCTTAAACAACCTGATCTGGACCAACCTTTTATTTTCTACACTAATGCATCTGGCTATGGACTTGGTGCTGTTCTTTCACAGAAAGATAAAAATAGCAAAGAACATACCATAGCATATGCCAGTAGATCCTTCATACCAGCAGAAAAAAACTATTCAGTTACTGAACAAGAATGTCTAGCAGTAGTTTGGGCTACCAACTACTGAGATCAATATCTTCTTGATGCAAAATTTTTAGTGGTAACAGATCATCAAGCCTTGGTTTGGCTGCACAAGAAAAAGAAGCTGAAACACAAACAAATAACTTGCTGGATACTCCACTTGAATAAATTCAACTATGATATTCAAAACTGCAAAAGAGCAAATTATCAAAACATCAACACTCTATTTAGACTTATCATCCAGTAACAGTACAACCTCTCAAACCAAACCAACTTAATTATTAGTAACTCTTTCATAAACAAATATGATAATGAACTTGGACAACTACTCTGCCTTAATAGAATTTTTGGATAAAGAACAATACCCACCTGAATACACTCGACAACAAAGAGAACATTTGCATAAACAATCAAATTTTTATTTGATCTGCCAGAACCAATTATATAAAAGAAACAGAAAAGATCCTAACTACTCCAGAGAGTCATTAGATTTGAAAAAGAAAAAATTGTAATATACAACATGCACACTGACTCATTAGCTGGACACTTTGGAAAAACAAAAACAATTCAAAAAACTTTAGCTCACTATTATTGGCCTACTTTGGAAAAAGACATTGCTGAATACATCAAAATCTGTGACATCTGTCAAAGAAGAGGCAAATCCAATTACAAAGAAGATATTTATCCAATCTCTGTTGATTAACCATTTAACAGAATTGGTATAGATGTTGTTAGACCTTTAACAATTACTTCTGATGGCAACAAATATATTATCACAACTACCAACTATCTTACAAAGTGGGTAGAAGCAAGAGCCACCCCAGACCAAACTGCAGTCTCAATAGCCAATTTCATTTATGAAGATATCATCTGCCATCATGACTGCCCCAAAGAACTTTTATCTGATAGAGGAAGAGCTTTTCTCAGTATACTAGTTGAAGAACATTGTAAAAAAATGGGAATAAGTCATAAACTTTTCTCTCCTTATCACCCCTAAACAAATGGCCTAGTAGAACATTTTAATAAAACATTATGTAAAACCCTAGCCAAAACCAGTAAAGAAACAAATTTATGGGACAAAGTACTGCCTTCAGCTTTGTTTGCTTATAGAACTGTGAATCATAACATAACAAGTTATGAACCTTTTTATCTGTTCTATGGACACATGGCAACACTACCAATAGAAACTGATATTAAAATAATACTCTTTGAAGAGATTACAATAGGGAATTACAAAAACATTTTGCAAAGAAGACTTGGTACCATTTTTAACTCCTTGGTAGAAGCACGAATAATTGCTTTTAAAAAAATAAAACAGTTCCAAAAAAAGCTTAAAAAAAAGAAAACCTATAAAACACTTTCTTTAGGTATTGGAATATTGTTTAGACAGAAACAATATCTATGGTAATAAATTTTTTAGCCAATGGAAAAAATCCTTTATAGTCAACAAAGTTTTGAACAATGGTTTCTATATTCTTTAAGATCAATTCAGAACAATTTTCAATAATCATCTTGTTCATGATACATGACTCAAGAAATACCATAAACGACCTGATTGGCTGCCTGTTGTGGTAATACTGACTCAAATGATTAGCAAAAATCAAGTATAAATAAATGCACTATTTCTAAAACAGAGGTATCTTCAATCAACATGAACAATTATTTTCTGGATCAAAACATTCAAAACCCCTTCTATACTCTCCATGAGTATTGGATCAAAAACTATCCAAATGCTACTCTAACTATTGGAAAACAAACCATCATAACTGATAACAGTGGAACACATACTGTTATTAGACCAAAGAAAACCACTACCAGAAGAGAAAAAATTGGTAGTAAAATAGATAAATATTTGTTGGAAAGTATAACAGCAGCTATACTCTCACCTTCCAATACAATTGAAAAAACATTTCAAGAAATCTTACCCATAGACAAAAACTTGTCATATGGAAGACAATTAGAACTCTATGGTCATCTTGGTAAAATCATAGAGGATATAAAACTCATAAAGAAAACAACTTCAGAGATACAGACAGAAATTTTGGACATTATATGGTTAGATGTCTCAAGAGTTTTAACTATTGTTAGAAGAGCCAAAACTCTAATACAAAGATTTGGTTTCCTAGATACTAAACTCATTTCGCCTTAAGTATTATATACCTTATTGACAAAAAACTTCAACAAACTAGTTAGCTTTGAGTTAGATAAAACTCTTTCAATAGATTACACCATAAATAGCTTAATTTTGCTAAAGCTCAATCTCTTTGGAGAGGATGATATTATGGTTGAAACTTATACTTCTTATTAATTATCATATGTATTAGTCACTAATGTCATATAAATTAGCCACTCTATTTTTAGTAAGTGATCATTGACCTAATCATTGACCTAGTTGTTGATCTGATCATTGACCACTTTTGATAGCTATATAAGCAATAAATCTCTTAATCTGTAGAAAAGTATGAAGAAATAAAAAAATCAAGGAAATCATATAAATAAAATAACAACTTTCATCTTAATCTCTCTCTTATTGCTAATTTCTCTTTCCTTACTTTCAAGTATCTGAACATCTTAAAGATAAAAGATTATTTGTTGGTTATTTCTTACTTTTTTCCTGAAATGTGTAATTGCAGTATTTGAAGATTATTGAATAAAATGTGACTAAAGAGTACATCTGATACATGATATTGAATTTTAAGAGTGCCAATATGAGGCATAAAATTATATCAGGCATGATTATTTGTTGACAGTATGGACTATTCCTCTACCTTCAGATTTTCTGGTTACTTTGAAAAGTATAGCGACTGAGATATTTTATAAGACTGATCTTACACATTGAATCTATACTCATTCAATTCACTATTTGAAGTTGAATTCCCTTTGATTTTTTTTATCACTCTACAATCCTGTTCTCCCTTACTATCTGTTAGCTTGTTACTCCAATCTGTAACAATACTTTACTAAAAGAACAAAAGAAATTCAGATTAACCAACCAGAGTAATCACAGAACCAAAGAAGAAGACAATATTATTCAACATGCACTCAGATTCAACAGCAGAACATTTTCATAAAAAAACAATCATGAAAAGAACCAGAAAAAGATATTATTGGCCATTAATGTATTCAGATATCATCTAATATGTGCAAAATTGTAATGTTTGTTAGAGAAGAGAAGAAACAAGACCCAGTAAACCATTGAGATCAATCAAAGTAGGACAACTATTTGATTACATTGGAATTAACTTAGTCAGACCATTAACAATCACCTGCAGAGGCAACAGATATATTGCAGTAGCCATAGATTATCTCACAAAATGGCCAAAAACAAAAGCCATTCAAAGAGCAGATGCAGAATTCATTGCTGAATTTATTCATTAAGACTTGATCTGTCAACACAAATGTCCAAAAGAATTGTTATTGGATTAAGGAACTCACTTTGTAAATAGAACATTAACAGAATTAAGTCAAAGATTTGGGATAAAAAGACTATTATTATCACCATACCATCTACAAACAAATGGGCTAGTTAAAAGATTTAACAAAACATTGTGTGAAGTCATTGCCAAAATCAGCCAAGAAAACCAGAACAAATGGGACTTGTTTATACCATCAGTATTATTTGCTTATCAGAAAATAAAGCAGAACATTACATAAGCAACACTATTTGAATTAGTATATGGTAGAACAGCAACATTAACAGTTGAGATAAAAATTAACACTTATCCAACAGAACCAATAACTGAAGACAATTTTGAGGAAACATTGCTAAGAAGAACATATAACTTGATAAAAACACTGGAAAACAAATGGCGAAGAGCAGCTGATAATATTCACAAAAAAAACAAAAAGAAAGACATGATAACCAACTACCAAATAAACCAGTTGAATTCAAGATTGAAGACAAAGTACTTTTACATTGTATTAAAGTAGAAAAACAATGGAGTGGAAAATTTGATCCCAAATAGAATAGACCATTTCACATAGAAAAAATTCTTAGAAATGAAGCTTATAAATTAAGATGGAACAACAAAATTTTAGCCAAAACAGCACATGGTGATTGACTAAAATCATATTATCATATAGTATTACCATCTACCAGTAATATTCTACAATTAGGAGTACAGCAAATACTAGTCCAACCAGATGAGATTCCACAAGATTTGAAACCAATCATAATCATTGGACCAAACACATAAAATGAAACAATAAAAAAAGTATATAAAGACATGATAGATGTGACAAAAGACTCCAGAAAAATGGAAATCATTGACAATATCCATTCATTAGCACAACAACTCTTCTAATTGATTCAACAACAGAATATGAAAATTATCATCAAATAACAAACTATTCAATACTGAAATACCAAAAAGAGATTCAAATACAAAAGTCAAAAGAAAACAGAAAACACCATCAACAAAATGGTTTCAAAAATAAAAATAGCAATAAAAGAACCAACAAATGTCACCACATATTAAGAGTTGACCAAAAAAACTTGGAAATAGTAAATACACAAATTTCTAAAAAACTTTTGTTATTTCCATTTGGGATGATACTTGAATATTCAGAACTTATACACAGATAAAACAAAATGACTATTTGAAACAACAATACTGTAACAACTGGAACAATTTATGAGAAAGAACAATTTGACTACACAAGCAAGAGCCATCTATAGACTACATATGAGATTCCAAGACAGACCAAAAGTATTACTTAATCTGGAATTAGACTTTATTACAGTTAACCAAATAAAAAAAATAACTAACATTCAATTTGAAGAATTATAGAACAAGATAACCCAAGTAATTCTTGAAAAAGAAGTTCACAAAATACTCAATAACAGAGAATTAGAGTTAAGAGATTTAAAAGATCTTGACAGAGCTCAATATTAAAAGAAGAGAATAATGTTACTCATAAAATATAGGAAATATATTAGCATATAAATTAGCCAATTAGAAGTAGCCATAATAAATATGAAATTCCAGAATTTCTCTCAAGAGGAATTGCAGGATTTCAGGAATTTCAGGATTCTCATACAAGGAATCACAGAATTTCTAGTGTGAAGAATTGAGGAATTGAGAAATCTCAATTATGTATATATAGCAGTAGTGTTAGAAGTAGAAAAGACAGATCTCTCTATTTAGAATTAAATCTAAGAAACCATTCACATCCCAAATATTAATAAATAATTATTCAATACTTCAAAATCCATTCTCTACTATTAACATTTTATGTTGATAACAATTAATACTTAACCACACTGGAACAATAGCTCTTGATCATGGCTATTGACAAAACACTAACTTGTAAATTGTCTTGGCTTATTTCTTTATTTCTTTTCTTTATTTCTTTTCTTTGGGTTTTATTGTTGTGCACTAATTGATTAAAGAGAATAACACATGGAGTACTGACATTAAAGTGATTGGTAAAAGACCCAGAAATAAGGGTAAAACACTCAATTGAGGATAGCTTACCAGGAAGAATACCAGCCATTATGCTGAGAAAGAAATTGACGAAACTGCAGTTTCAAGAAGCTACCACTATTAAATCTCTGTCCATTATACAAAAAACTCTATACCAAAACCTTTAAATATTAACACCAGAGATACCAATCAAGCACCAAGTTACAGATTTGTTATTTGACTGGAGACTCCAAATAATCATCTATAATACCAGGTTTTTGAATATACCATTATGTTATCCAAGTAGACCAAAACAAAGTTTTCTTTTACTGATTTAAACACTTTATTTATTAGGCATTGAAAGGTAAGAGGAGCATTGGTGAGACCAAAAAGCATGACTGTGAATTCATAGGTGCCATACTTGGTAATAAAAGCAGTTTTTTTTCTGCTTTTTGAATTCATCTCTACTTGCCAAAATCCAGTAAGTCAATAATTGAGAAGAAAACAGCACCATTGAATTTATCTAGCATTGCATCAATTTTGGAGAGTGGGTATATGTCTCTTATAATGATGATATTTAATTGGCAGTAGTCAACACATAAGCATAGAGTTCCATCTTTCTTGAATACCACTACAACTGAAAAAGCCTATTCACTCTTGGTTTCTTGTATGAATCCAAAATCTTTTATCCAGTTTATCTCTTTCTTGATAAACTTATTATTGTGTCGATTGGATTGATAAGACTTCAAATAGATGAGACAAGTTTCTTTTGTGGTAATAGTATGTTGTATTACATGGGTTCATTCAGGAGTATTATCTTCTTTTGAAATAACTGGGCTATTTCTAGCCAACAAATTTTCAATATCCACTTTTTTTTCTTCAAAGGAAGGTTTTCTTTGTTCTACAACTAATGATTGGATTTTAGGTGGTTTATTTTCAAAGGACTTTTGTACTTCTTAAGTTCTTCTCAAGATATCAAGCTAATTGGTTCCCAATCTTTGTAATAGATCAGGCAGAATTTGTATTCATCACTTGGTGAATACAAAGATTTATTATACCAGCACCATGCACAAAGACCATACCACCAATAACTGTATTTGGCTTTCTTACCAGGTTTTTTGTTAAAGATTCTTCTAAGAATATTATAGTAGGGCCAGTAGATCAGCTTGCCATTCATCATGATTTCTTCTTTGTCAGCTTTAACATTGTCCAGTGGCTTGCCATTGCTAATGAAAATGGTATAGACAAGTTTAGCAGTTTTTTTTTGTTCTTCTTGATCTTCATCATTATCACTCTCATTATCATTTGATTCATCTGATTGTTTTTCTTCTTGGTTTTGTCAGATTACTGGAGGAGTTGTCTAATAACAGCACTTAACCACAATGGGTTCCTTACTACATCTGATGGTTAGTTTACCAAGTTTATAATCAAGCAAAACTTTTGCTTTTTTGAGCCATTTATTGCCAACTATTATGATGTATTTTTTTGCTTTTAATACTTCCATGTCAGTTTCAATGCTAATGTTATTGATTCAGACAGGAACAGCTTTGGCTATGCCCAGACTTTTTTTTTTGTCACCATGTACATTGGTTATTGGTCTTGTGAATGGTTTATCAATTTTTCTGCCAATTGCTTCTAAAAAGTATTTGGCAATAACACTAACAGATGATCCACTGTTCAGAATCAAATCAATAAAGTAGCCAGCCACTTGAGCTTTGCAAATCAGAGAAGTAACATTGCTGTTGTCAGCAAGTCCAGCTTGACGAGAGCACTTGTTGGTTTTTGGTGTCTTCTTCTTTGGTATTAATGATTTGTGAAGATCTTTTCTGAATTGGGGATAGATTATTAACTGGTCAAAGGTAATGTGAGCAGGAGTTTCCATGAGATTTTTAACAACAGAATATGATTCAGATTTTTGTACAATTTTTGGAGGTTCCAACTTTGGAAGATTTTTAAAAACTTTAGTTTTTGGTAGCTTATTGTTATCAGCAGTTGATGTAAAGGCTTTCTTTGGATCTATAACAAAATCAACCTTGACTTTCTTCTTCTTTCTTGTTGGTTCAGAAGTGTTGATTGCTAGTTCATCTATGTTATGGTTATTATCAGTTAGGTTAAAAGCATAAAAGGGGTTTTTTTCTGGTTGGTTTGTACTCTCATCTTTTGGAGGTGCACCTATTAATTTAAAGGCTGATAAATAGTGGCTTCTATTAGAAAATCTTCTTCAAAGAAATTGATGTTAGCATGATTGGATCTTTGATTGGAAACATTATTATTGTTGGGTCTGTTATTCTGGGTGTTATTATTTCTAGAAGCTAGAGGGGGCAATGAAGGATTGTTACAGTCTCTTGAGAAGTGTTCAGTTAGTCCACAGTAATAGTACACAGATGGACTGCAATTTTGTTGTCTTTGATATGATGATTGTTGGGGCTGATTAAAACAGGGTTCAAATCTAGGTCTTTGGGATTGTTGGTTGTCTCTGACTGCTTGGGCTAATAGTTCTAATAGCCAAGCAAGGTTAGCAGTAAGTTTGTCTATTAATTGTTTATTGAAGTCTTAAGTATAAATGGCAAAAAAAGTTGTAGCCATTTGTGGAGCTAAAGTCATGGCAAAAACAGGAGCAAAAACTGGAAGTGTGGATCCCAAATGCATCCTTTGGTTATCTTTAATTATTTGAGCCAGTTCAATAGCCATATTTATTGTTGGGTTGTCTTTTAAAGCCAAGAAAGACCAAAGAGCATATAATAGATTAGTTCTTAATCCTTTTGTAAAGGAATGGATCTTTTGCTCTTCTGTCCAGTTTCTCCCAAAGTCTACACATTTGATTAGCTTTCTGATAGCTTTGAAATATTCAGTCATTACTACTCCAGGGCCTTGGGTTCTTCTTTCCAATTCCATGCACCATTTGGATATTAATATTGGAATTCTAAACTTGGTCTCAAACCAAGTAGTGAAAGAGATATTTTCTTCTTCAGCATTGGTTGGTGTCTATCTGATTATTTAGTATTGAGCATTGGCATCTGTTTTTTGTAAAAATCAGATAGCAGGAGAGCCTTGGAGATAGCCACCAATGATTTGGAACTTGTATTCTTCATCATACTGGTTGGCTGTGACAGCTCTCTTAAAATCATTCAACTATTCAATTATATCTTGTGTATCATCTCTAAATAGTGGTAGTGAAGTATTGTTTCTTTTTTTTAGAGTAGTTTGTATATCTTAGAGAGTGGTCAGAATGTTTGCTTGCATGAGATTATTAGCTATTGGTTCAGGAGTAACTGTTTATGTAGATAAGTCTAATTTGCTTAATAAAAATCAAAAACAGGGGCAGTTTGGTAGCTTTCTTCTTCTGTTTCAAAGAGAGTTTCAGTTGTTTGATGAGCAGCAATTCAAATGTGGATTTGATAATTCAGATATTCAGAATCAGGGGGCTGTTGTTTAAAGGTTGTGAAGTATAAAAGTTGATTGATGCTGTTGTTTTTTTCTTCAAAGTTGTTTTCAAAATAAGCTTGATCAAAATAATAAGTTGTATAAACTGTATAGGTTTCAGCTGAATGCTCTTTCAAGAACCAGTTCCAAAAATTTTGGAATTGTTTACTAGATTGATCTTCAATGGGAAAGCAAATCAAGCAGGAGAACAAAGGATTGAGTTCAATAAAGTCTAGATCATTTTTGATGTGTTCTTCAAAGTATTCTTCTGATTGTTGTGGCAGATATGAATAATCACCCATACAATAGGAAACAAAGTGGATTTTAACAACCTCACAAGGAGCACCACTTTTATGTTATGGGTTAGAATAACAAGCTAACAGATAGCAAAGAAAAACAGGATTGTAGGGTAATGGAAATAATCAAAGAGAATTCAACTTCAAAAAGCGAATTGAATAAGTATAGATTCAATATGTGAGATCAGTCTTATAAAATATCTTAGTCACTATTCTTTTCAAAAAGGTAACTGGAGAATTTAAAAATAGAGGAATAGTCTCTATTGTCAACAAATGATCACACTTGGTATAATTCTATGCTTCATGTTAGTGCTTTTAGAATTCAATATCAAGTATCAGATGTGCTTTTCAATTATGTTTTATTCAATAATCTTCAAATGCTACATTTATACATTTCAGAAAAAGTGTAAGAATTAACCAACAAGTAATCTTTTATTCCAAAATGTTCGGATACTTTAAGGTAGAAAAAGGGAAATTAGCAATAAGAAAATGATTGAGATGAAAGTTGTATTTTATTTATTCTTGATTATTTTGAACATGTTTTTTTACAGCTAAAAGATTCATTACTTATATAGCTGTCAAAAGTGGTCAATGACTAGATTAATGATCAGGTTATTAATCAGGTCAATGATCAAGTCAATGATCACATCAATGGTCAGGTCATTGATCAGGTCAATGATCACTATCTAAAAATAGTGTGGCTAATTTATATGATATTAGTGACTAATACATGTAATAATTAATAAAAAATATAAGTTTCAACTATAACATTAATATCTTTTTTCTTATTTATTTATTAATTTTTATTTTACAGATAGTTACTATTAACTAAAATAAATTCATGACAATATTAAATAAACATCTGTATTATCATTCAATTTATGTTATTATTGTTGAATTAAGAAATTATAACCACTCTTTTGTTATCAATACTTTATATTAATAACATCCAACACTTAATTATACTGGAACAATAGCTTTTAATCATGACTATTAATAAGATACTAATTTTTTATTTTATTTTATTTTAATTTTTTTAATTTTTTTTTGTTGTTTGTTAATTTACTAACTGATTAAAAAAGATTAAGTACTGAGTAATTATTGTTAAGAATAGCTTAGTAAAAAATCCAGAAATAAGAGTATAGAATTTAAAAAATTAAAAATAACTTACTAGAAGGATATAACTACCAAAATAAACCAGCTATTATGCTAAAAAAAAAAATTTGATGAAATAATTATTCTGAAAGACTATTAAAACAATCATTAAATCTCTGTTTATTATACAAAAAACTCCAACTAAAATCTTCAGATCATCAAAACTTTCAGATATTACTAATACTATTTAGCTATTGAACACCAAGTTACAAATTTGTTATTTGCATCAACATTCCAAATAATCATTTATAATACTGTAAACTATTCAATTAATTTAATAAAATTTTGCTTTTTGAAGTCTAATAATAAAATAATATTAATAGTAAAAAAAATTTTAACTTTTTGTTTACTGTAAGTTAAGGTTTTTTTGTATAAATTATTACTAAGTATTGCTTTTTATATCTAATTTGGATCCTTTAAAAAAAGCTTTTATGCTACAGTTTTTTTTAAGTTGTAAATAACAATTTTTTATATTTCTTAATTTTTTTGTTAATAAAAAAAAGGGTTTTTACAATTGCTCTTTTTGTAATTGAAATTAAGTATGATAGCAAGTTTTAGTAAATTTGTTTTTTTAGTTTTTTAATATTTGCTGTTTATTTTAATAATAGTTAACTTTGGCATATATATAGTAAAAAAATTACTTTTGGCTATAATTGTTCTTTCTGGAATTTTTAAGTTTTTTTTGAAAGTATTAATATAATGTTTTTTCAACTATTTTAATAGTTATTACTTTGTAAGTTTTCTGGATGTTTTGTCTTTGTAAATTTTATAATCTTATAAAAAACATTAAATATTATAAATAAACTTGATAAAATAGTATTGTAATTTTGGTGTTTATAATTTGATAATAAAAGCTAATTAAATATTGATATAATATTTTTTTGGTTAAGTTAATTATCAGTTTCTGAAGGTTTTTTTGTTTAAAATTATATCTATTGAATTTTTTTATTATAAAATACAGAGTTCTGGTTTTTTTAATTGTGTTATTTATGTTGTATTTTTTTTCGAACTAGTAAATGCAGTTACTAAGCTCTGGTATTATCTTTTTGTTTTTTTAATAAACTAACAAAATAAAATTAATATTTAAACTTAAAAAAAGGTTTTTTTTATTAGGCTATTATAAAGTTTATTTTTAAACAGTTAATTTTCAATGTTATTACTCTACAAGAAAAAAAAAAATCAAAATAAAAGAAAAAAAATTTATATTGTCAATTGTCATAATTAAGAACAATTAGTCTAAGTTATTAGAGTTTTAAAGTAATTTATGCTAATAATATTTGGTCTAAAATAAAAATAACAGAAACAATTTATTTAATTTTAATAATTAAAATATTAAAATTATGTACAAATGATTTAAAATAAAAAAATTTTTATTAAACTAGTTTACAAATATATATAAAATAAAATTAATTTAGACTATAGTTTTAATATATAAAAAAATGGTTTTTTTTTTCTGCTTGTTATTTTTTTTTTATTTATTTAAAACTATTTATTTTTATACATATTTTTTAATTCTACAAAATTGTTTTTAATTGCTTGTTATTACTAATTATTGCTTATTATTACTAATTATTGCTTGTTATTTCTATTATAATTTTGTTTTTTTACACTATAATTAGTTATTTTATATTATAACTAGTTATTTTGTACTATTTTATATTATTGTGTATTATTTTGTATTATTTTACATTATTATATTTTTTTTATATTATTACATATTAATTATGTTTTTTTAATAGTTTTAAATCGGTTTTTTTATTCAAATAACAGTGTTTTTTTTAGATATATTGCTACTTGCAGCAATTACCAGATTTATTATAAAAAAATTATTTGTTTAAAAAATATTGAAAGTAATATAACAAGAAAAATAAAAACAAAAAACTTCTTTTTTAAAAAAATGTTCTTTGGAGAATTTTAAACATAGAAAAAAAAGAAGTTTTAATTTGATTATTACTTTTAAATATATAATAGTATTAATTTATTTGTAATAAAAATTATATTTTAATAAATTTGAAATAATTAAGTTTTTTTAATATTTTATGTATAAAATTTTTTTAAAAAAAGAATAATTTTTTTGAATTTTAGATATTTAAGAATTTAAATTTTTACCAATTTTTATGCAAATTTTAAACATAAAAAATAAATAATTATATTTTTAATGTATTTTTTATTATTTATAATATTTATTTATTTATAAATAAATTTTCATGTTTATTTTTATTATTTATGTTATTTTAAATAATAAAAATATAAAATATCTAATAATTTTTGTTTACTTAGTGTAAATTAAAAAATCTTTGGTGTTTAAAAAAAATATTGAAATAATACTGTTTAAAATTATTAATTTGATTTGTATAATTTTAAATAATCACAAATATTATATTTGGTTATTAATTTTAAATTAAAAATAAATACAAAAAATTAGATTTAATTATATTAAATAAATTTGTAATTATCAATATTAAAAAAGTTTTTAATTAGTTTTGGTTTTATTAAGTAAAACTATTTAATTTTTAACTTTGATTGTAGAACTTTAATTTTTGTTAAACTTTTTTGTTTAATTTTTGTTTTAATTAATTTAAATAACTATAAAAAATATTTAAATTATAATTAATTTAAGTTTTTATTTTATATAGTTTTAAACAATAATTAAATTACATTTGTAAATACAAATAAAAAATTAAAAAAACTTAAACTTGTTTAATAAAATTAATAATAAAACTTATTATTACTTTAATAATTCAAGTTTTAATACAAAATTAAAAGTTAATTTTTATTTTAAAGAATCCAAATTATGAGTTTTGATAAATTAATTATTACTTATTTAATAATTTTAATAAAATTAAATTAAATTTGGTGGATTTTGTTAAATAATAACAAAATAAATATGAATTTTAATTGTTTAATAACTTTATAAAAATAATGTAAATTTTACCAAAATTTGGTTACTTAATTAATAAAATAAAAGCAAAAAATCTATTTTTGTACTTAATTTAACTTAATAAAATAATAAAATAAGTTTAAATAGCCACATGTAAAAGAATACATAATTCATATTTATTATAAAAATATATATGAACTATATATAAATAATTAAAAAAGTGTACTTAATTAAACAATAAAAAAAAGCTATAAACCTTAAATTCAAATACATTTTTAAATTATTAAAACTTTATTAATTATACCTATTTTTTAAAATGAAAATATTAATTATATAAATTCAAAAACTGGCAATATTTTATTATATTAATTGTATATTATTTATTATTTATTGGTTTAATATTTCATTTGTAAATAAATATATAAAATACAATTTTTTTATTTATTATTTTATAATAAACTGTTTTCAAATTATCAAATTGTTAAATATTTGTATGTGACTTTAAAATTTAATTTTTATCTTTAATTTATTATTTTGAGTTTAGTAATTTAAAACGCATTTTTTAGAAATAAATTTATATAATACTTTATGATTACTAGATTTTTAGCTCATGTCAATAAAAATTGCACATGACTTACCAAGACTCATCAAGTAAGTAAATATATTAAATCATGAACCACGTCGAACTTTTCGAAATTTAGACAACTTCGTTCTCCTCAATAGGGACTCGTACTTTCGAAAAACACATAATGGCGAGTTTATCAAGCGTGCCATCGTTTGAAAATCTCGAACTTATTCCACAATCGCGAAACAATCGACTTTTCTCTTCTATTGTCAAGACTCTATTACATAACGGAAACGCGTGGATGTCGGCAAAGCAATTAGTTGGTAAATGGAAACTACAGTCGGCACTCGATATAACGATTATGCGGTATAAGGAAGTATATAAACTTTCTTGTTATAAGAAAGTTCTTCACTGAAACACCCTTATTCAAATAGATTCAACATAATGAAATCTATAATGGAATTCTGATAGAATGAAATTTACCTTGTTCCCGGCGCCTCATTATATCGAGTTGCGACTGTGTTGCTCATTTTTATTTCGTATATTTTTGATGAACATCTCAAAAGACATTTCATCCCTATCTTATTTTAGAGGGCTGTCGTAAATTACATCTAGCTAAACTAGGGTATGTATTATTTATCTTTATTTTCAATAACTAATTAAATTATCCTAGGTAGCAGTATATCCCGTTCTGAGATTCTTTAAGTAATTATTAAGCATCATCTAATGAGTTTCTGTTCCCGTTAAAAATAAAGAGGTAACACACCGGCTTCGACTATTCAAGGAACAATTTCGACAGCTTTATCACTTGCCGAGAAAGAAAACGCCATTCCACCCGTCGAAAAACAGAAAAATGGACCTTTTACTTTTTATCGTATCTCGCCTCAGGTTTTTCCGGGGAATTCTTCAACAGATGACAATAGTCCTAACTATTCATATTCGTCTAATACTACAACAGAAACCCACTTAACTATGGACAGAGAAAGGAGCCCAAACGCGCATATAAAGTTTACATCATCAACTTCATCATCATCATCATCATCCTCCTCCCCCTCCCCCTTCACCTTAAGGAGTGAAAACCTTGACACTGATCTTAAACAGGAAGCTATTGCTTCCCCAGAGGAATTTGAATCATTTCAGCACAACGCTATGGAAATCGATCAAGAATTGAACACATCTCAATATCGTTCTCATGAAAAGAAGGCTCTTGCCGCAGACCAGGCCGGTGTTCGCACTCGCGCTAGAAAAAAGGCCGACGAGTATATGTCAGAGTTTGATTATAAAAAGCACGGATGGTTTTTCCAAGAATACGATCCATCAGGGGAAACCATAGATTCAAGGCCCGTTGACTCCACCAACGAAACCAACAAACTAAAAAGAGAACAAGAAATAAGCACAAACCTTGGCTCTCCATCAACGGCAAATATAATGTTCAATAATATCCATAATAAAAATCGGGAACGATTTCCGAAAAAGGATCCCGGTGCATTGGAGGATTCTGAAAGTGAAACCAGTCATGAAAATCATTACTTGACTTCTAAGCAAAACCAGTCATTAGGATCCGTCAAAGCTCAAGCTAACGGACTCAAGAATAATAAACAAAATATGCATGAAAAATTTAATGCAAAATCAGATATAGGAAATAAGAAGGCTAAAAGAGAAGAAAACCATCCCATCGTCGCGAATAATATGGAATATAATGAAAAATTAAAACATAGCATGAAGAGTAACTCGACTCGTAGAACAGAATTCACTAAATACGACCAATATAGTGGATCATCTTTTTCAAAAACCTCACGTAGAAACAACACTTATGAAAAATCCGGCTCATTACCCTACCACATACCTGGATCTTCTAAAGAACAAATACCCTCAGACCAGTATGTACTAATAAGTTATTTATCGACTACATTTTCAATGACAATATTATTACCTTTTTCCTATTAATCCAGAGCGGAAATGATGGATGTTGATTTGTTGACGACTTTTGGTCCATCAGATTTTGATATTAACCCCAGCTTTTATCCATCGACATTTGCGGTTGCCCAAGAAATTGGTTACGGGTATCCAAGATCTCGAAATGTTGCTAGGATCAAAGTTCCCAGCAAAATTACTTGTGAAGACACCTTTTGCATCAAAGACCTGTTAAATACAGATGGAAGCCATCTTGCTAGGCTATTCTGCCTTGCCGATGGACATGGTGGTCAAGCTTGTTCTTTGTTTTTGAAAGAAAATGTGCCCATTTTGATTGAAAAGATGCTGCAAGGATATAATCCTGAAGAATTAGACAAACTTGACGGCCAAGATAGATATACAAAAGAAATGAAAGAATTAATTCGAAATTTGAATAACACATATCTGGATATAAAGCGCCAGCAATTTCTTGATTTTCAATCCAAGCCTAGTGGAACACCACCCGTAGATGATGGCTCAACATTGATAATTAATTTGTTCTTTGGTAAATATTTTATCAATGTAAACGTTGGTGATTCTCGTACCATTCTGGCCACTCGACATAAGAATGGAAAGTGGGATATATCTCACGCCAGCGAAGATCATAAACCTTCCCTTGAACGGCTCGCTATTCCAGTATTTATGAATGGGGGTGAATTTGTTGATCATGAAGGTAAAAGAAAGGAATTTGATCCCACTCCTAAAAGCCGCATGAGATTAGGACTCAAATTCGCTAGAATCACACCAAAAAAGCCGGAAAATAATCTTGGAATTCCTTACCGAAACTCGAAGCAGGTCAACTTATCCTTGAACGTGGCTTCTACATTTGGTGATCTGCTTTTCAAACTAAATCCAGAAAAGCCGGTAGTTGACTGCATTTCTGACGTCTCTTTTGTCAAACTTGGTGACGGTGCTAAAGAGACCGGGGATCAATTTATGCTCATGAGCAGTGACGGGCTTTTTGATCATCTATGGGAGGAGAAACCAGAGGAACAAAATCGAGGAGTTTTACGAAGGATTGTACAGAAATTAGATAAGGGACAGTCCGCGCTGGAGGTGTTGAACTATTTCGCGAATCGAGAAGAGCGTAATTTGTACCGAGATGATAAGCAGGAATGGGATGATTTCACTTGTATATTAGTAATGCTGTAGAATAGGATCCACATGTGTTTTTTAAGGAATGGATAATTCTCATGATAGCAGCAAGATTTTAAAAATTTTTGAGCTGTTAAACAAGCATAGATGCTTATATTTGGACGAAACTCTTTGGATTAAAGACCGGCTCAATAAACCAACAGCTTTATGTCGATCTATGGAATCCCGGGGATGAGAAAGGTCCAAACGGAGTTATCTTGCAATTTGTGTATCATCTAAAGACTTGATATTGCTCGAGAAGTGAATAATTTTGTCCGAGTCATTAAAGGTCACGAAGTAAGAATATTCCTCATTTACGGGCAATCACAGCTGTTTTATTCGCTGGGTGGTTTCTACCCATACCCAGGTTTGTGGAAAGAAACTTGCCTATGAATAATTTTGCTGGATGAATTTCTAGTGATAAAGACATAAATTAATTAAAAACTCAGCTGGTTATTTCAGATCATGGCGTTATATCGTTTCCGCGTACGCTATCAAACGGATTCACTTAAAGGCTGAAATCTGTTTATACTTTGTTGGATATCTTCAGGAAATCTATCAATGAATATATCTGTTTGTTATCATTCAAAACCTCTTGTTATTGTCATTAGAAATTAAACATGGGTTAGAGTAAAAATTCATCTATATTGCTAACTATAGTAAAATTGAATTACTGGTTATTTGATTTTTGCTATTTTAAATAAACAACAAGTTATTTTTAATTAAATTGTTTATATGATTAATAATTAAGTTTATATAATATGTAAAAATAATAATGTGTTATTAAATAAAATTGTTTTTTATAATAATTATCTAATTTAATATTTATTTGTTTTATAATTATAATTTATTTATAAATTATATAAAAACATTTTATAATAAATATAAAGCATAAAAAACTTCTTTCTCTCTTACATCCAAAAATTCCTAATGAGCATTTTTCTGAAAAAAAAGTTTTTGTGTTTTTTCTTGTTAGTATTATTTCAATATTTTTTTATCTAATAACTCTTTTTTCATGGAGCTGGAGGCTGCTTCAAGTAGTAACATGTCTAAGAAAAAGGCACCCAAAGATGCTTTCTATGGTCTTGCTAGTGATTCTTTCTCACAAAAAAAGAAAGTTGTTCTTGGTAATATCAAACACTTTGGTAATAAAAAAAATATCTTTTTGTCCAAATTTGGGTCTGGTAGTAGTGTGTTTTCTGATGTGAATAGTCTCTCTGATAATGATAAGAATATTGGCATGACTGACATAGTTGATAGTTCTATTCTGGATTTAATTGCTAACACTCTCAAAGCAAAACATATTAACACTAGTGCTAATTTTGGTTCTCTTCTCAGTTTTCCCAACTTTAATGTAAATGATGATAAGATTTTTCTTTCTCTTTATATAAATGTCTCTTTGAAAAAGATATGAATTAACTTCAAGATTACTAAAGTCCAAGTGAAAGTATTTGTTAAGAAATCTTTTGTGTTGGACATTAATTTTTTAGCTGTGAAAAAAAAATTGGCAATGGCAAAAATTCAACTCATTAAAAAAATTTTTCATTAGTTAATGGTTTTGGGAAGATCATTACCTCCTCAAAATTTGAGAGAATCATTCAATTTATATTTACATCAGAAGAAAACATGAAAAAAACCACATCATTGGCCAGAAAAAAAAGAATCAATGTAAACAGTAATCTCAAGAAACAAAAAATTTATTCAGATTGAGCCATGATCATTGCTGTAGTATCTGAGTTTAGTAATATTAAGTTGATTAGAATTTAATTGATTGAAATGTGGCAAAAAACTGTAGTAGAATTTGCCAAATTGGATCAGACTGAACAGCTAGCTTCAAAGTGGTCATTCTTAATTGGTAAGAACTCTGTATGTGTGACTATAGCCATGAAAAATCATAAAACTTGGACATCTAAGGATTGGTTTAGAGTGCTGCTGTTTACTTTGCTTATAAGAACAACAGTTCATAATTTGAGTACTTTATTGAACAGAACTGATAGAAAAATTTGTGTTATAAATTAATTATTAGACACTGGCAATAGGTTTTATTATGCTGTTATTAATTTTGACTTTAATAAGAAATTAGAGTTTGCTTTCTGTATAAAGCCAATTCTGGGTGATGTCAAACTCTCTTGGGCAAGATTGGATCTGGTTCAATGTAATAAATATAGTAGGTTTAATTATTCTGCTTTGGAATGTGACACAATGATTGCATCCATTTTTAATATCTTGAAATTATTTAAAAAGTCTACTTTTGATAAAAATCATCTTTAGTTAGCAAGATTGTACACCAAAAAAAATGTTTCTATTGTTTGCCCTGCTGCTTTTGGTGGCAGATTATGGGCTCAAGTAGTTTTGACAGTATTTGCTTTTCATGATTCATCTGCTGGCTCTAGTGCTAGTTTTTTTTTATTTGGTACTTTAGATTCTAATGAAATCTCTCCTTTTGCTTTGTTGGATGAATCTTTTTTGAATGCTTATTTGTTTTCTTTGAAATGCTTTTTGAAGCTCTTAGCTGATCAGGTTTCTAATATTGTTTACAAGCTTAGTGGTGTGAAGTTGGTGTTTTTGGCTGTCTCTTCTCTTTTTCATGTTCTTATCAGCCCAATGACTACTGAATTGAATATTGATTTTAACATGGTTTTGAATAATTTAAAGGTTTTGTCTCTACCCTTCTCTTTAGTCACTGTTGATATCTTAGTTTTGGGTCTAAATAGTTCAAAAATATTGACTACCAAAATTGGCAGCTTGGAGTCGAAGTTGGTGGCTCTTAAGATCTCTATTAATTCAGTTTTAGTGAAGTTAGATCTGTTGTGTACTGATTCAGTTTCTTCTGCAAACTCTTCTTTTCAATGAACAAGTTGATATGGAAAATAGCCACATGCAATGTTCAGGGTATTAATATCTCTGCCAAGCAGGAGAACATTGTTTGTTGGCATAAGGATTTAGGAAATATTGTTTTAATTGTTATGAAAACAAAGTTAAGATTTAGCATTAGGCTATAGATAATAAATAAGTTTGATGGTGTTCGGATTTTTGTGTCTGGTTTGGATAAAGACTTTTTTGGTACTAGAGTGGCTATTATTATGAACAATTCTTTAGTGCAGCATATGTTTAAGGTAGAAGAAATTCTTGGTTAGGTTATTTCAGTAAGGCTTTTGTTTAAAAAAAAACTGTTAGTTACAATCTTAGGTTTATATATTAGTGCATCTACTAAAGTAAGGTTTGGTCAAGTGTTGTGTGTTAACTTTCTTATTGTCAAAACTGTCAATCCAAGTACTTTTGTGGTGTTGGGTGAGAACTTCAATAAAGATGGCTCAAAAAAAAGTGCAAGTTTCAAGTTTTGTATTGATTTGGGTTTGGTTAACTCATTTCATGGGCATTCATTAATTAAGACTCTTACATAGAGCAATTCTAGAAATATTAAAAGAGTCATTAATTTTATTTTTGTGAACCAACATCTGGTATCTACAATTGCTAATTATAGGATTAATTTAGTATCTAATTTCTTTGATATTAACCACAAAGCAGTTTCAGTTGCAGTTGGTTTGAGCAGTCTTTTGAATGTTTGCCTTAATAATAGATGAAAGCAGATTAACAAAGACAAGTAGAAGTTTAGAATTAAGGATATAAATAACAATAAGTGGTTTCAGTTTAAAGAGTATTTGATGGGTAAATTTCTAAAGAGAATCATAGATTTCAATAGTGCAAAGAGCCATAATAATTTAAATACAATATAAAGATTCTAATAGAGGTGATAACTGGTGCTGTAACAAAGTTTCTCTAAGCTTTGGTTTAGAAAGCTTGATTATATAAGAAATAAACATTCATCAAAATTTTTTTGACTGGAATTGTTGGTGGCTAAAATTATAAAGTGTTTGGTTTTAAAACAAAGTTCAAGAGTTGATCATCTTATTAACATCTGGACTGCTATTAATGAAGTGAAGACTATTAAAATTAGGATCATAATCAACAATAGAACCAGTCTGAGTAAAATTATGTATTAACTTTCCTGAATTAAAAAAAATATCACAAATCCAAATATTATGAATCTAAGATTGTTAGAGATACTTTTATTAAGAAGACTATAGACAAATGTTGTTACCAGTAGAATTTTAGCTATTAATTAGCATGAAATTACTCTCATAATTCCTATTATTAATTAGCATATATTATTATTAATTCAATTATTACTTATTATTTAATCAAATTATCAAATATCATTACTCAATCAATAATCCGATTTGTACTCTAGAAATTAAAATGATCAAATTACACAATACTCTGAACCATTTAACATAGTCAAAATTCGCCGAAATTAATGAAAATTGGCCGAAATAATCAAATAGTTCAGTGAAATAACTTATAGTTTACTGAAATGTATCTTTAGTTCACCCAAATTATAGCAAAAAGAAAAGTGCAAGTTTAAAGACTAGTACTACAACAAGTTGTATAAAAGAAGAGCTTCTCTCTTCAAAAAAATGTATCTTCTCATAGTATCTTACTTTAGATATTTAATTGAAACAAATCACTTTTTATCAAATCAAATAAAAATTAAATATTCAAAAACCAAATCCTTTGATTATTACACTTGAAATTCTCTTAACACAACTAATGGTTTGAAATTAATTAGCTACCAATTTCAGTAGTTTGTTAGTGACTCCAGGCCTGGATAGAAAATATTTTCCTTGATAAAATTCTATTTTTTTTGCATTTTTTTATTTTTTTTTTCTTTTCTTATTACAATCATTAGGGTAGCCTACAAACGAGATTTCTGTAGAAGAGTTGACTTTCACAGCAAAGTAACTACACATTTTAGTGAGCTTTCAGATGAGCAATTCTTGGGAAAGAGTTGACATTTACTACAACATAACTATACAAGCAACTGGCATGGAATTGGCCATTCCACTTATAAGTCCAGCAGTTCAAATTATAGGAGATAATTTGAAGATAAATTCAGTTATTGAAGGTCCAACTACTTCCTGGAAACGTAAATTCACAGCAAATCAACATTAACAACATTCAAGAAAAGAGACCAAAAACCTCTGGTAATATTTGGTGCTCTCCCACAGAAATAACACAGTAAAAACAACTTCAAAGTAGCAACCACACCAGACACAACAACTCTAGAGTATTATTAGTCAATTTACACCCACTATAAGCAAAGATTCAACATTCCAGACGGAATTAAAGTTGTTAAGAAATCAGTATATCAATATATTGAAAACCATATCAACAATTATTTTTTTGGAAACTACAATATTTTAGAAGTTAGAAGCAATCTCTACAATAATTTAGTGCACTATTCACAATTGGGAACAGAAAACTTGAACAGTAAAACACTTTCTACCTACTTCCAAGAACTTAATTTTAACATTATTGAGTATTGTAAAGAAAAATACCCAGTACAGTTTAAATACTTTTTTAACTTTGAATCAAAAACTGAACTAAGTAACAAAGACAAACAAAAAGTAAAACAATACTCAAAAACCACTCCAAACACTCCAATACTACCAAAGACAACTGCCAATACTTACAAACATCTGAACAAGGAACCAGTGTCAAATTACTACTTTCTATTACACTATTTCCAATTTCATTTGCTCAACCACAAACACCAAATTCACTACTTAACTGTTTCTCCAAACCAGAAAATTTTCAGTCACCTAGAAATCCTACTCAACAGCAGAAACCAATATTAACCAGCACTAATATTATTGAGTACTTACAGGAAAACGAAAGTAATCATTCAGAGAACTTAGAAAGTAAAGAAACTGAATCAAAACCAGAAGAAATTACAGAGAACAAAAAAGAAATGGCAACTGCTTACATTGCAAAAATCCCAGAATTTACTGATGAAGATAATAATACCAGCCTTCAAGAATGGCTTGACAAAGTTCAGAAAGCAGGAGATGCAAATGGTTGGAATGCAGCAAGAATGCTCAAAGCAATCCCATACTTTCTTTAAAAAACTGCAGGAGAATGGTTTGAAAACTTGAAAGACTCTTTTGAAAACTGACAAGCATTTAAATATGCTTTCTTACAACAATTCACTAACAACAACACCTTTATCACTCTCTGCAATTGCTTTCACAATATCAAACAAGAAACATTTGAGACTGTTATGACTTATCTTGGGAGATTCAACAAACTTCTTCAACAAATTCGACAATTGGAAACCAATGACTACTATTTTGATGCCCAGATTCTGGATCAGTTTATAGCAAGATTAAAAGACAAATTGATTAAGAAAGTCAGTCCACATGTACCAGCAGACTTAGCAACTGCCATTAGACATGCAAAAAACTATAAAATGGCAATAGAAGAAGCAAACCACACCAAACTTGTAAATCTAGCTATTGGAAAAACCAGCTTAGCAGCTAAAGAGAAAATAGACCAACTCACAAAAAAGATTGAAAACTACTTTACAAACCAACAACAGCAGCAGCAACCCCAAAAATATCAACCACCACAATGACACAACCAAAACAACTTTGGATCACCATCCAACAACCAACCTTAAAGTTGTTATTATTGTGGAATCTCAGAACACTGAAAACAAAATTGTAGAAAATTACAAAGAAACCAACAAAAAAGAAGTAATAAATGTTACCCTTTATCACAACAATCTTACTACCAACTTCTACTATCAACTTATTATCTACCAAGACCACAAAATCAAAACAATTACTATAAATCAGCTCCACAATTAATACAGCAACAATATTAGCAACCTTTACCAATTTAGCAATATCAGACACCACCCACTCAACAATATTAAGTACCAGCCAGAAAATTGGTTCAACATAACCAATTCATACCCCAAAATCAATTTCAGAATAACAACAACAGAATCAACCCAAATAACCAGTTGGTTTCTCGAAATTCTGGTCAGCAAAGACCCAATCACTATTACACTCAATCCAGTTATCTTATAATGCCTGAAAAATCGAATTTTCAACAATCTGCACTTTTTGAAAATGAAGTTGCAGCACCAAGATCAAACCCTTCCAACAATACCATTCCACCAGCCCAAATTGCCCAAAATGCCAATCTTTTAGATATCTTTTCATTCGAATTTGAAGCCAATAAATCACCATTTTTGCTTAGTAATACAGCAGCTAATAAACAAAGAGCTATTACTGCCATGTACACTGAAACTACAGTAGAAGGAAAACCCATCTGACTAATTTTAGACAGTGGATTAGCTAAAAGTATTATCACCTACCAGTTAATGCAACAGCTTTAAAGAACTGTTGACAGACCAGCCCAAACTGTAATTGTTATAGCAGATAGTATGAAAAAGACACCAGTAGAAGAAATTAACAATTTCCCATTTACCATTGATGGAATTACCATTCCAGTCAAAGTTCTAATCATGAATGCACCCCAATACCAAGCTCTAGTCGGAAATAATTGGCTTCTTAAGGCCAATGCAAACTTAGACTGAGAAACTCAGGAACTAAAAATCTCATACCAAGGACAATACACTATAGTACCTACTATTTGTGGTACTTTTAACAAACAATCAGAAAAAGCCCCAGTATTTGAATTTGAAAAGGAGAAAGAAATACCACTTACTGAAACCTACATGGCTCTTGGATCAACATCCAATTGGGCTGAAAAAACAGAACAGGAGATTTTTGAAGAATCAAAAAGATAGAAAAAAGTTAGATATTCTACACCAGAACCATGGAAACAACCACACTATATTCCACTCAAATGCAAAGATTGCAACAAGAAACTTTTATCAATGGAAACATGTATTTCTTTAGAAGAGAAATATGAAACTTGTACCTGCTACTTTTGCAAAACATACCATAGAGAACGATTTGGATCTCCAAAAAGAAGTGGAAAATGGGACAACACACCTTGTCTCACATGTAGAAATATGCTACCAGAAGAATGCAACTGGATTGATGTTGCAATGAGAAGAGGAGTATGTGATCAAATCTGTCAATATGCTCTATCAATTTCGAAAAAAATCAGAAGAGGAACACCATTTGATGCAGCATACAACAGTGCTCTCAATAAACTCTACTACTATGCTCATGATGATAAAATAATTTTTGACTTAGCAATGGCATTAATCAATAGAACCACACAAGAAAATGTCCGCCAAATGAAAGAAGCTGAATACATTGAAAATACAATGAAATTAGCTGGATTCAACTATAAAAATGAAGTAAAGACATACTACCAAATTGCAAGCCACACATACTCAACTCAAGAAGCTTAAATTCAATGATTAAAGCAAATGAACATTTAATTATGTGAAGAATACATCATGCCTTGTGATGACAAATGGTGTCCAGAATGCTATGCTTTCAGCATTTTCTTACCCAGTGAAAATGACCAGGAAAAAATCGAATTTGGAAAACCTGAAACAAAGAAAAAAATTACAACAACACCAATCTATTTTACTAAAAACCAGCCTGCTATACAATTCAAATACTTTGACAACAATGGGCAAGGAATAAAACCAGAAAAAGCCCACAAAATTGATGCAAGATATTGATCTCAGATATCCAAACAAAGACACTTTGGTTCTCCAACCAAAATCCTTGACAAAAATCAATCTCAAAATTGCTCTTGAAATTCTACCTGGAGCAATAATTCAAATTACATCTAAATTATTATTAGCAAGCAAAAGAATCAACATTAGAGAAGGAGTTATAAATGCAAGGTATATTAGAGACATTACTATCATGTTACAGAATGAAACAGACAAACCATTTAGGATTAAACATGCTGAAAAAATTGCCCAAGCAATTTACTTACTCTTAATCAACATTTCGGGTCTATAATCAGTTAACAACAGAAAACAATTGAGAAAAAGTGAAAGAGAAATGCAAGGTTTTGATTCAACCAGACAATTTACAGTGCCAGTAAACATAGCTCTCAATACACAGAATGAATCTCACCAGATTCTTCAACTTCTCCAACCAATTACCATTTCACCTTTTAGAGAACATCATGAAATTTACACTTGCTCAAAACTTACCACTACCCAACAAATTTTTGAATCCAATGAACAAATCTGTTTGAAGCATGAAATTTCAATTCCAAATGTTTATATTCCCAAAGGAATAAAAAAATTTCAAGTTATATTCTACAACCCCAATAATTACCCTATTGTCTTATTAAACAAATTAAAGATTAGAATTATATACAGTAATATTTTTTAAGATGAAAACTCTCAAATTGTCTCTAATTTCATCGAAATTGTAAGACACACTCTACTCTCAAATCCAAATATCATTCCTACCACTGAAAACTACCACCTTTTGAAAAAAAAACTTTTTCGAATCAACATAGGTCCCTTAGAACTTAAACAACAAAGACAATTGAAACAATTGATAGCTGAATTTGCAGATATATTTGCAAAAGACAACAATGATCTGGGAAAAACTGATATTGTCCAACATCAGATTCATACAAGAGATGCTCCACTAAAATGTTAGCAAGCTTACAGAGTGCCACCTGCCAGCCACTAATTTATTAGAGAAAAAGTCCAGAGAATGCTCCATATATAGCTGGTAAATGGCTTGAGCTTGTGTGGTTAGATTGTTCTTTCCCACAAATTGTTCTAGTTGTCTCAGTATTGTTGTGTTGAATAATCATTTTGTTTTGTTGGTGTACAAATTCTGGATATTTACATGTTGTTCCAAGTGGAAATGGCAATAGTTTTTCAGAAATTGTTGCGTCTACCAAGTCCAATTTTCTCTAGTAAGTTCTTGGTATAGTCCGACTATTTGTTGTTCTTTTATGGCCAATTTTATCTTGGTCATGATCTTGTCAACAACATTTTCAAGTCTTTTTTATACTTTGTGTTATGGTGTCTTTGCCGTATTTTTGTAACAAATAGTTTGTTAATTGATTGTAATTTCTATTTCCTGGTGTTGGATTAATTGAAAAATTTGTTGGGCTAGTGAATAGATATTGTCCATAATTTCCATTTTTCTGATCTCTTCTGTTGTGTCAACCATGTTTTTATATATTCTTTTGTTGATTAATTAGACATATTGTTGTCAATAATAATTATTGGTTCTAGATCTTGTGGAATCTCATCTGGTTGGACTAGTATTCTCTGTACTCCCAATTGTAGAATATTATTAATAGATGCTGATGCTATCTGGTAATATGGTTTCAGTCGATCATCATATGCTGCTTTGGCTAAGATTCTGTTGTCCAGTCTTAATTTGTAAGCACCATTTCCTAAAATTTCTTTTATGTGAAATGGTCTATCCCATTTGGGGTCAAATTTTCCACCCCATTGTTTTTCCGCTTTGGTACAATGTAGTAATACTTTGTCTCTAATCTTGAATTCAACTGGTTTGTCTAGTAGTTGACTATTATGTCTTTTTTTCTGTTTTTCTTGTGACTTTTGAATATTACCAGCTGCTCTTTTTTGTTTGTTTTCCAATGTTTTCATTAAGTCGTATGTTTTTCTCAGCAATGGTTCTTGAAAATTTTCTTCTGTTATTGGTTCAGCTGGATATGTATTAATTTCTCTCTCTACTGGTAACATTGCTGTTTTCCTATACACTAATTCAAATGGTGTTGCTTGTGTAGTATCTTGTTTCATTGTCCGATAAGCAAATAGTACTGATGATATGAACAAATCCCAATCATTCTGGTTTTCTTGGCTGAGCTTAGCTATTGCTTCACACAATGTTCTGTTGAATTTTTCAACTAATCTGTTGGTTTGTGGATGATATGGTGATGATAATGGTCTTTTAATTCCGAATCTTTGGCTCAATTCTGTTAATGTTCTGTTCACAAAATGAGTTCTTTGGTCTGATAATAATTCTTTTGGACATCCATGTCGACAAATTAAATCCTGATGAATGAATTTGGCAACAGATTCTGCATCCGCTCTTTGAATTGCTTTCGCCTCTGGCCATTTAGTAAGATAGTCCATAGCTACTGCTATGTATCTGTTTCCTCTGCTGGTAATTATTAATGGTCTGACTAAATCAATTCCAATATGGTCAAATGGTTGTCCCACTTTGATTGGTCTTAATGGTTCACTGGGTCTTGTTCCTCCTCTTTGCTGACAAGCATCACAATTTTGAACATATTGAATGATGTCTGGGTACATTGATGGTCAATAGTATCTCTTTCTGGTTCTTTCTATGGTTGCTTCTTTGTGAAAATGTCCTGCTGTTGGATTTGAGTGCATGTTGAATAATATGGTTTCTTTTTCTGGCTCTGTAATTACTCTGGTTGGTTGATCTGGATCCCTTCTATTTTTCTGATAAAGTATATTTTGGTGAGTGATAAAATATTTTGATAGTTGTTTGATACTCTTTCATTCTGTTTGAGATAAATTTTCCTTGAACTGTTGAGTGGTTATATACTGTTGAAGTTGTTGATCTTTTTGTGTGTTCATCTTTTATTGTATTTTTCATTGGTATTGTTCTGGTTTTTGTTATATTTTTGGGTTTGAAATGTTTTTAGATTTGTCTTATTCGTGACAAACTGTTCACATTTCCATTGTCTTTTCCTTTCTTATAGTGTATAGTATAAGTATATCATGAAAGTGCCATTTTCCATCTGGATTGGTGACCATCATCACATTCTTGCTTTTGAAGTGATGTTAATCTTTTATGATCCGTGTATATATCAAACTTTTGGCTCAAGTATTCATTCCACTTCATAACTGCCCAATAGATTGCTAAGTGTTTTTGTTCTGGTGTTCCATAGTTCTTTTCGGCTAGTGTTAAACTTCGGCTGGCATATACTACTGGATGTTCTCTGCTGTCTGGTCTTCTTTGAGATAGTACTGCTGCTAATGCTTGGCCGGATGCATTGGTAGTAATGATGAATGGTTTGCTGTAATCTGGATAGATCAGTACTAGAGCTTGGATGAGCTTTCTTTTCAGAATATCAAAAGCTTCTTGTTGACTTTCTGTCCATTTATATTTTGTATTTTTGTTTTGCAGTTGGTTGAGTGGCTGCACTATTAGAGAAGTTCTTAATAAAACGTCGATAGTAGCTGGTAAATTCCAAGAATGATTTCAGTTCTGTCAAATTGGTCAGCACTGGAAAGTTCTTTACTATCTCTATTTTCTTTGGATCCGTTTTGATGTCGTCTTTACTGACTATGTGTTCCAAAAATTTTAGTTTTGTCTTGCCAAAGAAGCACTTTGTTGTATTTAACTTTAGTTTTGCTCTTTTTAGTCTTTCGAACACTTGTTGAAGATAATGAAGATGATCATCAAACGTTTTTAAGAATACATTGGTGTTGTCTAAGTATACAACTACTGATTTCCACAATAAGCCAGTATAAATGATTTTCATTAGCCATTGGAAAGTGGCTGGAGTGTTGGTTAAGCCAAATGGCATCACTTCAAATTCGAAATTCTCTTCTCTAGTGGTGAATGCTGTCTTCTCTTTGTTAGCTGAATTCATGGCTACTTGCCAATAACCACTATTCAAGTCTAATGTTGAGAACCATTTGTTTCCACTGAAAACGTCGAATAATTCCTGTATTCGTGGAGTTGAATAGCTGTTTCCACAAGTTATACTGTTGAGTTTCTTGTAGTCCACACAAAATTGGATTTTTCCATTCTTTTTACAGACAAATACCACTGGTGATGACCATGGGCTCATTAATGGTTAAATTAGCCCATTGTCAAGCATTCAGTTTATCTCTTGACGAATGATCTCATGGCTGGCTGGCAGCATTCTATATGCTCTTTGTTTGATTGGCATTGTATCTCTAGTCTTGATCTGATGCTGGATGATGTCAGTTCAGCCAAACTCATTTTCACTGGCAAAGATGTTATTGAAATTGTTGAGCAATATCTTGAGCTGCATATATTGGAGTGGATCTAAGTTTCTCATGTTTATTTGTTCTAATTGTTTTGGTTGGAGCAAATAACATTTGTCTCATCCATTGATTGTTTATAATGTGATATTAACATATCTACAAAGTTGTGGAAAATCTGGAATGGGGTTTGGTGGTTGGTCTTCTATTTCTGTGGTTAAATATCTGATGGTGGTTCCTTCTGGTATGTTAATGATATTGTCAGTGTTGTTGTAGATGGGAATTTTTATGTGGCTATAGCTTTTGGCTGGTATGTGGAGATTGATCAACCCAATTTCTCTTGATTCACAAAGGTTTGCTTCAGCTTCAAAAATCTGTTCTTGCTTCTTTTCTTTTCTTTCTATTGCTAACATGTACTGGCTATATGATGGAATAGAAATAGCTTGACCGGTTAAGATAATTTCTCCTTGGCCAACAATTTTTTCCTCCGTCATATTAACTGGTACATCTATTCTACCTGTTGATCCAAATCTCTGTATCCCTTTTGCTGTTATTCCTAACTCTTTCCTATTTCCCACTGGTACTAACTGAGCTATCTTAACCAATGGTAAGAATATTGCCTGTGCTATCTTTTCATTTGGCTCTATTATATAGGCCTTTTTTGAGTCATTTTGTAGCATAGCAATAATATTTTCTACATATTCTGTGTCAATTATTCCTCCTCTTATATTAATCCCTCTTTTTGCTAAACTACTCTGGGATGCTAGTTGAACCATTGTTGTTGTTGGGATTTCCAGCGCTATTTTTAGATCAATGCAGATGCGCAAATATGGTTTCAATTTAATAAAATTTTTTCCAGGATATCTCAGATCAAACCCTGCATCAGTATTATGTGCTTGTTCTGGCATAATGCTTTCGCCATTGTTACTGTACCATTTTAACTCCTGTTTTTTGGAGAAATCTGGTAGAGTGATGTATTATTCATAGTTAGGATTGGAGTCTGCATTGTTGATATTTTCATTGTCACATTGCGTGGAACTGGAACTGGTGTTTTCATCGTCGTCATTGTCAGAGTTTGAATTGGAATTGTAAACTAATTCCAATTCTGATGTGCAGCTGTTGATTGGTTTCTCTTCCTTGGGGATTGTGTAGATCATGCATGGTAGTGGATTGTAGATGAGGTTACATAGAATTAAACAGTGGTCACATAACCTGGTGTTTATTTCTTCCAAGTGTTGCTTCTGTTCCTCCCTTGTAGATGCTAATTCTTGGTAATGTTCATAGAATTGCTCCAGATCTAGAAGATTTATGACTGGTTCTGGGTTCCAGTCAAGTTCTATGGGCTCTGGAGGATTGTTCTTGATTTTTTTAATCTCTTCAGGTGTTGCTCCTTCTATTTTGGCAATTGCCATTCTCCAAATTTTGTCATTGTCATGTAGACAACTGTCCAGTTGCTGCATGGCTCTTCTCCAGGCTGTTTCTATTGGGGTTCTTTTCCTTACCCAGTCACTTATTAGAATCATGTATTAACATGACACATTGCACGTTCCTTCATGTTCTGGAATGTCATTCCACATCCCTTCATCTAGCAGGGTCTTCCCACAAGTGAGACAAGGTTGGTTATCCCATTTTTCTTGCCTCTTTGGTCATCCAAAATGTTTGAGTAAACATGGATGACAGTAGAACTTTGTTACAGTGTGGTATTTCTCATCATCGCCACAGCATGTGCCCATTAATGACAGTTTCTTGCCGCAATCAATGCATACAAGCCTTGGTTGTCAATAATTGGATTGTTGTGGAATGTGGTGAGTATAGAAATTACAAATGGCGGTGGTGAGTGGCATTCCTTCTTCTTTTTCTTTTCCCTTATCTTTGTTTCATTCCCAACTTGAGGCTTTTTCTTGTTCATTGTTGGTCCAAGTCAGATCATCGGTTTCTCAGGTAAGTTTGTTTGTTTGCTTTCCTTTCCTGTTGTCATCCCAAGAGAGTATTGGTAGCAGCTCGTTGTGCTCTTCATCAGCCCACAACACTTGGTAGGCTTCCCAGGTAGGTTTTGGTTTTTCTTTCTCGAAGTCAATTAGTAGTGCCATAGTGTTGGTAGTCTTGAAGTGGCCACATATTGTTGATACTCATGTGTGTTATCTGTTCTGACTGAGTTTAAGCTCTTGTGTATTCCAGTCCAGAGTGGCATTTGTCTTAGACAGCCAGTCATTACCAACTAGAGCTTGGTATTGGGTGGCTTCCATGACAAGTACTTTGATTGGTACTATGATGCCATTAATTTCGATTAGTAAATCATCGATTTCACTGATTAAAGTCTTGGTCACTCTATCAGCTGTGATGATTTTGGTGCTGGCAGCTCGATCAACTTGGCAACTTAATTGATCCATGAGTTGTCATGTGATGATGCTGCCTGCTGAACCACTGTCAAGAATTAGTTTGATGGGATGGCTATCAATTTTCACATCGGTGTACATGATGGTAATTGGCTTTTCTTTCAGTACAGCTCCATTGAATAATGGCATGGTTGACAGTTCCTCGAGTTTGAATGGAAAAATGGCATCCAAAGATTTGTCTTCCATGATTGTAGCAGATAGAATGTTGTTGGTAAGTGTTTGTTCGAGTTCTTGGTTGTTGGGTATGGTGTTTTCTGGAGTAACTAAGAGACTTAAATAGTTTTGGGAATTCAGGTTTTGGGTGGCGCCTGTACCTGAATTTCGAAAACAGAGTTCTGAGCTTTGGTGAGAGGAGCTGGAAATCAGTTAATGAACAACCATCACCGATCTCCAATTTTGAGCAATTTTGAGTCTTAGGTTTCCTAATGTTATTGTAGCTGAGTTTTGGAGCTGTGTTTAGATTGATGGTTGAGACTGATAAATTATTTGGGACTGCAGCTGATAAATTACTGAAGACTGCTGTTAATAAATTGCCAGTGGCTGTGGTTGATAAACTAGAGATTGATATATTGGCAGTTAATAAATTGGTTGCTGCGTCATTGACAGATAAGTATTTTGATATTGGTCTTAATCTTGATTTGGATAACAATTTGAAGTTTGGAACTAGTGATCGGGGTTTCTGTGTTGATTTCCTGATCGTTGGTTGCTATAAGTATGGCAATTAACTCGAATATAGCCTTGTTTACCACAATTGTGGCAGACATGCATTTCTGGCTGTTATGGCAGATTAGATGCTGTTGAAAATGATGGATGTGATTGATTTTGGAAACGATTCACATTTCCTGAATTATTGCATCATTGTGGTGGTTGATATATGGCACAATTATCAGCTAAGTATCCCTCTAATTTCTGATTAATTGATTTACTGAATTGTTTTAATTTGGAATCCAATTCAGATAATCCATTCATTACTAGGTTTACCACTTAGGCGTGGTTGCCTTCTAACTCAGCTGCTTCAAAATCTCTGGTGTGTGTAACTGCAGTAGAGAGGTCAACTGGATGTATTGGGCATACTCGCTGGAGGAGGTTACTGTGCAAACCTCTAATAAATTGGTTCAAAATCTGTGGTGCTGTAAAATAGTCAGCTTGAATTGCTTGAATTTGGCACAGGTTTCTATGGAAGTGTCTCAAGTAAGTGGTAACTGTTTCAGTATCTCCTTGTTTAATGGTGGTAAAGAGGTTGGCTAACTTGTTGATGCTATTGTTGTTGCTGAAATATCTTACAAATTCCATCTTGAAGTCATTGAAGGTTTGGGGTTTGACAGCTAGACTTTGATACCATGTATCCGCAGTGTCCCTTAAAAAGTATGGGATGGCTTGAAGTCCTCGAGCATCATTCTATCCATTTGCAATGATGGCTTTCTTTATATCATTTAGCCATACTTGTGCATTGTCTTCTTCACTGGTAAAGTTGTCAAGTTTTGCGATTGGTGCATAGGCCATTGGATCTAAATTGGGTTGTTGTGGTGGCTGTTGAAGCAGTTGTTGTTGTACTGGTTGTTGGAGTAGTAGTTGAAATGACTGTTGTATGAATTCGGTTACTGGATTAATCAGCAGTTGATCGATGACGATTACTGGAGATAAGTTTTGCTAATTAATTAATTCAGAGTTTGAATTGTTCCGCCTTTGATGATTCGAAGTTTTGATTTCCGAATTTTTTAGATTTAGATTTTGCTGAGCTTGAAGATTTGGGATTTCAACTTCTGAGTTTTCAGTAATCAGGTTTTGGTAAGTAAATTCTTGATTTTCTGATTTTTTTTCCTTTTTTTCTTCAGATAGTTCTCATGGAGTAGTGGTTTCAAAGTCTGGTTGAGATGGCGGTGATCGAATTTCTGATGGAGTTGGTGATTGTGATTTAAATCCCTCAAAATATTTGCCATATGGTTTTAATAGATTTGTTTTCCTTTGTTTACTTTAGAATGGAAATCATCTGAATGTTGATATCACATTTGATGTGGATGTGCTTGCTGATGTTATATTGATGGCACTTTCTGGTATGTAGTGATAGGATGGAACAGTTGGTGATTCAACTCTTGTTTTCTTCTAAGTGGGTGGTTGTATTTTTTTGGGTGTTACTGCTGGTGTTTGTAGTTTTCCTTTGCCTTTACTGGCATAAGTAATTGGATATCTTTGTTGGGTGTGATGTTCAATTTTTTTGTTGATCTCAGTAATGATGAAGGCAAAATTGTGATTTGTTGGCAGGTTGGTATTTTGAATTAATTTTCTGTAAAAAGTTTCTCTGGCTGATTCAGTATTCACTGGTGTTCCTAACAAAGAGGAAATCTTTTTGTTAACATAGAAATTAAAGGCTGATTCAGTAGATATATGATTGTGGTTTAATTCCAAGTGTTGACAATAGTGTTAAAATAAAAATTTCACAAATCTTAAATGGTTTGCTCCTATGTTTTCTGATTCTGCCACTTTTGGTTTGGTGTTGTTGATGCTGGTTCTCGGTAGAATTATACCTCACAGAGAGCACCAAATGTTATAAGTGATTATTTGGGGTCTTGAATCAAATAACAAACTCGTAACTTGGTGCTCAAAAGCTATTTCCATTGATGATGTTCTAAAAGTGTTGTATCTGAAAGTTTTGATGGAGTTCTTTGTATAATAGACAGAGATTCAATAGTTGTTTTATTTGTAGCTTCCCAGACTCACAAGTCTGTCAATTTTTTTCTCAGCTTGGTGGCCAGCAATCCTCTGGTAAGTAATCTGTATCTTCTGTATGTGTTCTACTCTCTCACAGGGGTCTTTTACCAGGCAATTTTTGACATCAATAATCAGTGCTTTCAATCAATTGGTTAGTGCACAATAACAAAATCACAGAAAAATAAAGAAAATAAAGAAATCTAAAGAAATAAGCCAAGGCAATTTGCAGATTAGTATTCCATCAATAGCCATTATCAAGAGCTATTGTTCCAGTGTGGTTAAGTATTAATTACTATCAACATGGAGTGTTGATAGTGGAGAGTGAATTGAGATATGAAATAATTATTTATTTGATGATTGTGTTTCTAGCTAAAGATTCTGTGGTATTGATTTTGTCTTTTCTGTTTCTAATACTACTGCTATATATACATATTTAAGATTCCTCAATTCCTTAATTTCTTGTGACAGGAATCCTGGAATTCCTGGAATCCTGCGATTCCTGATGAGAAGAATCCTGGAATTCTGGAATCCTGCGATTTTTTATCGGGAAATCCTGAAATTTCTGGAATCCTGCAATTCTTCTGAAAAGAATTTTGGAATTCCATATTTACTATGTCTATTTTTGATTGGCTAATATCTACTGACTACTAATACTATATTTTCTTATATTCTATGAGTAACACTGGTTGGTGCTGGTTGAGATGAGGCATTACTACAATTTAGGGATCATGATGGTACACTGTTAGTTGGCATCTGATTGTTGCTGGGGTTCTTTCATCTTTGGTTGTAATTAATTGCATAATGTCTAAATTGGTTATTAACGGGGTTTTGGTACTGAAGTGCTACTTAAGCTATTGGCTGTAATAATTGGTAGTAGTTCTAAGACAGTTGCTGGATATACTGAATTTGTTGTGAGTATTAAGGTGGTTAACATTGAGGCGTGGGTATTGGAATACCATGTTTTGAGGATATCTCAGTTGCTAATATTGATTTCCTTAATTTTGGTTTATTACTTTTTTATGGCAGTTCCAGATGATATGTCCAGATTTTTGGCAATAGTAACAATTATGGAAATTGGATCTCCAAAGTTATTATTGTTGCTGATGATTCTGTTGTTGTTGGTATTTGTTGTTATTACTATCTCTTTGTTGTGGTAACTGGACAGTACTGGCTAAAAATCTCTCAATTTTCTGAGTTAATTTCTTACTTAATTGAGTTATTTTTGTGTCAATATTGAATATTCTATTGATAGCCAGATTAACAGCTTGATTATAGTTAGCCTTTTGTTTTGCTGACTTAAAGTCACAAGCAAGAATAACTGTCTCTTGTAGAGTTGTCAGATGGTAGAATTTTATGGATTAGAGGAGGCTGCTTTTTAATCTTTTGACAAATTAATTAAAGATTTATGCCACAGTGTAGTAGTCTCTTTCAATGGCCTGGATTTAACAAAGAATTTGGTTGAATTATCCAAGATAAGTGGTTACTGCTTCATGATCTTTTTGTTTTATGATACTGAACTGATTTTGTAATCTAATAAGAGTGTTAAGGTTACAAAAGTATTGCAGAAAGGCAAGTTTGAAGATGACAAAGTCAGTTGGTTTTTTTGCAAGGCTTTAATACCATAAGTCTGCAGTTCTGGTCAGAAAGAATGGCAACACTTAAATAGTCCTATCCTCATTCCAATTGTTGGCAGTATGGCTTTCTTGGCTTCTGCAATCCATGTATATGCATTATCTTCTTTACCAGAGAATTTCTCTAATTTGGCAATATCTTAATAAGCCATGATTTGGTGAGTAGATGGAGTCTTACTGTTTAATGCTGAGAGATTTGGTGTTTACGTTGTTACCAGAAGTTTTTGGTCTCTTTTCTTAAATGTTGTCGATGCTTGTTTGCTGTGAATTCATGTTTTCTGGATGTGGTTGAACCTCCAGTAACTTGAATTTATTTTCAAATTATCTCCTATAATTTGAACTTGCTGGGCTTATGAGTGGAATGGCCAATTCCATGCCAGTTGCTTTATGTAGTTACATTGTAGTAAACATCAACTCTTTCCCAGGAATTGCTTGTCTAGAAGCTCACTAAAAATGTGTAGTTACTTTGCTGTGCAAGTTAACTCTTCTACAGGAATCTTGTCTGTAGACTACCCTAATGATTGTAATAAGAAAAGAAAAATAAATAAAAGAAATGTAAAAGAAATAGGATTTTTATCAAGGGAAACGTTTTTCTATTCAGGCCCGGAGTTACTAACAGTTTACTGAAATTAGTAGCTAATCAATTTCAAAATGTTAGTTGGGTTTTGGGGATTTTTCAAGTACAATAATTAAAGAATTTGGTTTTTTGAATTATTTAATATTTATTTCTTTTTGTGTGTATAGAAATGGTTTTTAAGAGATAAATCTAAAGTAAGATACATTTTCTCAAAGAGAGAAGCTCTTCTTTTATACAACTTGTTGTAACACTATTCTATGAACTTGAACTTTGCTATTTTTTACAATTTCACTGAACTAAAGATATATTTCAGTGAACTGCAAGTTATTTCTGCAAACTATTAGATATTTTAGTGAACTATCAATTATTTTGGTGAATTTCTACAAATTTTGGCGAACTTTTGAATGTTACATAGTTTAGGGTATTGCATGATTGATCATCACAATTAGGTTACATTTGTGTTGTGTACAAATTGGGTTAATTAAATGATAATTTCGGACATTTTGCTAATGTAATAAGTAATAATTTGAAACGATAATATATGCTAATTAATGATAGGAATTATAAGATAATTTCATGCTAAATAATATTTCTAATTTCATTTAGTAACAACGTGCCAGGGTTTTCTCCTGGTGCTAATTTTGGTTGTTTCCTTTTGTTAATTTTCCCAATGGGCTGGAGAATAACTGTTTCTTCAGAGGAAGTAGTTAATAATTTGGTCAAGAGTTGGATTGGTGGTGGTTCCCATGTTGATGTATTTCCATCTGTTTTATTGATTATTAGAGTGAGATTTCCAAACAATGATCTGTATTTTCTTAATGATTTGGTTCAATTGTGTTAATCCCAGAGGTGTAGATTTCCAGGAGTTTATGGTGTTTTCAACTGGGTTTTCAGGAGTGAGTTGAATACAATTCTACTTTGGAGTGTTTGATGATATAATGGAATTGTTAGAGAGAGGAATCTTGGTTTCTTGTTGACTGTAGACTTGGCTTGAGCAGTTGTGAGGTTGTTGGATTTGTCTTTGTATTCCTCAGAGTTAGATTCCACTGGTTGTTGTACTTGAGGAAATTGTTTTGCCATATAATATTTAATGTTTGTGTTGATTATGCACAGAGTTTTAGTGATTGCTTAGGTAATCATGGCTGTTGGGTATCCTAATAAACTTTAATGGATTTGTTCCCCCAGTTTTCTTGTGTCAGTTGTATAGCCTAATAAACAGTCAATTTTTGCATTAATATAGTTACAAAAATCACTTTCTGCATAAGCAGTTTATGCTGGTATTCCTAGATTTTTTTAAAAGTATTGAAATAATGCTCTTCCATATGAAAAGTTGTCTTTTTTTACTGTTCCAATAGTCACAACTTTTGTGAATTTCTGGAGTACTCTGTCTTTGTGGATTTATAATCTCACAGAAAACATCAAATGTTATGGGTAAACTTGGTGGAGTATAGAAATGGTAACATTTGGTGCTCTCAATAATTGGTAATACATCTTTTGTGTAATTCCATTGGCTTAGTCTTAATTATCAGTCTCTAAAAGTCTTATCTACTGGTTGTGAATTTATCTGTTGAGTTCTTTGGTTATAAGACACAAAGTTTTGGTTCTCATTGATTGTAACTTCTTATAAAGATGAGCTTTTTTTTCTAAGCTAATGAGTGCAGTCATTAAGATCTGGTATTGTATTTTTGCCCTTCTGGTAAGTTATCAAGATAATGTTAATATCCAAAACCTAAAAAGAGCTTCTTTTTTTTACCAAACTATCACAAAGTCTATTCCCAAACAGTTAATTTTACTATGTTGCCACTCCACAAAAGAAAAATAAAAAAAAAAGAAAATAAAAAAAAAGATAAATTAGTATTGTCAATCATCATGATCAAGAGCAATTGGTCCAAATCGTAAATAGTTCGAGGTAGTTATGCTAAGAGCATCTGTTCTAAAACGAAGATATAAATCAATGGTTAATTCATGTGAATTTCACAAAGTTTGAGAACATGAATTTATGATTCTGATTTCTTAATAATTGATTTATTTCAGAAGATAAACATAGAATATAATAAATAAAGAGATATGGATATTTGATTCTTGTCTAGTGGTTTATATTTATCTGCTTGTCTGTTTTTATCTTCTATAACTACTTGTTTTTATACATTCTTTTGGTTTTATAGCATTGCTTTTGATTGTTTCATTATTGCTAACTATTGCTTTGTTATTTTTGTTATTGCTTTATTCTTCTACATTATTACTAGTTATTCTATGTTATAATATGTTATCTAGTGTTATTTTGTGTTATCCCACATTGTAATGCATTATCCTGTGCTATCCTAAGTTATAATGCATTATTCAATGTTATTGCATATCATCCTAAGTTATAATGTGTTATCCAACGTTATTGTGTACTATTCTGTATTATGTCACATTGTCACCAGAGGTTTTTGGTCTCTTCTTAGCTCTTGTATGTTTGTTGTAATGCTGTTAATTCATGACTATGAGAAGTGTTTGAACCTCCGATAACTGAATTTATCTTCAAATTATCTTCTATAATTTGAACTGCTGGGCTTATAAGTGGAATGGCCAATTCCTTGCCAGTTACTTTATGTAGTTATGTTGTAAGAAACATCAACTCTTTCTCAGGAATTGCTTGTCTGGAAGCTTACTAAAAATGTGTAGTTATTTTGCTGTAAAAGTCAATTCTTCTACAGAAATCTCATTTGTAGGCTACCCTAATGATTGTAATAAAAAAAGAAAAGAAAAATAAAAGAAATGTAAAAAAATAGGATTTTATCAAGAAAAATGTTTTCTATTCAGGCCTAGAGTTACTAACAGTTTACTGAAATTGGTAGCTAATCAATTTCAAAACGTTAGTTGGGTTTTGGGAATTTTCCAAGTACAATAATTAAAGAATTTGGTTTTTCAAATTATTTAATATTTATTTCTCTTTGTGTGTGTAAGAATGGTTCTAAGTGATAAATTTAAAGTAAAATACATTTTCTTGAAGAGAAAAGCTCTTCTTTTATACAACTTGTTGTAACACTATTCTATGAACTTGAACTTTGCTATTTTCTTTAATTTTGCTGAACTAGAGATACATTTTGGCAAACTATAAGTTATTTCTGCAAACTATTAGATATTTTGGTGAACTATCAATTATTTCGGCAAATTTCTACAAATTTTGGTGAACTTTTTGAATGTTACATAGTTCGGGATATTGCATGATTGATCATTGCAATTAGATTACATTTGTGTTATGTACAAATTGGGTTATTAATTAAATGATAATTTCAGATATTTTGCTAATGTAATAAGTGATAATTTGAAATGCTAATTAATAATAAGAATTATAAGGGTAATTTCATGCTAAGCAATATCTCTAATTTTGTCTAGTAACATAACCTCCTCCTCAAGACTGAGCTCTGTCGAAGTCCAAGTACCATCTGTAATTTCCAGATTGTAATCCAAAATTATTGAAGAAATTTGGTCTGAAAATTGTTGAAATTTCAGTTCTGTGAGCTTTCCAATGTATTGAATTTTCAAAGGTTGTAAAATTGGGTTTTGTAGGACGTTTTTACAGGTGTGGAATAGGTCATAAAATCTAAGAGCAGCTCTTAGTTTATAGTGATTGTTTGTAGATCCAGCTGTTGTTTTGAATTCATTGTGGAGTTGTTTCTGAATAGCTTCTTTTGTGAGGTTTGCTGCTGTAAGCTCCTGTTTTTGTTCGTGAAGTGTTTTTCCAATGTAGAAATATCTATATATTGGAGTATAGTCATGGTTTTCTTTATTAAGACACAGTTAAAGTTTTTGTTGAATAATAGCATTTGGTAGAATACTAATAGGAGTGAACATTAAATTTTCTCTTAAAGCAAGCTTCAAAAGTTCTTGTAGATGAATTCCAGAATAACTTCTTGTGTTCTTTTTGTAAAGGTGATAATTTCGTAAATTTGGGGCTAAATTGGCAACTATTTTTGTTTGGGTATAATTAATATGTTTTCCTGTAATAGTAATAGATAATTTGGGTATTGTCTTTAAAGCTAGCATTAATTTTTGAGATATTTGTTGAATATTTTGAGGGATAGTCATTATAAAAATTTGAGTGAGAAAATAGATTGAAATTATTTTTTGGTGTATGGATTTTTATGTTATTTTTGCTTTGTTTTTGTAAGATTGTTTCTAAATTATAAGGAGATAACTATAATAATAAATTTAAGTTAAGTGTTCAAGTTGGGAGGTTGTTCAATGACAACTATTGGTTCTAAATTTCAGGGAATATCTTCAGGATTGATTAAAGGGGAATGTGTACCAATTTGTGGAATTAATAGTTCAGGATTGTGTCTGGAATTATAGTGTTTTAAACAATCTCCATGTGCAATTTTTGCTAAGATTTTGTCATCAAGTCTTAGCTTGTATGATTTGTTGTTTAAGACTTCATGGATAAAGAATGGTCTATCTCATTTATTTTCAAATTTTTCACTCCATTGTTTTTTAGCTTTAATACTATATAAGAAAACTTTGTTTCCGATTTTAAATTCATTAGTAATTAGAGGTAATTTGTTGTCATGTCATTCTTTTTGTTGAGCTTGGGAGTGTTTAATATGGATGGCTGCTATTTGTTATTTTCCTTCTAATGTGCTAAACAGAGTATAGGCTTTTTGTTGTAGTGTTTCCTGAAAGTTGTCTTTATTAATTGGTTGTACTGGATATGTTTTTATTGTGAAACTAATTGGTAACATTGCTGTCCTTCCATAGGTTAAATCAAATAGTATGTGTTTTGTGATATCTTGTTTTAGTGTTCTATATGCTAGTAACACTGATGAAATAAAGATATCCCATTTCTGCTCAAAGTCTGTTGAGACTTTGGCTAATGATTCACACAATGTTTTGTTGAAATGTTCTACAAGTTCATTTGTTTGTGAATGGTAGAGCAAAGATAATGGTCTCTTGACATTAAATGGTCCACAAATTTCCTGGATTAAATTGTTCACGAAATGTGTTCTTTGATCAGATAAAAGTTCTATTGGGCATCTATGTCTACAAATAATGTCTTCATAGATAAAGTTTGCTACTGATTTCGCATCTGCTTATTGAATGGCTCTGGCTTCAGGTCATTTGGTAAGATAGTCTACAGCTACTGCAATATAACAGTTTCCTTGGTTTGTGATAGGTAGTAGTCTGACTAAATTGATACCAACTCGGTCAAAAGGCTGTTCAACTTTAATTGGGTTTAAAAGTTCTATAGAACAAGCTTCTTCTCTTCTTTGACAAATATTACAAGACTTAACGTATTTGTGAATGTCTTTTCTCATTTGAGACCAAAAGTAATATTCTAATGTTCTCTGGGTGGTGCTGTCTTTTCCTAGGTGTGCTGATGAAGAGTTTGAGTGCATGTTATATAAAATAATTTTTTTTTCATGTTCTTGTATTAATCTGAGCGGATTGTCTGGGTTTCTGAAGTTTTGATAATAAATAATGTTGTTGTGTAAGAAGTATTGTTTGGCTTGTTGTTGTAACTGATGTTTTTCATCTGGGAACCAATCTGTTGGGATTGTTAATGTCTTCAAATATTGTTTAAGATTGTTGTAGTTTTTGGGGTTTATTATCTGTTGTTTTGTTGCTGTTAATTCAAATGGGTGTTGGTTTTGTTTTCTAATCTTGTCTCATTCTTGAGAGACAATCAATGTTGGTGTGAAGTTTTCCTGGTTTGTGGTATACAATGTATTGGTAGTTGGCTAAAAATTCTGTCCATCGGGTTTGTTTTGCATTCAGTTGGGTGTTTTTGTTTTGAAGCCATTTGAGTCCAATATTATCAGTGATAATATCAAATTTTTTAGGTCTGAAATAAAAGTTGAAGTGGTGTAAGGCCCAAATTATGGCTGCTGTTTCTAGTTCTATGGCAGGGTAGTTTTTTTTGGCTGGTTTTAATGTTCTGTTAGCATAAGCAATTACTCACTGTTATGAGTAAACTTGGTGGGTATAGGAAATAGTAATGTTTGGTGCTCTCAATTATTGATGACGCATCTTCTGCGTAATTCTGTTGGCTTAGTCTTGATTATCAGTCTTTGAAGGTCTATTTTTGGATGTGAATTTACCCATTGAGTTTTTTGGTTATAAGGCACAAAGTTTGTCTTTCATCAATTGCAACATTTTTCGTAAATGTGAGCTCTTTTCTCCGAGCTAACAAGCATAGTCATTAGGATCTGGCATTGTCTTTTCGCCCTTCTGGTAAGCTAACAAGATAAAATTAATATCCAAAACTTAGGGAGAGTTTCCCTCTTTTACCAGGCTATCACAAAGTCTATTTTCAGACAGTCAATATTACTATGTTTCTGCTCCACAAAAATAAGACAGAAAAAGAAAGAAAAAGAAAAAGAAAAGAAAAGAAAAGAGAAAAAAGATAAATTAGTATCGTCAATTGCCATGATCAAGAGTGATTGGTCCAAATCGTTAATAGATTCAAGACAGTTATGCTAAGAGCATCTGTCTTAGAATAGAAGTACAAGACAAGGGTTAATTCATGTAAATTCCATGAAGTTTGAGAACATAAATTTGTGATTCTGATTTCTTTAATAATTGGTTTATTTTAGGAGATGAAAGAGAGAAGATAATAAAGAATGAAGGGGTATGGATATTTTAATTCTTGTTTAGAGGTTTGTATCTATCTGTCTGTCTTTTTTTACTTCTACAACTACTTGCTTTTATACATTCTTTTGGTTTTACAGAATTGCTTTCAATTGTCTTGCTATCGCTAGCTATTGCTTTGTTGTTTCTGTTATTGCTTTGTTTTTCTACATTATCGCTAGTTATTCTATGTTATTACACATTATCTGATGTTATTACATGTTATTCTATGTTATCCTGTGTTATAACATGTTATTCTACATTATTGCATGCTATTTTGTGTTATTCTGTGTTATAACACGTTATCCTACATTATAACGTATTATCCAATGTTATTGTGCATTATTCTGTATTATGTCACATTTTGGTCACATTTCTTTATAACTTTGGATTGGTTTTTCTACTCAGGTAACATTATCCCTCTCTTTTTAAAATTAAGCTCCTATGAAACCATATGTATCTGTTATCGTGGCTTCATTCATGTAATGTTCGATTGTTGCCTCAAGTATTGCCTTTTGTAGGTCTTTGAACTGTTGATTGGTTATTCGTCTTATATTGTTAACTGTTATGGTTTTCATAGATCCATTTAGTAGTACGTTTGGGCAATGTTAGAAGACAGCATATAGTTGGTATGCTGCTTTGTAATGTAGGGTCAGGTTGTTTTTCCCTATGAATTTTTCTACTTGTTGTATTGCTTCTTTGTTGAACATTTTTTGGCTGAGATCTTTATATGGTGTTTTCAAGTCAAGCTGTTCTTCAATTTTGTAGAACCAATAAGCTGGAGGAAGTCTTTCTTTCTATTTCTGGGCATTGTCAGATGTCCACTCCCCTGTTTTAGGGAGTTTGGTCCCACGAGCTAAAGCTTTTTTTATTTTTTCAAGCTTGGGGACCAAGTATTTTCTTTTGTAATCTTTTTCTTGTTCTTTGCCTCTTTCTTTTCCACCTTCTGCCCAAAGGCAATTTTTTTTCCAATATTGCCTTTCGAGTGGTGGGTAGGAGAGAGAATGTTTAGTTCTAATTGAACTCTCGTCCTCCCTCTCCTGCTCTTATCTTTGTACTATATCTCTTTTTTATCAATTGTTATTTCTATTTGAGATGTCAATTTTTGAATTGTTTCTGAAAGATCCATGTTGAAATTTCTATTGTTCTTGCTGCTTTTCGGATGCTATATATATTTGAATTCTCCAATTTAATTTGCTGTCCATTGTCTACGTTTTGATGATGATGATTGGTTCCAGATCTTGTGGTATATCTTCTGGTCTGATTAATAAAATTTGTGTTCCTAGTTGAGGTACTGATAACAATGATTCCTGTTTTACATGATAAATTTTTAACCGATTTCCATGTGTTACTTTCTTTAAAATCCTGTCTTCCAATCATAATTTGTAAGCTCCATTTTCTAATGCTTTGTATATGTGGAATGGACCATCTCACTTTGGATCAAACTTTTCACTCCACTGTTTCTCAGCTTTTGTACAATGTAACAGTACTTGGTCTTCAATCTTGAATTCCATTGGTTGTTCTGATAGGTGTTTATCATGTCTTTCTTTTTGTCATTCTTGAGCATGATTAATATTGTCAGCTGCTGTTCTTCGATTGTTTTCTAACGTTTTCATTAGCTGGTATGTTTTTTGGTATAAAGTAGCTTCAAAATTCTCTTCATTAATTGTTTCTGTTGGGTATAATGATATTACTTGTTCAATCAGTAATGTAGCTTTTTTTTCATAGACTAGTTCGAATAGTGTGAACTGAGTCATATTTTGTTTCAATATTTGGTATGCAAAGAGTACAGAAGGTATGAATAAATTCCATTCTTGTCTGTTTTCATGACTTATTTTTGCTAGTGCTTTGCACAGTGTTTTGTTAAATCGTTTTACCAGTCCGTTCATTTGTGGGTGGTATGGTGACAATAAGGGTCTTTTTATTCCAAATTGTTGGCTTTTAACAACCAATTATTTCCTACTAGAGCTTGATATTGAGTAGCTTCCATGACGAGTACTTTGGTAGGGATTTGGATTCCATTAATCTTGAAGGAGAAGTTGTTAATTTCTCCTATCAGGGTTTTTGTGTTTCCATCTGCTGTAATAATCTGAGTGGTAGCAGCACAGTCTATTCAGTGACCTAGTTGGTCCATGAGCTGCTTCGTGATTATGCTACCAGCTGATCCGCTATCCAGGATTAATTTAATGTCTATTTCTCTGATTCTGGCATTGGTGTATAAGGCCGTTATTGATTTATCTTGATTGATGGCTGCTCCACTAAAAAGACTATGGGTGTTCAAATTATTGATGTCAAAAAGAAATATGGCAGCTAGGGTGGTGTCTTCGGTAATAGTGGCTGGTGAGATATTGCTTTTTGTTTGCTTGGAAGGTTGGGAGATTCATTCTATATCCCACTCTTCCACAGGTGTAGATTTATCAAAACCCTGGTCTTTTATAAAACCAAGATAGGAAGCTTAATTTGGGTATCCAGTTGGTGTTGGTCGAGATTGGGCAGGACCATGAAGCATTGGTTGAGATGGTCCACTGTTGGTTTGCACCTGATTGTTGTTGAGATTTTTCCATCCCTGATTATAGTCTATAGCTCGAGGTCTGGACAGACTGTAAGGGGAAGTTTGATAGTAAGGGATTGTTTGTGTTATTGGTGGTGGTTGATAATAATTTTGGGGTAGTGGTTGAGTGTACGGGACTTGTTGTGCATATAGGGGTGGTTGATTCTGAGGTATAGAATATTGGGGTACTATGTTTTGCTGATATCTGGATTGCTGATATGAGTTTCCTTGATTTTGGTCTATGATCTTTTTTCTACAGTCATGGGCAATGTGTCCAGGTTTCTGGCAGTAGTAACAGTTATGGAAATCAGATCTCTAAGGTTGTTGCTGTTGCTAACAGTTTTGTTGCTGTGGGTATCTACTGTTGTTGTTATTTTCTCTCCGTTGGGGTGGTTGGTAAGTTCTTGTAGTTCTGGTGTTATGGTTTAAAAATTTAGCAAAAAGAATCATAAAAATAATACAAACTATTCAATCATAATATAGCACAGTAATAATCTTAGAAAGGTAATGATTAACATAATAGCAAACACCATCTTGTAATAGTGGCAAGCACCAGTTCACAATAGCAGCCAACACCAACTGGTGATAGCAGCAAACACCAAATTGAAATATCAAAAAGAAAGTATTTTCTCGTAGAACTACAAACATGTATATATACAGTAGTTTTAATATTGAGAAATAATCAATCAAGTAATAAAAATCATAACTTATCAAGCAACAGATCCAATTTTATCCAACAAACTCCACTTTAAATCATACTTTCAAATTAAATATCCCAAGAAACTTTTAAAAATCAAAAAGAAATGAAAAAGAATATTTAAAA